>JACYFF010019584.1:109289694-109311347 GCA_017589665.1 Selenicereus undatus | reverse complement strand
ATATAATCATCCATTTGCCCCTATTATGCTCTCTAAGACCCAAAAAAAAAAGATGATGGTTTCAAATGCTAAAAAGATACAAATGATTAGCCTCCTCACTGTGCCCCTCTATTGCTATGAGAAAACTAAATAAAAAATATAAAAAAAAATCTCATTGGTTATCAGGTGCGAGAAATCCCAAAACACATGAACCGATAATTCGGAAAATTTTTGGTTCAGATACTCGAATCGAAAATTTTGAATGTTCTAGTTTAGGAACTCAAAATTTCGATTTTTGGATTGGGTTTTTGATTTCAGATAATTTTGACACCCCTAATCATCTCCCCCAGCCCCATTGGCATAGTTATGAAACATGCCTTTGTTACTGGTACAATTGATTGAAATAAATGAAGATGTGGAGTGATATGATCAGTGGCTCTACTGTCAATTATCCAACTCATCTCAGGCTTTGCAGTAAATAGACAGAAGGATTTAGTAGCAAGATAAGCATAATGTTGCTCTTCTGTATTGGGAGTTATAGCCATGTTCTGTTTGCTAAGTAAACTCATTAGTTGTTCATATTGTGTTGAGGTCAGAGGGTGTTGTCCTGTACTGGGTTCTAAAGCAAATTTAGTATGCATAGAATCAGTTTGTTGCACATGAGCTACTATCCTTTTTCCTCGGTCAATTGAACCTCCCTTCATCCTTTGAAGCTTAAAACATTTATCAATTGTATGTCCTGGTTTTCTGCAGTAATTACATTGTACAGTACTCCTTCTAGTGCCACCAGCATTTCGAAACTGTTGTTGCTATGTGCCATAAGATGGGTTCTGAAATGCATTTTGACAAGGATAACGAGGAGGCAGGGATTGTTGCTGATTAAACCTTTGCTAATACTGCATCCTTTGTTGTGACAAAAATGCTGAGGAGCCAAACTCAGCTTGATGATGAGTCTTGATTTCCCTTTGTTGTTCTTCTTGAATGACTATGCTACAAGCTTGACTCACAGATGGTAAAGGATTCAACATCAGAATGTTGCTCCTAACCAGTTGATAAGCTTCATTCAACCCCATCAAAAGTTGCATTAACTACTGCCTTTCCATTAATTTCATGGCAGATCCCACATACGCACGAGTACATGGTGTAACTAGAACCATATATTCATCCCAAAGTTGTTTACATTTTGTAAAATGCGCTGAGATAGAAAGGTTTTCCTGAGATAGATTGGTCATTTCTTTATACAATTGATAAATCTTGGTAGCTTGATTAAAGCTGAATCTCTGTGAAAGGTCTTTCCAAATTTGAGTTGCCGTGGGAGTGTAAATAATGCTAGATGAAATATCTTTGTCAACAGAATGCAGAATCCAAGAAATCACCATACTATTACACCTTTCCCATAAAGGCAACAGAGGAGAATCATCTGTTGGTTTTTCATAATTTCCAGTGACAAAGGACATCTTGTTCTTTGCACTTAATGAAACCTCACAAGACCTTTTCCATTGAGCATAATTGCTTCCATTAAGAGGCTCACTAGTGAGACTATAGTTAGGATTATCCGAATGATGCAGAAATAAGGCAGGGCCTGGATCGAGTGTATAATTGCTTAATGGAACTCAATTGTTCTCTATATTTTGAGTTACATGATTTGTTTCACTATTCTCGGAAACATCCATTGTTTTTCTGAGTTTGATCAACAAGAATACTACCAAGAATCAAAACAATATGTTCTTGATCAAGAACTTTGATATGAAACAAAAACTAGAAATGATCTACGATTAAACCAAAGATATCGATCACCAACATAAGAAATGATCGAATGTTATAATCTACTGCAAATATTGCGAATTATGAAAGAAAAAAAATGAGAGGAAGAAATCAAACTCTAATTCTAATCCAAAGAAGCTCTGATACCATGTTCAAACTTGCAGTCTAGAATTAGACTTTGCTGCAACTTCTTTGATTTCCATAGCCAAACCTCCATGAAAATGGTTAGAGAGAGAAGAGTACGAGAGGGTGAAAGAATGTCTTTTATTGAATAAAACTGCAAGTTGTTATTACAAGGCTTTGCTCGTTTGTTTTTATATACAAGACTTCCAGAACCTCCTTGTCACAATCTACTAACTAACGTTGGGCCCATCTGCCAGCTCATCTAACTAACTTGCTGAGCTGGTTGACTCTAATACCAGTAAAGAGTATACTTCCGTAATTTTTGTTTTAAAATTTAAGTAGCATACACTTATGCATTGAGCCTTCTTCATTGTTGATTGTAAGAATATGGCTTGTCAACATACAATATGACTTGATTTTACACTCTCACCTCCAAGCCTTTTCTGTGTTCTCTCTCCTACGACTTTTTTGAGTTTTCTCTGTGCTAAGGTAAAAAATAAATACTACATCATCTAGTAAGAAAGCTCTTAGTTCTACGATGTATATCAGCATAGGTCAATTAGAAGGATGTTTGATAAAAATAGTTATTGTGCAATGAACAAAAATTGATGGTGTTCCTTTGTGATTTTCTGTATATGTTTTTTTTTTTTGGGAGGGGAGGGAGGGGGGGGGGGGGGGTTGCAAGGCTGCATATTTAGGCGATCTAAACTTGCAATAAATGAATTGTTTTCATTTGTATCAGATTATGCAAGTTCCATATAGCACTAAACCTTCCCACCACATGAGGAATCATAGATGTTGTGTTTGATCACACAATGTTGTCACACAACTAACAGAAGTAAGGTCCTTTCTGTGCTTGGGATGATCCCAATATTGTTGGGCTCTTGTATAAGGTCCACTAGGGTCTTGTTCTATTTCGTGTTTTTTAGGATTTAGCTAAGAACTTATTTATCTTTTCAGCTCCTTACATCTCCTTACATCTTCTTACATCTTCATACATCTTCTTACATCTCATAGATTTTTTATAACATTCATTTATTTTAGTTACAGAAATATGTATATTTTTTAATGATACTACCAATATACAAAATTTATAAATATCTTATGAACACAACATTTACATAAACATAAAAACATAATATAACGACGTAAATTATATTTGAGTTTCGACATAAAATATATATTATTCTAGGTGACCATACATTTATTTATATTAAATATTATTTACTTAAAATAGGCATTTATTTGAAGAGTTGTATTCAATTTTTTCAATTTTTTTTGGTTATACTT
This sequence comes from Selenicereus undatus, assembly GCA_017589665.1. Lineage (NCBI taxonomy): Eukaryota > Viridiplantae > Streptophyta > Magnoliopsida > Caryophyllales > Cactaceae > Selenicereus > Selenicereus undatus. Next base: position 109,308,191 of record JACYFF010019584.1, on the reverse strand, counting down.
TGCTTATTCGATCAAACTAATATTCATATAAAAAATCACCTCAAGTTGACGAAATTTTATTCACCAAATTTATGGGGATTAATATATTTTATTGTTGTGTAATTAACTTAATTAATTATTTATTTTCAATAAGTATATTATTTTAATATTATTATTTTTCATCCAAAACGTTCATTGTAAAACAAATTATAATGTACAACTCTTATACAATTCAACAACTCCTTGTATCTATCCTTACAGTTCCTTACAGCTTCTTACAACTCCTTACAGCTTCTTACATCTTCTTACAACTCCTTACATCTCCTTACAGCTTCTTACAGCTCCTTACATCTCCTTATATTTATCTATCTATCTAAAACGCGAAATAGAACAGGCCCTAAGAAGTCGAAGATCCATGGGCTAAGTGAATGACAGGAAATAAGATGAAGTTTTGCCTAATATCCAAATAAAAAGAAACATGTATCTTGAATGTCATGCATGTAATTGACTGAAATTTGGTAGCCAATTCATTCATTTTGTGTGTTTTTAATGAAATGCTAACTTTTAACAAATTTTTTTTAATGCAGTCTGATATTTAATTATTCATCTTCAATTGATTATATATATTTTTATAGAAAAAAGACTTATAAGTCATTGTATTTAAAATCCAAAGTTGTATAGTGACAATAATTTTTTCATATTTTGTTAGGGGGTTGAAATTGAAGGATAAATAAGTTAGTTGTACTTGTCATCATGGCTGCTTTCAATAATTATCTAATTCAACCTTTGGACCATTGACATGACCGCCCCTAAAAAAAAAGGGGGAACGCAGTATGAAGAAAAGAAAACGTCCAACTCATTCATGATTACAGGAGCCCGCCTGTGCCTGAATTTTGTGTACATTGCTAATGGCATTCTGCCCAAAATTCCACATTTCACAACCCATTTGATCTCAATGCATTTGGAACCCTTTCAGACTACATCTTTATGGGTTACCTTTCCTGCAAAGCTCACTCATCAGTAGAAGTATCAAGTTCCCTCGACCCATCTCCCAGCATATCGAAACAACGAGATCCAGCAAAAATTACCCATGAAAAACCCCTTAAGATCCAGCAATTTGAGTACAGAGACCTTGAGGCAGCCACCAATAATTTCTCCGAGAAAAAGCTTCTGGGTAGGGGAAGCCATGGGCTTGTTTACAAAGCAGTTCTTCGTTCTGGGCGTCTTGTAGCAGTGAAGAAGCCTTCTCGCAAGCAACAACCTACTGCCTCTGATGAATTTGACAATGAAATCCACATTTTGTCAAATCTGTATAGTCCCAGGTTAGTCAATTTGGTGGGGTATACGAAAGAGAGTTCAAAGGATAGATTGCTTGTTGTTGAGTTTATGTCTAATGGTACTTTATATGATGTTCTGCATAAAAATCCCAAGCCCCCCAGTTGGGGTCGTAGGATTAGATTAGCTCTTCAAACTGCTAAAGCCATTGAAGCCCTTCATTCTCAATACCCGCCTGTGATTCATAGAGATATCAAGTCTGCTAATGTGTTGATTGATAGAAATTTCAATGCTCGATTGGGGGATTTTGGGCTTGCCCTGAGATGCCACATGGATGATTTACAGCTTCGCTCGACGCCCCCTGCTGGTACTATTGGGTATTTGGATCCAGGTTATGTGACCCCAGATAACTTGAGTACAAAAACTGATGTGTTTAGTTTTGGGATTTTGTTGTTGGAGATTATAAGTGGGAGAAAGGCTATTGATGTTGGGCATTCACCACCTTCTATTGTGGATTGGGCTATACCCTTGGTAAGGAAAGGGAGGCTTTTGGCTATTTATGATCCTAGGATCCCTCCTCCTAAGGATTCCATGGTTAGAAACCAACTAGCTGTCATAGCTGCTAAGTGCGTGAGGTCTAACAGAGAGAGAAGGCCGTCAATGAAGGAGATTGTCGGAGCTCTGGATGGGTTGACTAAATTGGCGCCCTTACATTCATGGAATGGATTTGCCAATCCATGCTTGATGGTGGAGGACGTCGGGCAGCCTATTGGGCTGGTGAATGACCATATAGGTTCAAGGCTACGAGGGTTGGAGTGTGGGAATTTGGGTGATGTGGCTAGTCGGCTTGATAAGCAGGTGAAGATCTCTAAGAGAGTCTACTCAGACTTGGGCTTTAGGAACAACTTGATGGAGTTAATGGCAGAGCCTGATACAGAGTCTAATTATGGGGGAGAGGAAGTGGCTGAGTCCCAATTGAAGCCAGTTAGCCGTGTCTCAAGTTTGAGGACTAGAAGTGAAAGATATATTGAAAAGGCCAGGGGCTTGTATCGTGTTCGTGGTGGTGAAGTTTCCTAGTCAAGGAAGAGTACAGCAGACAATGAAACATCCGTATATGGGTTGTGGGTTGAATCCTGTCCTAGTTATAGGGGAACAGAAAGTTGACTACATCTAGTCATCTACCTTAGGTGTCATTCACTTGTTCCAAGAATTTGATTGTAAGATTCTATTTTATTCAAAAACATGCTTTTGTAGATTGCTTGCATTTCATTTTTATCTGTTTCTCAATGAACTATTAACTGTTCATAAGGCAGCCTGTTCATTGAATTGTTGATAGATTTAGATCCATTTGAAGTTTAAGAACACATTCTGGAAAACCCCCTAGCGGAGTTCTTGGCTTTCTCACTTTGAGCAGTTTGATTGTTTGTTGACATGGTTTGTGGATTGGACATTTGCTTTGTGTTACATGTGTGACTATTGTACTTACCATTCTTATTGAGTGCATCAGAGGTTATTTGTCTCATTGAGCAGACGGAAATTGGGATATGTTTATCTATTTTGAATTTATGTTAATTATGTTGATTCTAAAGCTTAATTGTTTCTATACGTAATCACCGGAGATTAACACGCTTCTATCAGAACGACACCAAAACATTACCAAAGACAACAAAAGAAAATAACAAGTTACTTCACTTCAATAATTATAGCCTTGCCGCTTTTAGGAATCCAGGAAGGGTCTTAAGCCTCTTCATGTGCAGATAGCTAGTCCTCTTCAGGTGTGCACGCACACATATATGCACACACTCACACACAAACCAAACGAACACAACAAAAGAAAGAAAGAGGATCCTAGCAAGCGCTCAGACAAATTATTGCTACCAAAGAACAAAGAATTCGCTCACATTACTTACTTGTACAGTTAAATATCACAATTTCCTTATTGCTTATTGGTTTCTGCTGGTGGAGGGTGTAACTCCTCTAATCTCACATGACTTTGACTGGGTATCAAAACACTCCCCTCAGCAGGATGTTAAAAGTTTTTTCTTTCTTGTCTGAGCACAGATACACAATGCCTATTTGTTACTTGTCCAATGAACAATAACTGCATTTTACTTCTTTATGTATATTCTAGGTTTTTAAAGGGTAATTATTCTGGGTTTCTTCTTGTATCCCTTTCTATATGTGGCCCAACTTTAGCAATCTCTTTATGTATTCTCCAGTCAATGAGTCACATCTGTCTCTCTCTTCCCTCACCCCCCCCCCCCCCAAAATGTATGAACTCACAAAGCTGGTCAGTAATACACCATACGTTCTACTCCACCCTTCTCTGCTTCTCCTGCTCCTCTCATTGTTTCTGTCCTCTTGTGTTTGTACCCCTCGCTCCTCCCCCAGATGCCCTTTTCACGCCTTGCTCTGTCGTGGTCATCCTCCTGGGTCTTTCTCTGGGTAATGAAAGGAAAGAGCTACTAGGCTGGGTCCTTATTAAGGTTTTCAAGTCCCTAAATCATGGAGTTGTCTCTCATGTTTGCAGAAATTCAGGTAATTTTTGGTCGTCATTTGTGAGAGAACTTATAAATCTTTTTCCCTTTTTTTTGTGGATTTATTATCATAAACTAAGTTTTTGCAGAACACGCAGCACATGAGAAGTTACTTTTGAACGATTATCCAGAGAACTAAAGAGGTTTATGTGATGGGAAGGTGGAGCTCCCCTCTCTCATTTCATCCCCCCCCCCCCCCCCGGGCGCACTACTATCTGCATAAAGTAGTAGAAGAATTTTATTGCTAATTCCTTGAAATCTGATGTGCGTGTTTTTCACTTTAAACTTGCAGTAAAAATGTTAACATAGAAATTCTGTAATCCTTTTTTGGGTAATTGCTGCACAACTCATTTGTTCCTTAATTGTCTTTAAATTTATGATATTGGTATAGTTGATATTTGCAAATTTTTCAAATATTCTGGATAATTTAATGATGAATATGGAAAATACAGAAGAAAATGACTGAGATAATTGGAAATTCCATGGTACTTAACCACACAAGCCTCTGTAATAATAGAAATCTTAAGCTACCAGTTGGAAAATTTGAATTAAATCTACAGGAGTGCTTATTAATTATTTAGGCAGAGGGGAGACGGGAGGAAAAAGAGAGAGAAGCTAAGAAGAGGGAAATTTGAGCCCTTGAATGAATCTAAGGTTCTCGCTTCACTTTGACAGTGTACTTTTTTTTTTTAAGGATGAAATATCAATGGCTTTATATAATACCTAACTGCATAGATTCTAAGCTAAGCCGATGTTAATTGAGAACAAGTCGTGCAAAGTGCAAAGATAACCGAAATGCTGGATATTTAAAACTTTAGCATGCTAGACTGAGTTTTTTCTTGATATTTTTCATGTTTTGATGTCTTAGATGCATAGCTTTGCGTTTGTAATGCCACTTTGGGATGACCCCGCCTCTAGACTAGTGAGGCTAGGAGGTGCCTATTCTAGGCTATTGTAGCTAGCTGCCCTAAGAAGCTTGCTGTGTAAGAGGAAGAAGATCTTCCTACTATTCTTACATTCGCAGCAATCATCCACATGCCAGACGTTATTGTCCCTTTGGAAGGATTGGAGATTGATAGATATAGAGTTGAACTCTTAAGTCTTCCCTTATTACCAACCTAAAAGATTTTATCTCTAATAGCTGAGTCCTTACCTTCTTAGCAAAGGCTTATAGGTTGATGGAGACTATTGTTGTTTAATCTCCTTGTTCCCTTGCCCTTTTTTATGATACCTAGATGACAAACTTGGCTAGGTTGTTAAATTGTAAGTAGTGTAATTTCCAGTCTAATTTAGCCATTTTAAGCATTCATATCTCATCTCATATACTTCTTATCCTGCTGATTGTTAGGAGGTCAATCAGGACTGTGGTTGTCTATGGCTTTGGGCCTTTGGTTCAGGATACCTTTGAGCTAAATGCTTTGGCTTCAAGTTGTGGAACTCCTGTGTAGTAGCAATTGGCAAGCTGTAGACTTTGATCATGGCTTTTCCCTCAGGACCTCATCATCCTTCCTTTTGCACCTTGCCTAGAGGATATGCTCTTTGTTTACGGCTTTACGCACATTTAGTTGGCAGCCAGCTTTCTTTCCTTTATGACTTTGTTGCCTGTGTCTTCACTGTCCCCATGCCATAGAAAGTCTCGTCTGGGACAAAAATCAGTTGATTTTAGCATTTTTTTTGTCCTATGCTATTTCACTTAGCTGCCATATTACAGATCTCGTCAGTTCAGCGCTGCAGGCTTCACTGAAAGAGTTGAACTGTTCATTCGTGGCCAAAATCTGGGAGTCAGCAAATGCATTCTCTGGGTGGGCTTATCCTATGGATCAAATAACTGCAAGAACTTTGTCATGCTACAGATACTCTGGAGTTAACCATGTGACAATGGTGAACTCAAAAATGTTGACTTGATCACTAATCATCATTGATGTGACTAGTTGATGATCATCATCACCACGCTCTGGTAAACTGGCAATGCCATATGAGCTTTCTGCTGCTTTGATATGCACTTGGTATAGTGATCATCACTCTAAAAGACATATTTACGTGATTGCATTGTATGGAAAATATATCAGATGATCTGCATTTTGCTCATGACTCTTATCCCCCACTGTCATCTGCTAGCATTGTTATGGTGGCCTAGATTGCTTTTCTGTGGAGACAGAGGTTATGTCTAGGGGAACGAGCCAGCATAATCTGAAGGAGCAAGCAAGCACGGCCATTATATTCTTCCCTGTTAAAAGTATCAACACCTGAGGCAGTGATTAATGATTGACTTGATTCAGTTTTTTCCTGAGCTATGGTGCTCCTGGACAAGTTAACTACTGGTTCAGATTATCAACATTTTGATAGTACATGTTCATAATGATATGTATGTATTTATTCTGCCTATTTATCATATGCTATTTTACATGTTCTATTGACTGCACCTTTGGCTTCCTAATCAATATCCAATAATACGTGCAAAACATATCAAAACTCTATAACACATCACCTGTATAAAGGTTAATTGTCACAGATTGGTTGCCTCGCTTAAATTGCAGGCCATGAAACGAGATGAAAATTCGCGGCTTAAGATATTTTGCTTTGTAAATTTGGTTAGATAATGATTCGTAAGACATTGGGTGTACATCATGTAGTTGGGAGACTAATAATTTTTGAAGTGTAAATGATAGAATGCGTACATAAAATGAGAGGAATTGTTTTTGCTCTAATATGGGAGAGTTTCATCCCCACATCTTACACTCAGGATGTCATGCTGTAGGTTTAGGTTAGCAAATATGTCGTTGAATTTTAGGGTATTGAATAACTTTGGAGGAAAATGATTATACGTATTGATTAATTAAGATCCAATAAGCTTTGACATGTGAACATTTATTTATAGATGATTTAAAGAATGTTTCTTAGATTACATTTTTCAACAAAGCAAACATTAGATCGCTGCGTCTGATCCAGTACTTGGTAGTTTGTAATCTCCATATCAGTTAGCTTGATCTTAGTATCCAAAAAAGGCGAGGGGGAAAAAGAAGCTTAGATAACAATGAGAGGAAAATGCTAAAAAATTGAGGAATTCATGAATTGTGCTTTGATGTTCGAACTCACATTCTGTTTTTAATCCAAATGAGTCACAAATGGTAGTGCAATACAATTACAGTACAACGAGAAATGAGGGAATTCAATGTGAAATATAATACTCCTCGAGCCTCAATCTTAATCACTAGGTTAAGACCTCATTGGATACTCAACTTTGTATTTAATCGTTTTTTTTTTTGCTTTATAAATCACAAGAGAAGATCTGTATAGTAGTAGTTGTGTTGTAATATCGGATCCCTAAGTTTATACACTTGTGTGACATGATATCTTAGAATGACTGAATTTGTAGTTCGAAATAGGGTAATTAGTTCAAAAAAAGAGAAAGGATAAAACCCAGGTTAAAGCCCCGGGGGGGGGGGGGTTATAGTCTACGCTCGGCTCAGGTACACCAAGGGGAAGATTGGAAGTGCGAGAGATCGAGAAAGAAAGAACGCAAAAACGCCATACAGCAGAAGCAGAGCGGGAAGAGCCGTAGAACACGCCAACGGCGAGCCACCACCGCCACCGCCACCGCCACCGTCTGTTCCGTTCAGAAAGCTCGCCCTAAATCTGCTTCAATGGCGGCACATGCTAATTCGAAGACGGTTCAAGTGGTAGAGGAAATAGAAGGAGAGCGCATTGAGACTAACGACTATTTCTTCGATAAACTTGGTGATGCCATCCCTATTATGTCCGACGGCGCCATTTTTGACGTCCAAAACCCTCCTGGAAAACCCTTGGCTATCTCTGAACGTTTCGGTCTCATTTTCGCTGCGCACTCTTCTGGTGAGTTAATCATCATCGCCTTAGCGTAGCTTAGTCTATTGTCAAATTCGTTGCCATTTTTACAGTTTTTGTTTGGTCATGGAACTAGGTTTTTGCGTCGCCAAGACCAAGGAAGTGATAGCCTCTGCCAAGGAGATTAAGGATAAAGGGAGTGGTCGTTCTGTTCAAGAGTTGAGTGTTATTGATGTTCCGATTGGTAGGGTTAACATATTGTCTCTGTCCAGTGATTCATCGAACCTTGCTGCTGTTGTTGGTGGAGAAATTCATTGTTTTAAAGTTAATTCACTCCTTCAGAAGGTCGGCTTCAACTTAATATTTAGGTTTGCTTGTATTTTAGGAACTGTGAAGTGTTTGTTGTTTGCATTTCCAAAATAATGAATTAATTCGCAGCTATGGTCATTTAGAAACCCGCAATTTATTGAAATTTTGCTCCAAGCCTTTTAACACTTGGACTTCTATGGGTATCGGACACTTGTGCATGACTGCAAGTTACATAGAATATCAGACTACTCAACTTGAGCTCACGTTATAATTCTGATACTGGAACTTGCTTTTTGATTGGTCATGAACTGGTGAAACTGCACAGTGGCATTCGTACAAATGTACCTATGAGGAGCTCATTGAGCCTGCAATTCTAGATTCAGCTTGACTTGATTTGCTACTTTGTGTGCTTGATTTTAATCCAAATTTAAGCTAAGTAACCCTGTAGCCCTTCTCAGCCCAGCCTAGTTTTATGGGTTTTTATTTATACTTTTTTTTAATAGTTTCATGAGAGTGTCCTTGATTCTTGTTTGCTAAAGCATGGGAAACTCAACTCCACTTATTTTTTCAATTCTGATAATCAGATAGAGAAAGATCACATGTCATCCACATTTGCAGTCGTACCCCTAAGAATAGAATATTTGCTGAGAGGTAGACAGGAGTGGGGGACAGGAACCCTTTTATACAAAGAAAAAAAACCCATTCAAAGTAGTAATAGTAGGGAAAGTCATAGAAATATAAAAAGTGACAGCTTATGTCAGGGTAATGCCTTGTATTTCTTGACCTCCTCTAGACCCTATGGTGGTGGAAATCATACTGGTGTTATTATGTTGCTTGCATGGATTTTAACTAAGGGTGTGTTTGGTAGGAGTGGTAGGAGGTAAAATCATTTTTCCATAAAATTATTTTCCATAAAAAATATTTTCCTGAGAAAAATGATTTTCCACCTACATTTTCAACTGTTTGGTAGAATGGAAAACCATTTTCTTTCCACTTCATTTTTTGCTATTTGATAAAACGAACCCCCAATCATCATTTCATTTATTTTTACCATCAAACCCCTCCCCTGCTCATTGCTTTGACCCAACCCAACCCAACCAACGAATTCTGTTTCTCTCTCTTCTTCAAAATCAAACCCAAAACATCAGTAAGAAATATACCCGTTAATAAACCCAGAGAAAGAGAGAGTCAACATTAATGGATCTCAATTTTTTCACTATTAGTTGACTTTGAGTGATATTAAAGTCAGATTAAAAAAAATGTCAAACGGGGGAGACGATGGTTGTCTCATACTGCTAAATTCTTCAAAAGGGCAACAGTAACAAGGTAAGAGAATTCAAGAAATAATTGCAGAGATTGACGATGGAAATCATCGATGAAGATGATCAACATAAAGAAGATGGGAAGAACGAGAGACAAAATGAGAGTGAAAATAGAGTAATTCTGGGCACAGTAAATAGAAAATAGAATGAGAGACAAAATTGGACAACGAAAATCGGGTCTGAAAAATCATTTTTCCTTCTTTTTCAAGGGAAAACAATTTCCTTCAAATGGGGTAAAATGATTTTCCCCTCCTTGTTTTACCAAACAGTGTAAAATGAAAAAATCATTTTTCAGGAAAATGATTTTTCCCTCTACCAAACACACCCTAAGTTTGAGACTTGAGAGAACTCTATCCTTTTAAGGAGATAGAGATTGCAAGTGGTTTAAAGTGGCTAGCATATTATGAGATTACTATAGTATGATTTAAAATGGAACCGTGGATGAAATTAACAAGCAACTAAAACTTCATAGGTCAGTGATTTTTCAACTTTCAAGCGGATCCTCAGAAACTAGTAACCTTTTAATGCACTATTGGCTCGGTGAAGGGGGTTCCCATTTTGTGTATAGACATTATTGTTTTTTATTGATATTATTGTGTCACATAACTTATTAAACTGTGTCTTGTAGGATGGAAAACCATTTTTCTCTTGTCCAGTAGAGTCAGACCATGTGAAGGACCTGCATTGGACCAAAGATGTAGAGGGGTCCTTGGTTGTCCTCACAGGTAATGGGAAGTTGCTTATTGGAGCTCCGCATAATTCTCTAGAAGATCTAATGGAGGAAGTTGATGCCGGTGAGTATCCTATTGCATGCTCGGTACTTTGGAATTCTTATGTGGGGTGAGAAATAAATTCCTCCATTTGGATTTAGATGATTTTCTCTTTGTCTTTTGTGTGTGTGTGTGTGTGTGCGTCTTTTTTTGGGGGGGGGAGAAGGGGTAACCAGCATCTTTCTGCATTTTTTTTTTGTTCAAGCAGGAGGGCAGAAAAACCATTCACCTCCTATGTTAACTACATATCCTGGAGACATAGAATATTGAAAGCAAAAGCATGCAATTGTGGGGAAGGAAGAAAGAAGGTTTTACATTTGGCAAAGCTAGAGGACTTTTTGTATTGATTGGAAAACTTGGGGTTATTAGAAGTATTGTCAAATGTGAAGATTCTACTGGTACTGAGCTGCCTAATCTAAGATAGTTTCCTCTATTTGGTTTCATATGTCCAAATCCAATGTTATTCCCCCATTAAGAGGTGTGTCTTTTTTCTTTTTGGGGAGAATAGATGCGAATAATTCAAATTTTGGGGGCTTTGAATGCCAATAACCCAATGGTTAGAAATAATGCTCACTAGTCCCACCTTTGGGCCTATTTATTCATAGTAGTCTTAACGTGGGATGAAATTGGGGCAAAAAATGTCACTATTTTCTTAGGATAGTTTATTGAAAATAAATAGGTGCAAAGGTGGGATTGGTAGTGCTATTTCTGAAGGTTGGAATATTGATGTCCGAACCCCCCAAAGTTTAGATTATTTGCAGCCAAAAACCGTCGTTTTTGTTTGGGGTGTGTGTGTGACAGCTTTATCCTTGAATTGTATTTGGTTTTGTATGTCTATTTTAACGAATGGTAAATGTAATTAGAGTTCTTGTCTCGCTTGAGTTTTTTATGTGCTGACACATCATGATCATCTCGTTAAAGTAACTAGTTATGTTCACCTCATTCTGGTTGAATATTTTTAGATCACCTATCTTTTCTTGATTTTGATTTATAATTTATCACTCATGTAGTTGGAACGAGTTTTGATGGAAACTTTGTGGCTGTTGCAAGAAAGAGTACTCTTAGCATTTATTCTTCAAAATTCAGTGAAATAGTGCGCATTCAACTTCCTCGTAACTCTTGCATGGGTGATAAGACTACCAGCTGTACTATAAAAGGTAATGTCTTTTCCAGATTTCTGGCTTGCCAGTTAACAAATAATGATGCCATATACAAGTTGGTGTGTGATATGATTCGTCTAGAATAAATGATTGGATGTTTGCATTGGCATCTTTTTCCTTGCTTATTTTAATACCCATAAGCCCCAGTGAACTATTCAAAGGTCAGAGGTTAAGTATATTGTTTAATGCTTTTATGAAATCCTCAAATCCCAAGGAAGATAGCAATTCATCAAACTTGTGTGTGCTTTCATTTCCTTTTTAGTCTCCTTCATAGCACAAAAAATGCATAGTACAAAAAATGCACTGATCGCTTTATGTAGGACACTCTTAGATTAAAAAAGCTTGAGGCACACAAAAGCGCCTAGGGTCTTGGGGCTTGGGGCGCGGGCTTCGAGGTGAATGCGCGGGCTTTTTGGACGCGAGGGGCAGTTTTGCTCAAAAATGCTTGAAAATAATTTTCGAACCACTTTTGACAAATAAGTTGGATGATAACATTAAACAAGTATCTTACATGGGGTTCATCAATTTTGAAGGCATTCTAGGAAGGAGAGAGGAAAAAAAGGAATGAAGCAATATTTGATAGCATATTAGGACGGAAGAGAAGTTTATTCTTTAATCCTTCTTTCAATATTATTGGCGTTGGCGGCACCGTATTTCCCATCTAGAGAGAGGATGAGACTGGTGTAGATCGGCCGTCAGAAAAGTATGAAAAAGATTGGACAGCTATGTCTTAATTAGAACACTGTACAAGCCTTCTACTACCGCCAACTCTCCATCCAAAAATTAGGGTTTTTAAACTAGGGTTCTTCAATTTAGCCTATGCTCGAAGCAATTGCATGCAATTAGATAAGGTTTTCTACTCGAAATTGAATAATATAGCAAATGTAAGTGTCAATCTAAAGGTATTTATGTTTTTCCATGGTGTTTGTTCCTATTTCTCTCTCCAATGATCTTTTTCCATTAAGTGCATGATTGGGTCATTTTGAGGCTCGGTCTGAAGCGCATAAAAGCGGGGGCTTAGCCTAGGCTTGACCCCTTGCAAGGTGAAACAAGTTGGGGTTCGGGCTTTTGTGAGCCTAGGTGCGCCCGGGGCGCGCTTTTTTAAACACAGAGGACACTCTTTGAGCAATTCCTATAGAAAGGGGATTCATATAGAACAGAAATCTCACATAATTGTTGAAACCTTGGATTCCGACTCGATTGCAATTCTCAAATGTATTATTCAATTATGCCTTTTCTCATCACTTAAGTGTCTTATATATCTAAGAGGCCTATAGGCACAAGGAAATGAAAAAGATATTGAGCAACGTACAAAGTCTTAACCTAAAATAATTGTTGTGGATTAGAAAACTAATGTCATCACTCAGTTATATTCTACTAAACTAGAGCTTTATCTTTGCGATGCAAGGGTTTGAGACAATTCTTTTCATATATAATTTTTTTATAAGGAAAAAATATATTCATAAAAGAAAGAGGGTAGGTACAAGAGAGAATGCTGAAAAAGCATCCCACATTTAATTAGAACCCCAAAAAAGGCTATCCACAAAAGTGGCAATGTCAATTGAAGAAGAACAAAAAAACCTCCTCCTTCCAAAAGAATGAAGTCTTGAGCCACTTGTCTTTCAACTGCTCAAGTGAAATTTGGACCTATCAAAACCATCCTATTTCTCTCTATCCATAACGTCCAAAAGATGGCATTTAAGATTGCTCGGAAAACTTTATATTTAACCTTCCTTCCAAAAAACCTTCCCAAGCCAAAAGTTGATTTCTCATCGCGTTCACCACCAATGAAGATCTAAACAACTCCAAGCCACTTGGAGATTTATTGAGAGGTTTGAGAAAGGACTTTTAGGATGGAAATCTAAATATGTATCAAAGGGGGGGGGGATTAACTCTTATCAAAGGTGTTCTTTGAGGTGTCCCAACTTAATTCCTCTCCCTCTTTCTCTTACCTTCTTCAGTGAATGCTAAGTTAGAAGCAATTCATAGAAACTTCCTATGAGGTTCTTTTGGGGGTGATTTCAACTATGGTTTTTGTCAGATGGAATATTGTGAAGCAACCTATGTTTTCAAGGAAGTTTAGGTGTCAAGGACTTGCAACTTATTAATGACGCTTTTCTTGGCAAGTGGCTTTGGAGATTCATGAATGAGAAAGGAAATCTTGGAGAAAGGTGGTTACCATGGCCTTAAATATGGTGAAGCTAGTTTCAGTTGGTTTTCTACTCGTAATGATTGTTATGGGCATAGCCTTGGAGATAGAGATTCTTTCCATACTTTTCCTTCGAGGTAGGTGATGGATCTTCCATCCTTTTTGTTTTTTTGAAAGGCATGATTGATGGTGTGATGACGCCCCTTTAAGGGAGCTTTCCCTTGACCTTTTTTTTTTGTTGCTCTAGCAGCGGATAGAGATGCTTTTGTTGCTGATTATTAGGAGCAAACGTTTGGCATGAATGTTTGGTTGTTGGTTTTCGTTTGGGATGTGTTTGTTAAAGATGACACTCTTGTTAGCCTTTTCAACAAGCTTAATGATGCCAAACTAGGGGACTCTTCACATGATACGGTGAAATGGGACATGCACTTTAAAGGGGATTTAATGGTTAAATCTTATTATTTGAAGCTCCTACATTGTCCGTCATTACAAATCTTTTCTGGAGGGTTCCCTTACAATCTTATTTAGAAGTCTTTGGCCCTGTTAAGGTTTTTTTAGTTTGTTTGGGAAGTATTCAATGACTTGTGATTACCTACAAAAAGGGGAATGATCTTGGTGAATGGATGCTCTATGTGCGAAGGATATTTGGCACCAGTGCATCACTTGTTGCTTCACTGTCAGGGTACTATTGAAGTTTGCTTTTAGTTGCTCGGGCGTTACTTGGGTTGAATCTAATTCCATTACGGAGCATCTTTTGATTGAGGGAACTACTTTGGTAGGAAAGTGAAAAAGAAAAAGGATATGGTTTTTTCCTCATGTGATTTTTTGGAGCATTTGGAGAGAAAGAAATTGAAGAGTCTTTAATGGTGACCAAACTTCCCTTTAGCGCCTGAAAGACAACTTCATCAAGATTCTTTTTGGGATAACGACAGGGATGGCAATGAAACCCGTACATGTTTAAAACCCGCAAAACCCACGCCCCATTTAAAACCCAAGTGGGAGGTGCAAATGGATTTTAAATGGGTATGGGGCGGGTATTGTAAAATGGGTACGGGTATGGATATAGCCCTTACCCCCCCATACCCGCACCCTATCCGTACCTGTTTTTATAATAAGATAAAAAATTTATTTTTGTTTGACATTTTTCCGGTTTAAGTTCAATCTAAACCCTTCTAACAAAAAATTAGTCCATAATGCATTTAATTTCACATTTCTAAACAATATATTCCCAAAATATCACAACTTTGCAATCTTATGACAAAAATATAGTCTTTTGGAGGGTGTTGTCTTTGCATCCATCCTTAATCCTTTTATATAAATGTACGTCATTTTTCTTATTAGAAAAAGATAGATTCTAAAGTGTAAGAGATTTTCAAATGTCAAAAATTAATGAAATGAAATTATGTTAAAAATGAGCATGCTTAGAAATTTCTATATGAATATGTTATGATGTATACTCTTTTTTGGTACTTGATTCGCTTAGGGATTTTTTTTGGTATTAGAATAATTTATTTGTTAAAGTTTTTAGCACCTCCTTGAAAGGAAATCTAGGCTAATTATTAAATAAAACATTTCAATATTCTTTACAGTTAAAAGGGCTATATAGGGCGCCTAGCCTTTGCACTTGAAGGCCTTGTTATTTGATGCCAGAAGGGGGTGTTTCAATTAGTCGTGCCTGACTTGAGTAAATTTGTGCCTTTTTTTTGAAAAAGAAAATAATATCATGAATAAGGAAAATTCTTCCTTTAAGGGTGATGTAATTGCTCATGTCTAAATGCAGCACCTGAAATGGTGGCTGACAAATCCTTATTTATAGCGCTAAGTTGAGGGGTATTTGGTAATTTCACTTGGGTTAGTGTGTGACTGCAAAAGCAGCGAAAAGTCACTGACATGCAATGTGGCGGCTTGCCACCATTGAACCTTTCATGGCGCGTCCGCATAGTAAGGGCAGGGGATGGAGGGAATAGAGAAAAGTACAGTTACTTTTACTTCTTTGAAATAATTTTTAAGGGACATTTTTAGGCATCTAATATAAAAGTAAGACATTTTTCAACTAAATTTCTGGAAAAGTAAACAGTGAGGCTATGGCTTGGACTCTTAAGTATGATGTTGTCTTGGACACTGTTGTAAGTATAATGGTGTCATGTGGATTTTTAAACTTCAAATGAAACTCATTCTACTTCATGGGTTCACAAAAAAAAAAAGGAAGAAAAAAAGAAGAAAAGAGAGAGAGACAGAGATAGAAGGGGGGGAGGGGGTAGCTTAGTTTTAAAAGGTGTGAGGTGCATTGAGGCACATAGGATCCCAAAGCGCGAGGCGAAGGCGGATGCATCATGGATACGAGATGCACTTCTATGTAAAAATGTTTAAAAGTCATTTACATTTCACAAAGAATCTTTTGTAGAAACAAGTTAGATAAATGCATTACAAATTAATTAGGCATTAATCCACCACAAATAACCTTAAGAGATGTTCGGTTCAAAT
The DNA here is from genome assembly GCA_017589665.1 of Selenicereus undatus. Lineage (NCBI taxonomy): Eukaryota > Viridiplantae > Streptophyta > Magnoliopsida > Caryophyllales > Cactaceae > Selenicereus > Selenicereus undatus. Next base: position 109,292,402 of record JACYFF010019584.1, on the reverse strand, counting down.
TGGCCTCCAGACTCTTTGCTGGTGTGTGATAAAAGCTCTTCCTTGCATGATGAGGCTAAATGTGTTGATCCTCCACAGTATGAAGCTAGCATTTATGGTCAGGCTGCGAGGAACTGGTTTGCCCCTTTAGCAAGGGATGCTGGACTCTCTCACCAAGTCCACAGGGGTTCTCTTGTTTTGGACTTTCATCCTATACCAGTCTCCTTGAACCATTCGAACGAGCTGGCTACATCATCTTCTCCGAGCTTGCCGTGGTTATTTGAGGAGAAGGACCAGGCAACCTCATTGGTTAATGCCCCTTCTTCGGTGTTTTCTATGGGTAATCACGCATCACTTTCACCGTATAGTTGGGGGTTGGATTTATGTGGTAGTGTTCCTTGTGATTTGCCTCGGGAAGTGGTTCGTGATGCAATTGCAATGAGCGTGAGCTCTCGCAATAATGCTCCTAATTCCAAGTTTCGGGACACACCTCAAGAGCTTGTCGGACATGAGTGGTCGGTGGTGCCAATGGGTAGTTGCTCAAGAGTAGACGATTCAGTAACACCGCTTGCCGTTGATTACTCTTGGTTTCAAGGCCATAGCAATTCCTATTCGGTGGAAGATGTATGGGATGGAGTGAATGTTAATTCTGATAAGGTCTCCAAGTGGGTAGCTTCCAAACTTAGAAGCATCACCGCCTGTATTGGGTTGGCTTTCTCGGGTTATGAGCATGAAGTGATTCAGCTTCTAGCTAGAATCGAGAATAGTAATGTTACGCCCCAGCCAGCTGTGCAGAGAACACCACCTTTTTCTAGGAGGCAGAGGGAACTCAAGAGACTTGAGTTTGGAGTTAACTATGATAGGCCGAGCTCTTCTACTAGTGGGTTGATGGTACCTTATGTTTAGGTTTATCTCTTGGAATGTGAGGGGCATTAATGACCGGGACAAGGGAGCCTTGCTTAAAATTTTTTTGAGGGATTGGAAGTGTGATCTCATCTGTATCCAAGAGACGAAACTTGAGGAAGTTGCGCTTCCTGATATTCGTAGCATTTGGGGAAACCAAGCTGTTGGTTTTGCGATTCTTAAGGCTATTGGGACAGCTGGAGGAATTTTAGTTATGTGGAATAAAAATTCTTTTCATTTGATTTCCTCGCATTGTGGGAATTCTCAATTACGTGCTTCTTACAGATTAGAGATGACAGCACCACTTGGGCCTTTACGGGTGTATATGGTCCGCATGTTAGAGGGGACAAATTGCGGATGTGGGACGAACTTCGTCGGGTTCGGGATGGTTGGTTAGGCCCTTGGTGCATAGGAGGGGACTTTAATAAAATTTTGCGCCCTCAAGAAAGAAGTTCGGGTGTTTGTCCTTCTAATGCAATGGTGGAATTCCGGGATTTCATCAATCACGCAGGCTTGTTGGACCTACCCTTGAAGGGTGGAGATTTTACGTGGTCTAGGAGTGGAGATGATTCGGTTTGTTCAAGATTAGACCGTTTTCTCGTGTCGGCAGACTGGGAAGAGCTCTTTCCAGACATGTTTCAAAAGAGGCTTCCAAGGCCAATGTCGGATCACTTCCCTATTTGTCTTGAGCAGACAAGGCTAGAAAGGGGAAGGACTCCCTTCAAATTTGAGAATATGTGGTTGGAATTTGAGGGATTCTCGGACCTTATCAAAGAGTGGTGGGGGGAGGCTCAAGTTGATGGGTATGCCGGCTATATTGTTGCAACTAAGCTCAAGTTTGTCAAAGAGAAGCTTAAGAATTGGAACAGGGAGGTGTTTGGAGACATCAAGACGCAAAAGTATAACCTTTTGGGACTTATAAATACCCTCGATCTAAAAGAGGAGACTTCTGGCCTCAATGCCCTTGAATGTCAGCAACGAAGGGACGCAAAAGAGGATTGGACTAAAATTACGTTGATGGAGGAGATCTCTTGGAGGCAAAAGTCGAGGGCTTTATGGCTTAAGGCCGGCGATCGTAACACCAAATTCTTCCATAGGGTAGCAAATATGCGCAGAAAGTTTAACTCTATGGCTTTTGTGGTGGTGGATGGGGTTCAATATGATGCACTCCCAACTATGAAGGCTGCAATCTACAACTTCTACAAATCTCTTTTCTCCGAGTAAGAACCGTGGAGGCCTAAAGTCGATTCTTTGACATTGACCTTGTTACGGGATTCGGAAAAAGAGTTTATTGAGATGCCTTTCAGGGAAGAAGAAGTCACTAAAGCTCTTCTTGATTGCTGTGGAGATAAGGCCCCCGGACCGGACGGTATGACCATGGCATTCCTTCAAGGCAATTGGGACATTGTCAGTGGTGATGTGATGAGAATGTTTGCCGAGTTCTTCTCTTTAGGTAGATTCGTGGCCAGCCTTAATGCCACCTTTATTGGCCTTATTTCTAAGAAAGCAAATGCTGAAGATATCAGAGACTTTCGACCAATTAGCATGGTTGGTTGCATTTATAAATTGCTCTCAAAGGTTTTAGTCCGAAGGTTAAGAAGCATCATTGGGAATCTCATTTCAGAGAACCAGAATGACTTCGTTGGAGGCCGTCAGATCATTGATGCGGTGCTTATAGCAAATGAGCTTATTGATTCTAGGGTTAAGTCGGGGAAGCCGGGTGTGGTCTGTAAGTTGGACATTGAGAAAGCATATGATCATGTGAATTGGGACTTTTTGCTGTATGTAATGAGGAGAATGGGCTTTGGGGAAAAGTGGATCGGGTG
>JACYFF010019584.1:109259333-109270358 GCA_017589665.1 Selenicereus undatus | reverse complement strand
CAAAAATCTGCCAAGAAAATCACCCGAGCATCGCACAAGTGGCACGGGGGTGCCACATGGCACGGCCCCACCGTGCCACATGGCACGGTCGTGCCACCTGGTTGCCCGGCCAGTTGTGCCGGTCTCGGGTGGTTCGGCCGTGATGCGTGGGTCCGGTTCCGTGGGACTTTCGTGCGACGTTTTTCCGCAGCTTTTCTCGTCTTCCTGACACTCATTTTCCAAATATTGTTCATCTTTCCATTTCTTTAATGAAGTTCCTGAAAATATCGAAAGATGTTATATGAGTTAAAAGTTTGCAAAAGGAGGCCGATTTGACCATTCCTTAGCACAATTAAACGTGAAAATAGGAAAGGAAATGGGTCAAATAGGGGCCAAAAATAGTGTAAAATAGAGGTTCATCATTTAGCTTGGAAGCATTTCGACCAAAAATATCCAAACTTCGCTGCAGAACCTCGGAATGTGAGGTTAGGTCTTTGTGCTGATGGTTTCACACCATTTTCCATATCTGGAAGGTCGTATTCAGTGTGGCCGGTTGTGGTAACACCTTACAACTTACCTCCCGAAATGTGTATGACTACCCCATACATGTTTTTAAGTTGCATTATTCCAGGTCCAGCAAATCCGAAGAACAGGATTGATGTGTACTTACAACCCTTAATTGATGAGTTGAAATTGCTGTGGGATGTTGGGGTTGAAACATTTGATGTATCAAGCGGTGCAACTTTTAGATTGCATGCCGCATTGATGTGGACTATCAATGATTTTCCCGCATATGGTATGTTATCTGGATGGAGTACTCATGGGCTGCTAGCATGTCCGGTTTGTATGCATCAGAATTGTGCATTTCAGTTACAGTATGGCCGAAAGCCATCTTGGTTTGATTGCCATCGTCGGTTCTTGCCTCGGAATAATTGTTTTAGAGCTAACAAAGTTGCTTTTCGTAAAGGGAAGAGCATACACACTGGCCCTCCCCGAAGGATTCCTGGTGAGATGTTGTCTGATACTGTATCCACTTTGCCTAAAGTGACTACAGATATCAATTTCCAAATTTCGGGATTTGAGGAGAATGAACATAATTGGACAAAGCAAAGTATCTTTTGGGAGTTGTCGTATTAGAAGCATCAACTTCTGAGGCATAACCTTGATGTGATGCATATTGAGAAAAATTTCTGTGAAAATATTATAAACACAGTCATGGATATTCCGAGAAAAACGAAGGATGACATCAAAGCAAGGATGGATATATCCATTTTGTGTAGCAGGCAAGAGTTGGACTTGGCTACAAGAGGGTCAAGTGATAGATTGTGTAAGCCAAAAGCCAAGTTTGCACTATCGCTACCTCAAAAAAGGGCTGTATGTCAATGGTTGCGAGAGGTTCATGTACCTGATGGTTATTGCTCAAATGTGGGCAACTGGGTGGATCCATCTAACACAAAGTTGCAAAATATGAAAAGCCATGACCATTATGTGTTTTTGGAGAATCTTCTTCCGGTAGCTTTTGCTGCTCTTCCGGATGATGTGTTGGGACCCTTGGTCGAATTGAGTGAATTTTTCAGAAACCTATGCTCTAGTGAGCTGCAAGTAAGCATGCTGGAAGAGATGCACAAGAATATTGCTGTAATTCTGTGTAAATTGGAGACTGTGTTCCCTCCCGGGTTTTGGAATGTCATGGAACATTTGCCTATTCACTTAGCCGAAGAAGCTTTGTTGGGTGGCCCTATTCAATATCGATGGATGTATCCTTTTGAGAGGTAATTTGGTTGGTTGAAACCGACGGCAAAGAATAAAGCCCGTGTTGAAGCATCTATGGTTCACGCAGACTTGGCGTTTGAGATAAAACATTTCGCTGAGTACTATTTTCAGTCAAGCTTGGATAGCCCAAGTATAGGGCGTAACGAGGGTATGCAACAGCCTGAATCACAAATGCCAACGCTATCGGTGTTCAACCGTAAGGGTACTCCATTTGGGAATCGAGGCCGAAGATATCTCACTGAGGCGGAGTACCGTGTCGCTCGCCTTCACATTTTACTGAACTGTGGTGAAGTGCAACCATATCTGGAGTAAGTACATCAGTTACTGAAAGTTTCATTTAAATACTTAATAATTGTCGAATAATAAGTAAATAGTTTCATTTCTTAAACATTACAGTTGGTTCAAACATCAGTTTCGCGGTCATAATCCAAGTGCGAGTGATGCGGAAGTGGACTTGTTCATCGAGGCAAATTTCGCACAGTGGTTCGAGTGTAATGTAAGTAATTTGTCATAAGTAATCTTCAACTTCCAAAACACATTTGTGTAATTCTGAAGAGGGTTGCCTTTTTTTTCTCTCCGTAGGTCAATTCTTATCGGGTGTTTAATGATGAGAGGCAAGATTTTTTGGTGAACTTATCTCATGGGCCGCTTACGGTGGTGGAGTGTTTCTCTGGATATAAAGTTAATGGTTATCGGTTTCATACCAAGGCCAGAAATGAAGGTAAAGCAACATATAACTGTGGCGTCTGTGTCAAAGGAGTTGGGGAAGGTGACGAAGTCCCAGGGGATTATTATGGTATACTTCACGAAATTGTTCGTGTTGAATTCACGGGTGAGCCAATTAAAAAATGTGTGTTTTTCAATTGTGAGTGGTTTGACCCGGATGTTCCTCGGGGGTTACGTTACCCTAAATTCACCCCATATCCCGAGGTGAATCATACCAGACGTTACAGAAAGTATGACCCATTCATATTTGCTGATGTTGCAACCCAAGTGGTATATGTTAAGTACCCTGAGGGGATATCAGGAAAAGCGAATTGGTAGGTAGCTATACCAAACAAACCTCGCGGTGCTCCTAAAGATAAAGAAAACCTAGAACTTGCCTATCAACAGTTTGGAATGACAAACATGAACGTGGACAATGTCATAGTAGACACATTAGTCGATGAAACTGCAGAGGCTGATGATGTTGATGAACATGATTGGGGTGATGATGATGATGGGAATGGTGAACATGATGATGGTGATGAAGAGGATGAAGAAGGTGAATGGGAGGATGAAGAAGAAGACACTGATGAGGGTCATGATGAAAATACGGCAGTGCAAAGTAGTGATGATGACGATGACGATGACAATGCGTCCAACCATGATTGATTGAATTGTTTTGTTGTATATATGGATATTTATGCATATGTATATAAAGCGTTCTTTTATTGCAAACTCAAAAAAAATTGTCTGTATGTACTGTAACTTTTCACTAACAATAGTATCAAAAATGGTGCGGTTTTATTTTTTTATTCTTATTTTTTAGATGTCTGGAAACAATGGTGGACGTGGTCGTGGTCGAACGGCCAGGAGTGATGCCGGTAGAGGAGTACCACAACCGACTCCACAGTATGATCCTGCAGATCAAACTTATGAGCCGAACACCTTTAGTGGAATGTTTGGAGGTTTTCTTGATCCAAGTCAACCATTCGGAAATTATTTTGGTAGTATGAATGAGCAATCCCACCTGCAACCACCTTTCTTTGGTGCGGGTATGCAAACACCAATTCAACCAAATATTCCTTACATGGGTGGTGGTTCATCTACTCCATTAGTTTATCAACAGTTCGGTACTGTTAGTCCGCATTTCAACAGTAGTCATTTTATGGGGCAACCTAGAATGCCAAGTCAGTCAGTACACAACGAAGGGGTCCGCAATGAAGGGGGAGGAAGAGATAGACACAGTCCTACACCTGAAAGTGACACATCGACCACCAACAATAAGATATATTTACAACCTGATGGTGACACGTAAGTTTATTATGAAGTTTGCAACTTCTTCACGTCTCATATTCTTTTGATACATGTAATCTTTATTACTAACCAATTCTTTTTGTGTTCTTAGTTTTGTTCCATATCAGGGTGTAGTTCAGAAAATAGTCGAACGCTTTGCAGGTAAGTACCCACGCCCTTGGACCACGTGGGGGGAAGTTCCACAATCTCAAAGAGACATTTGGTTCAATGAGTTCAAGGTTCATAATTATCTGTGCAATAAATTTCAAAGTCGTGATTAGATTGTTAATTTGGAATGTTTGATTACTAATATGTATACTTCAATTTTGCCGCAGAAACACTACTACTGGCATCCAGACAACGAAAGTCAGATACGGTGTAACTTTGAGTACAGAGGTGCCACTCGACTCAGGGACATTCTAGGATACGCTAGGAAGTACAACAAAAAACCGAAGTGGTTACCGCCTAGTGTTTGGAATGATATGCTCAAACATTGGAGTGACAGTGACAACTTCAAGAAATTGAGTGAACAAAACAAGAAGAATAGATTGAGTGATGTTGAAGGTTTTGGTCCTTCGTTGCATACATGTGGCTCAATTCCGATTAGTGAAAGGAAAAGACGTTTGGTAAGAAATTTGATTATTAATAAATATATTTGTTATATATAAAGCATGATATGGGTTGAGGTCCTCGTTCATCATCATCGCTTATATTTAATTGCGATTTACTTTTGTTTTTCAGACCCAAATATTAGGTAGGGAGCCCACGTGTGAGAAATTATTCAAGGACACTCACTGCAAGGTGAAAGACAAAACTTTTGTGGACAAAAAATCTGCCAAAAAATATGTAAGTTTCACACATTCTATTTACAGATAATTCATATGTGACAATTGCAGGTTTGATTTAAAATAGTTTTATGTTGTATATTTTCAGGAGGATCATCAGAACAAATGGCAGGAGTACTCCCAAACTGCATTTCAAGGGGGTTCTCAACTGCCACCTATGACTCAAGAGGAGTTCTGGATTAAAGAAAATCTCGACAAGAAGGGTCGTGTATACGGTTTTGGCGCAGAGGGGGTCAAGTTGAAAAAATCGGCTACTATTGCAGCTGCACGTCACTCATCAGCTGAGCATTTTGATCCAAGGCAGCAAGCACAACTCTTCAATGAGAGCATAACCAAGCAAGCAGAGGCTATAACTCAAATAGTCAAGAAGCAGGGGAAGACAGAGCGAATGCTGAAAAAAGTTTTAAGATTTTTCAAAGGTCAAAGTGCAGGCTCCTCCAGCCAGATCAACTTGAATCCCGACGATGAAGAGGACTCTGAAGATGACAACGATGATGATCCCACAAATTTATCCGACTCCGAATAGTTTAGTAATTTGTGTACATTTTAAACAATTTCCTATATATGTCGTACTTCATATTTAATTCAGCATGTTTCTTTTGACAGAAATATCTATACAATGTTATCATGGTAACTATATTGTTACGCGCATATTAATTTTGCGTATTTTTTTTTTTTTGGGTTTTCAAGAAAAATTTCCTACAAATTAGCTTCTCTATTGGATTCTCAATTCTTTAAATAAAAAAACAATTTCATCCGAAAATTTCTTTTTTAAACAAAATTGTTTTAAAAAAATTTTTTTTTTTTAAAAAATAAAAGGGAATTCCGACGGGAAATTCCGTCGGAAATTCCCTTCCCCATTTTCGATTTTGCTTCCTCCGATGCTGCAGGCCTGTCCGACGGGATATTTCCGTCGGAAATGCCGTCAGACACCCGTCGGATTCCGTCGGGATAAATTCTGCGACGAGCCCAATCCCGACGAGCCCAATCCCGTCGGAGTTTCCGTCGGAAAGCACTTTTCCCGTCGGAAAAACAAACTTTTTCCGTCGGTATTTCCGTCGCAGATCAGATGTATTTTTGTACTAGTAAAAACATTACGTTACCGAACATGAAAAATTGGCTGATTAGTATATTGACTTTGTCAACATACTAAACGTTACTCAAAATGCTATTGCCAAATACAGTCTTATTAACTTTTCAAAAACGCTGTTTAACATGATACACACAACTTGTAATACTAGTCCAAACGATAGGTTATCGAATACTAAGAATTGACTTATTAGTGTATTGAGTTTATAAAAATACTGAACGTTACTTAAAATGTTGTTACATAACATAATCTATATGATTAGGATCCCATGCCCACAGAAAAGAATGGAAAAAAACTTACAAGTATTATCAATTTTGAAAATATCAGTGGCGATAGCTAACTTGCTCCCCCCCCCCCCCAACCCACCCACCCAAAAAAATCCCTGTTAAGTTATGGTTGGAGTAATTAAGAAATTTTGCAGTACTCCATCATTATCAATTTATCATAGTGATAACTGATAAGACTTAACTATGTAGACACTAGATAATTATTTTTTTTAAAATAAGAAAGAAAGTATTTTCATAGATGTCGACAAATTAGAAGGCCTTCTTAATAAATTTATGATATTATTAATTATTTTTTTTTTAAAAGCACAAAAGATGAGAAAAATAAGATACGTACATAAATTTCTAGTATTAAATTTTATTATTTAAATAACTAACAAATATTTACAAAATATGAAATTTCTTTTTTGTCAAAAAGGCAAGGCTGAGCCCTAGAACCTACGAGATAACAACAACAGCTCCCAGTGTGGGTCCTGCTTTCGCAGGGTCTGGGGAGATCCAGATGTAAACAATCTCACCTCTACCGACATCTCTGTCCGTAAAGAGGTTGATTCCACGCGACCCACCAGACCCTAAAACCTATGAGATACAATTTTTAATTATCTAAACTTTTTTTGGAAATGAAAACAAAAAATCTAAGTGTGGCACATAGTAATTGGATAAACAATTACCCATTTTCAAATCAATGATTGGGGGGGGGGGGGTGTTCATTCATTGTGAGCTCCCTTTACTTGTTCCATATTGGGGGTCATGTGAGCAGAGCACACAACAAATTGAGAAGCACTCACAAGTCACTGCGCCTTCATATATGTTTATACAGCTGTACTACTAGTTTCTCTTGTAAAAGAACATATATTACATCATCCCATCAATTATATATATATATATATATATATATATATATGTGTGTGTGTGTGTGTGTGTGTGTGTGTGTGTGTGTGTGTATCAATGTGAGAGGCAATAGCGGAATGTATTCGAAAGTCGGCTAAAGAAATCCTTGGTACATCTAGAAGAGGTGGCAACAAAATGAAGGGAGCCTGGTGGTGGAACGAGGAGGTAAAAGAGAAAGTCAAGGAGAAAAAAGAAGCATACATTGTTTTCACAAACAGTGGAACGGATGAAGAGAAAGAGATTGGTAGAGTTATATATAAGGCAACAAAAAAGGTAGCCAAGAAAGCCGTTACTGTAGCAAAGAGCATGGCTTATGATAGGTTATATCAAAAACTGGAGACCAAGGAAGGTGAGAAGCAAGTCTTTAAATTAGCGAGAGCTAGGGAAAGAAGAACAAGGAATTTGGGTGTCGTGAGGTGCATCAAAGATGAAAATGATAGGGTGCTATGTGAGGATGCAAAAATCAAGCAGAGATGGTAGATGTACTTTTCTAAATTCCTAAATGGTGAAATGATGGAAGATTTTCAAAGCATGAGTAGAGAGAGTAGTGAGAGTCATCTTGATCCTCGTTTTTGTGAACCTATCAACAAGGGTGAGATTAAAGAGTCCTTAAGGAAGACGACAACTGGGAAGGAAGAGGGACCAAATCATATTCCAGTGGAAGTGTGGAAGTGTTTGGGTGAAGAGGGATTGAAGTGGCCAGCAGAGTTTTTTAATGTTATTTTTAAGACTGCTAAGATGCCAGGAGAATAGAGGTTTAGTACAGTCATCCCATTGTACAAGAACAAAGGTAATATTCAGAATTGTAATCATTATAGCGGTATAAAGTTGCTGAGTCACACCATGAAATTGTGAGAGATGGTGATTGAGAAAAGGTTGCGGAAGGATATCTCGATAACAGAGAACCAATTTGGTTTTATGCCTGGCAGGTCGACCACATAGGCGATTTACCTCCATAGAAGGCTTATGGGATTGTACAGAGATAGAAAAGTAGATCTTTATATGGTGTTCATTGACCTGGAAAAGACATATGATAGAATCCCGCGTGAGGTGTTATGGAGATGCTTGGAAAAGAAAGGAGCGTCTCCGGTACATATTCGACTTATTAAGGATATGTATGAGGGAGGTAGGACGAGTGTTAAGACACCAGGAGGGGTTACCAATGACTTCTACGTTGGTATGGGCCCGCATCAGGGTTTCGCTTTAAGCCATTTTCTATTCACTCTAGTCATGGATGAACTTACAAAAGATATTCAAGATGAGTTACCTTGGTGTATGTTATTCGCAGATGACATGGTTCTTGTTGATGAGACCTGGGAGGGAGTTAATGAAAAACTGGAGCGATTGAGACATATATTAGAGTCTAGAGGTTTTAGAATTAGTAGATCGAAGATTGAATACCTTCATTACTGTTTCAATGGAATGGAAGATGCGGGGGGAGAAGTCACCATTGAGGGGATGCAGATATCTAAGGTCGAGAAGTTTAAATATCTAGGCTCGATCATTCATTATAAAGGGGACATTGACGAAAATATTAGTCATCGCATAAAAGTGGGCTGACAAAAATGAAAGTATGCTTCAGGTGTGTTGTGCGATAAGAGAATGCCTGTAGGATTAAAAGGCAAAGTATATCATATGATAGTTAGACCTACTGTGTTATATGGATCAGAGTGTTGGCCTATAAAGAAGACTTAGGTTCAAATGTTAATGGTAACAGAGATGAGGATGATTAGATGGATGTGTGGTTATACGAGAATGAATAGAATTAGTAATAAAGTGATTAGAGACTTAGTTAAAGTGGCACCCATCGAAGATAAGTTGAGAGAAATAAGACTCAGATGGTTTGATTATGTGAAAAGAAGGAGTGCGGGTGCTACAGTGAGGAAAGGTGAGAGTATTACCATCTCAAGGGATAAAAGAGGGAAGACACGGCCAAAGAAGAGTTTGGACGAGGTCATTAGAGAGGACTTGAAGGTTATAGGGTTAACGGAGGACATGCATGGCTCAGGATAGGAGACTGTGGCGGGATAAGATTAAGATATTAGATCGCAGAGAGTTAGCCGCATAGTCGGTTACTTAGTTGCAGTAGAGTGGGTTTGGTTGTGGTTTTTTTTTCTTATGTTCTATTTGTATGCAGGTAGTTCATGCGTATGGGAAGAGACATTGTTTGCATACCTCCATTTGTTAAGGTACAGTATCCTCCCTGCCTTGTTGCACTTATGGTTACATAGTTACTGCCACATGATTTTTTTTTCGTATTTTTTCGTATTTTTAATTCATTCTTTGCAATTTATTCTTAATTTTTCTCCTTAGTTTTTCGCCATAAAATGTTTTCCATAAAAAGGTTTTCACAAAATGTTTTCTGTAAAATGTTTTCACAAAATCCTTCTTCTGTAAAATGTTTTCACAAAAGTTGATTTTTGTGGGTCTCTTGGAATCAGCCTCTTTACGGACAGGATTGCCGGTAGAGGTAAGGTTGCCTACATTTGGATCTCCCCAGACCTCGCAAAAGTGAGACCCACACTGGGAGTTGTTGTTGTTGTTACACACACACACACACACACACACACACACACACACATATACATACATACAGCATACATACATACGTATTTGGGTGAGAACTGTCTTATAAAATTTTTAGATTGATCACTGTTTGTTTTACATTGAATTAAGACAAGATATACAAAGATACAAGCCATAGTTTTGATTTTAATGTTTTCATAATAATTTTGGGTATATTATTGGCTATGTTATCTGAAATTGTTATTATGTAATGCAAAGTCAAAATACTTTTCTATATTTTGTAGCTATTTCTCAATTATTAACTTCATGCGTGGAAAAACTTATTTGCATATAGCTAGCTTTTCTTCAATTGGATCCTGTGACATGTTCGTAGAGCGTATCAAAGGTAGGTTGCATTCATCAGCATAGTTACGTAATGTTCTATTCATAAACATATATCAGTACCAATCGACACTCATCGGTAATAAATTGTTTATAGCAAGTCGAAAAAACACTCCTAAACTCTAGTTTATTAGTATTTAAAAAAAAAAATATTTTTACAAAATCCTTCTTCTATAAAATATTTTTACAAAATCTTGTTTTGTAGGTCTCTCGGATTCAGCATCTCTACTGGCAGAGATGCCGGTAGAGATAAGGCTGTCTACATCTGGATTTCCCAAACCTCGCGAAAGCGGGACTCATCCTGGGAGGTGGTGGTGTTATTATAATGTCCAATACTAAAGGTTTATTTAATGAACAATTGACCTATATCAAAAAAAAAAAAATGTGAATTGGGGAGTGAGCCTTTTGGTTCACTAGACTTGGAATGTGTTCATACGTACAAAGAAGTACCAACAATCAAATGAACTTGAACAAAATCCCAAGTGGGACTGAGCAAAGTTATTATGGGTTTGCATATATCTAAGCTCCGATTGAAAACACAGACGCGTGGGAGGAGGGTTGGCATTGGTAATCACAACTCTCAGGGCTAATTACCATTATTATTGCACTATTAATTTAATTACTCTAATTAATACGTTAATTAATTATAGTGTTTCATTAATTAAACTGAAATGTAGATCCATCAAAGTGGTCACAGCCCCAACACCACCCCATTGCTCATCCTTTTATGTATATATGCATATGGAAGCTCAAGTATTGGCCTAATCCTCTGATCAATTCATATTTTTATTAAATCAGCTTATTTATTTAAATTCACGTAATAGTGAGATAATTAAATATACGTAAAAATGGTTATTCAACTATATATGCATAATGTCATTATGATAAAAGGAGAATGACATTACCATAATATATATATATGTATATGAAAATTGAGGGTCACTAAAACTTATCATAAAATAAATGCATCAATTTAAATTTCATATGTATTTACTGTTTTAAGCATAATATTATCTAGAATTATTTTAGAAATACGATCTCCAGTAACCTAATTTGGTGATAAAAATGCTATAACTATTTTTTAAATTTTGATTATTAATGTGTAACTAGGGTTATACCCTTATTATATAAGAATATGAGTTAAATAATTTTTTAATATATTATCACTACTAAAAAAGTTCACATTAACGACGGAACTCAGCGACGAAAAATATTAACGACAGATTTGGCGACGGAAATGACGACGGATAAATAGCTT
>JACYFF010019584.1:109235810-109251308 GCA_017589665.1 Selenicereus undatus | reverse complement strand
TATGTACGTAACAATTCAAGTCAATGCCACAACTGAACGTCAAAGCACTCGTGCGAACATGCACGCGTACATAACATGCTAAGGTATTGCCCCAAAGGGCTTCCAGTCAGGGGAGAAACCATTATTCACTTACAACTGGTCATTTGACATGTAAACATCTATACATTTAGTCATGCCTAGAGACTTATGCTCATAGAATGAGACTCGAATATCATTGCTTATACAGTCGCACGTCTTTAGATGCAACAGCAACGTTTAACAGGTAGAATCGTTCAATGCGAAGCAAAACCTTTAGCTCACTGACTAGGAGAACCTTTGACTTTCAGTGTCTCTAAATTTCGATAGAAAATGAGTTGATTGCTTCCAGCCCTTTTTCTGTTAACCATTGAGCACGTATGCCCTCACCATGTACATATGCCTTGGACATTATAGGGTCCGAGGAGCGAACCGTACATTAAGAACGAGAATAAGCCTAAGGCTTATATATTTCCAACTCTGTCAGTCCAATTCAAGCATACTTTAAACCTCTACTTTAAATCACTAGAGCATCACTAAAACACATATAGAAGGTTATCCTTGTTATGCTAATACTCGGCTTGCTTTAGTAAGCTACTCATTCTTTCAATCAAGCAGCTTATTCAAGCCACACATAGTCACTAAACACAACAATTTTCATGCCGAAGCACATTTGCACACACTGCACATCAATGAGCACTTCATCAAGTAGCATTCTTAGACAACTATATGCAATGCAAGCCTAAGGTCACAAGACCTTGCTCTGATACCATCTGTAACGCCCCCAACCCTAGAGTCAGGAGTGTTTTAGTTTTTTTTTTTTTTCCTGGAACGAAACGGACAGAATTTCCCCTGAAAATTGACCATTTCCCAGACTCAAGGCCTTACAATCACTTCCCTGCACTGAAAACAGCTATAAAGGGCTTAACTATAACTCAACGGCCACCCGCCGGAGTTCACAGCTCTACGGACCACCCGCCCGGAGCACCACAACCAATACAGTTCAGTGTTTAAACAAATAAACAATTACAAGTATAGTCTTCGATAGTTTAGGTGGTGGCTCACACGGCCATACAGAGTGACTCTAAATGATATGCAATACAGGCATACAAGAACTTAAATCACAACCCATGAAATCATAATACATATTGCAGCTCACATAGGAGCACCTCGCAAAGTCCTAGGCCAGCAATGAATTCATCTCGTCTTACTTGGGCCGACCTTTACCTGTTATTTCAAAAACCTGGGGAGGGAACAAAATAGATGGGAATGAGCAATTATCGCTCAGTGAATAACCCCCTCCCCTAAACAGATGCTTTCAATGCAATAATAACTTACGACCGTTGTTCATAATTCCTGTTCTTGAAGCCCTCATATATCGTTAAAGAACTCACCTCTCGCGCAGTGTACTCCAGTCACAATGCAAGAGATATAGCATTTATATCAAGGCTGAAAACTTAAGAATAATTATACTCTTCGGACTTACCATCCATTTTTCATACAAACTCATAACTTTACCGAAGACAGATGGGGTATAACCCACCAACAGCCCTTGCTGGGATTTCTGTCGCGAAGGCTCAACTATAACACAAAACTTTATACAATGGTCAATGCATCAATAAAACTGCTATGAACGCTGCACTTTGGAATTTCTGCTTATTGCAGAACTATGAACTTAAGACTTTGAAACTTCTGCCTATTGGCAGAACTATGAAACACTATGAAACACTGAACTCTGTAGTCTCTACCTATTGACCGAGCAATAGCCACTGAACTTTGAAACATTGAAGTTGAAGTTCGATGCAAACTTTAAAAAGGAACACCGGGTTGGTTACACTAAGAAGCCAATTGATGCAATGTAAACCACGCTTATTATTAGACCTCATAGATCCGATGATGTAAAGTTACTTCACTACCAATGGCTTGTCAATGGAAACATGTGACCGATAAAACATTTAGGAACGCTTAGAATTCCGATAAATAAGCATTCATAACGATGTCATTTCTATGCAAACACTATAAACAATGAGTACATGTAAACAATGAACTGTATATGATCAATAAACTTTATGTATTTGATAGCGCTATATAATCAATAAACTCTATACAATGAATAAGCTACACATAAATCAATAAACTCTATATAATCAATAATCATTAAACTTTCTATAATCAATGAACGACATATAATCATTAAACTCGGTATAATTGATAATTTTCTAGAATCGATAAGCTATTAAGCTATATCGATATAATCAATAAACTTCGTATCATCGATAGACTACTTCTTTTCATGTTTATATGTATAACGCTAAACCTTAAACCTCATATCAATCGATAAATCATTAAACTTTATACAAATCGATAAAATCGATAAATCGTTAAACTTCATATAAATCGATGAATCGTTAAACTTTATATGAATCGATAAAATCAATGAATCGTTAACTTTATATAAATCGATAAAATCAATGAATCGTTAACTTTATATAAATCGATAAAATCAATGAATCGTTAACTTTATATAAATCGATAAAATCAATGAATCGTTAAACTTTATATAAATCGATAAATCGCTAACTTAGTTCAATACAGTCAATATATAAGTATCGTTCAGTTTACGCTACAATTTCCTCAAGTAACTCATAATCAGTTCCAAAACAACCCGAACGAACTATAATCAATAACTATTGGATTCAATCTGAACGAACTATGAACATTGAATTCAACCTGAACGAACTATAATTAATAAACTTGCATCAAAATTAACAATAACTAGGAGGAAGAGGAAACCCACCTCGAATCCAAGCTAAAGGACCCGATTCAAGGTTGATTTTTGTGGTAGGAATCGAACTCCCGAAGCCCGAAACCCTAGCTCTCGAGCACTTGATTTGCACGGGCCTCGCTGGTCACCGGACTCGAGCCCACCGGCACTTCGCCGCCGACTTGGCCCTAACCGGCATCTGGTCGGACCCGCCGGTGGCCCCACCTTCCCGCTCAATCACGCTCTCGCTCCACCTCTCTCGCTCGCTGATTGGGGTCGCGGTGCTGGGGGTGAGGGGTGGCCTCACCGGCACGATGGTGGCCAAGCGCCGGCCAGCCGGCCGACCCCCCCACTTCCCTCTGTTTTTCGCTCGACGGGGCTGGGGCCTGGGGTTCACTGAGGTGCCCCCCCTTGCTGTCGGGGTTTTCTTTAGAAAAACAGGGGCTTGCCCCTTTTGATTTTATTTTTTTTTCTTTTTCCTTTTTTTCTTTTGTTTTGGATAATTATCCCGTCACATCATAATTAAAACGAGTTTATCCACTTGTCACCTCGTAATTAATACGAGCTTATCACTTGTCACTTCGTAATTATTACCCAATGTTTGATTCAATAAACTACAGGACTAGTCCCAAAGTTCGCCAGTCCAGTTATAATCTCGAATCTACGCAATACGTAGTGCCTGATATAATCCTCCATAACAATAAATAAGAATAATATTTTTTTCAATAAGAACAGTACCTAAACAGGCACGTCGACATTATTTCAATTTTCAATGATATAAAATTCCGGAATAAGGGGATAAAATTCCGGGCGTTACAAAACAAGATCCAAATAAAATGGATATAATTTTCAATTAAATTAATTTATGTAAAATATATACTTTTAATATTGAAAGCTGAACAAAAGGACAAAAAACAATCGAAATCGCACTCTATGTTGGGATCATGTTGCATTAATATCATGGTAACTAGTAATCACTGTGCATAGAGTTGTTATTTGACATTTTTTCCACAGTATAGTGATCAATACAATGGCAGTCAAATATTAAGAAAGAAGCTAGTGATGGTTTTAGATCAATTTTGAGAAAATAATGTCATTTTCAGGCATGAATTCGTTACATTGCTTTTCGCCCTACAACTTTATTTGAAACAATGGTACCCTCCACTAGTCTTGACAGTTGATACAATGACAAGTCCCAAAAGTCCCGTTTGCACGGGTTTTGAGGAGATCTAGATGGAAGCAGCCTTACATTTGCAAATATTGCTATCTATAATGAGACTTATTACAATAAACCCACAAAAGAGTTGAGAAAATATTTGGATATTTTTAAAAAAAAAAACTAAGGCTAAACGAACAACAAAAACTAATAGACAACAATAGTAAATACATAAAAACAACAGCTAAACCAAAAACAGAAACTAACTGGTAGTAATAGTAAATACATAAAACACACACAGTGCCACAAATAACAATAAAATAAATGATAAACAGTATAACCAAAAGGAAAATTATTAGCACATATGAGTCTTGGAAAGGCAAGATAAGTAAAAATATCCATAACCACGCCGCAGTTGTTCCTGATTTCTCGGGATCCAGGGAGGAGAAGTAACATGCTACCTAAAGTCTGCAATTTTAATTCTAGACCTTCTAGCTTCTATCTTGAGTCATATCTTTTGTTAATCTTAAAGTACTCAAATCATGTCTAATCACTTCATTCAAAGTCTTTTTAAGTCTACCTTAACCCATGCAATGCTCTGCAAGAAGAATTCTCTCACATCTTCTCACTGATGCATCCACACTCTTCCTCAAAATACGACCAAACCATTTAAGTACAATCCCTCTTATCTTTTCCTCTTTGAATGCCACTCCAGCTCTATCCCTAATCACTCTATTTCTAATCCTATCTAATTTTGTGTGTCCACGTATCCAATGAAGCGTCCTTTTCTCCACAACTCTTTTCATCTCGACTTGATATTTATTGATAAGTCAACACTCCGCTCCATATAATAACATTAGCCCAACAACCATACGGTAAATCCTACCCTTCAATCTTAGCGGGATCTTTTTTGTCACACAACACCCCTACATTCTTTCATTTTTGCCATCTTGTCTTCATTCATATGTTAATGTCCTTGTTAATAACTCCCTTTTCTTCGACGATCGAGCCCAGACTCTTGAAATTCTCAACCTAATGTTGAGCCATGCTACCAGTGGTCACCTCATCCTCAATACCACCTATCACTGAATTGACGTTCTAGGTATTCAATCTTTGACCTAATTAACCTAAAGCTTTTAGCATATAGAGTATACCTCCACGGCTCCAACTTGTTGTTAATGCCCTCCCTAGTCTCATCGATAAGAATTCTGTCGTCCGCAAGTAGCATACACCATAGTACCTCTTCTTGAATTCCTTCAGTGAGTTCATTTATAATTCTAGCAAAAAAAAAAGGGCTCAGTGTTGACCTTTGATGAAATCTAATGTATATGGAAAAATCGTTTGTATCCTTCCCGAGGTCCTAACTCTAGTCCTCACTCCCTCGTTCATATATGTAATAACTTGAATATAAGAATTCGGCACACTTTTCTTCTCAAAGCACCTCCACAGTACTCCCTTACGTACTATATGATATAGTTTCTTTAAGTCAATAAACATCATATAGAGGTCATTTTTTCTATCAATGTAAAACTCCATAAGCCTATGTATGAGATGAATAGTTACCATAGACGATGTTCCTGACATAAAACCTAATTGGTTATTCAAAATCCTTATATCCTTCACCAACATTATCTCAATCACCATTTCCCACAACTTAATCATGTGGTTAAGGAATTTTATATCTCTACAGTTATTGTAGCTTTGAATATTATATTTGTTCCTATATAAAGGGGGTAATAGTGCTAAATCTCTATTCATGCAGCAACTTAGGGGTCATGTATTTAACATTGAAAAGTTTCGTTAGCTAGTTAAGACCCTTTCATTCAAACACATCCAAATTTCCACATGATACTATATGGGTCGACTGCCATACCACCCTTCATCTTTCTTAAAGTGTCTTTAATCTCATCTTTGGTGATGAAATGATAGTGCTTAAAGTTGTGTGGCTCTTTCTACTCTTTATCCGCAAAAAAAAAAAAAATCCAAATTTTACGCACTATCCAATTTTTTCTATTAAAATGAAGCCATCCAAGTTTTTGTCGCACCCAGGAAAACAATTCCTGCATGTATTTGGAGTTAGACTTGACCAAAGTCAGGGTCACACTTGACCCGACTCGACACGACCTTAAAAAATGAGGGTTAGGATTGGTTTTTTTTTTTTACTTTCTTTTTTGGCCTCCAACCTACCATGACCCTCAAATTGAGGGCACCCTCCTATGGTGAAGGTCAGGTTTAGTTAGAGGTTTTGCTTATCTAACTCGACCGGTTGACCCTCAAAATAAAAATAAAAATTTAAAATCAAAACCAAATATCTTGGGTTTCATTTGTTCAAAACATTTTCGCTTTTTATTTTCTCATATCCTCTTAGCCTCCCTCCCTGATTCACATTTCCAAATCTCACTGGCTAGTAACTTTTTAACGTTTCCTCTCTAATGTTTGGGACTTTGGGAT
Organism: Selenicereus undatus; assembly: GCA_017589665.1. Lineage (NCBI taxonomy): Eukaryota > Viridiplantae > Streptophyta > Magnoliopsida > Caryophyllales > Cactaceae > Selenicereus > Selenicereus undatus. The sequence continues at coordinate 109,244,922 of JACYFF010019584.1, read as the reverse complement.
AGTCATTTTATTGAACTGATCATTCTAATCACTAAATTACGTATTAGAATGTTGTAATATATTTCATTGGAACATTACCTTATCATTTCACATTTTATTTTGTAGGTTGTTTAATGATAAACTTTATAATAATATAATAATAATAAGAAGAAGAAAACTTTGTGAGAAATCTCATTTTCTATGTATGAAAAGTTTGAGGTTAGGTATGACCTGATAATCCAAGGTACCATAGGAATGAGGTAAGGTTGAGAAAATTCTATCTATAACGCGATCTTAATCCGATCTGACCCTCAATTCTATCAGATCTAAACATCATTTGGGTGAGAAAGTGCCCAAAGGTGGATTCTTTCTGTTTCCAGGTCGCCTCATCGACCCATCGCCTCGGTTGAATGTAAGTGCTCTCTCTCTATCTCTCTCTCTTGTCGGATAGGATTCAATTTTGGATACAGGTAGATAATTTCGTTGGATTAGCGGTCTCTGGGTGATATTTTTTGGAGGTGGATTCAAGTGTGGGGTATTTTGGTAACGTAGCAAGTGTGCAGATAACGTGTTCGATGAAATGTCTACGAGGACTAACTGGATTATCAGTGTACCAAATGCGTAGAGCTGACTCTACTGCGTTCACCTCGGAAGTCTCTGCATTGTAGTTTGTATGATGTACTATAGCTTGGTCAACCCACGGCTTAATGTTTTTGAACTTTATTTATTTATTTATCCATAGGTAAAAATGTAAGAATATAAGGAACAAGACAACCAACATGTACAACTACTTTTCTTTAAATATGTAAGGCTATTATCTGTAATTGGTGAAATTTATTGACAGTAATGTAAAATTTCTTAGTGCCCACTTTCACATATCCCTCTCGGTTAGCTTTTCTTGGATAGTTTCCTAACGATCCTGCTGCTGGTTCGTTTGTTGTAAATGACTTGCAGATCATAAGTTGGAAACCAGTAGTTTTCTATGAGCTAGATGATGTATTGCTTCTTCAACGGCTTTCCTGAAAAAGCAATATGCAAAGTTAGAAATGAGCCAAGGGTATGAGCAAGCTTAAGTTGGATTTGCCTCAATTTTCAGCCTTGAGCTGCAATTGGGGTAACTTGAGTTTGATGCTATTTTCCTTAATATTGAGTTAACAATATCTCATGCCTATTTGTATGTTTTGTATCTATATTTCCCGCCTTGCCTGCCTCCATCTCGTGTCTACGCATATGTTTCTTTTCTGACTGGCTGACCCAAGTACCTAATTCAATAGTTTTGCTCATTTATTGTGTACTTTCTCTGAAACATGTCTTATGATAGGTTTACGACATTATGCATTGCAGCAATAATAATTCGTGGAAGGTGGAGCTTGTCCCTATGCAAATTATAAGGTAGTCCCGGTCTATAGACTTGGTTTACCATTTATAGTAATTTTCTTTATTTTCTTAAAAAATAAAGTAAATCCTTGAAGACCCCTATTTTCATATGTTCCCCACCAAAAGTAAGAGTTTCATCTCCCAAAAGATGCCACATACCTTGGGTCTATAGATCCTAGTGTATATTATAAAGGCTTGTTGTTGTCCCTAATATTGTTAATATTGGTATGGTTGCTTTCCTGAGATCTCCATGGAAAGTGATATTATACATGCAAAACTAGGCAGAGGATTTGTTCAGCAAGTTTAAGATTGGCAGAAGTCGGAGTTTGAATGAGGATAATCACAATTACAACTATCGATAAATTGGTCATGAGGAGCTTCAACTCCATTTCATTGTTGTGCAGTATTCTATCTTTCATTTCCTCCAAAATTGTGTGATCACTATTGTTGGTCATGTTTATTTTCTTATCATTAATTCTTGCATTTGATGTTGTGCGATATTCCACCTTATTCAAATAGACACTTCTTGTTTGTTCTGCTCGTTTTCTCCAGAGAATTTTACTTTAACCCAGTTCTTGGTCTCTACTCTCTCTGGCCGATTTTTACATTATTGTTTCAATTTTTCTATTCTTTATTGTTTGTGTGACTTGACTGGCTATTGTATTGGCTTGGTCTGTCAGAGGTGACCTGGGTAATGAGTCCATCCTTGGCTCGCTTGCTGGTGACGTCTATCTGATTCCCCATCCCGCCAGCGCTCTTGCATTTACCCCCTTAAAATCATTTACTTGGCCTGCCTTACTGGTGTTGTACTGGCTTGGGCTTTTACAGTTCTGACCTGGTCCAATGGCAGAGTCCAGTTGATCTGCCTCTTCATCTCTTTGGGCATTTTGATTTTGATGTCTGAGATCTGATGTAGAACTCAAAATTAACAAATAATTTATATATTTGGTTTAGAAATATCTAAGTATGTTCATGTAAATCATGTTGGATTGAAAGTGGTTGCATATAGAGTTTTGCTATCAGAAGCTGAACCTGGGAAGTTTAGTTAAAATTCTTGTTCTGAGGCTGAAAGTGCTTAGTTGCTTGATAGTTATTGTTTCTTTTCTAATGTTTGATGCACTAATTTTTATTTTTTTTTGGGGGGGGGGGGGATAATTCAATTCTCAGATAAATTCACCTGTTGGCACATTTCCAAACTATTCAGTATTCTCATGCGTTTTTAGCCTTTTTAAGTTCAATACCATGCCGGTTTGCTTATTTGGCCTAGGACATTGCCTTTTAGCTTTATTGACGCGTCACTGTATATGAAAAAGAGCTGATCATCACTTGATCTTTGCTTTTGCTCTTAAGTTCTTGGAGCAATGATGCAATTGGTGTCTGCTTTTACAGCCGTGTATATTATTGTGATATATTCCTATAGCATTAATGGCACTTGAGAAGGCGGCTTTGCTTGTCCAGGGTAAGCTGTGTCTCTTTAGATCTCCCACACTTCACCAATGCAGGGTACTGGAGGCTTCTTGTTTCTTGTTGTTGCATAACTGGCTGTATTTTCAATGTGATCTCATTTAGGTTGTGAAGTTTGGACATACTTTTTTGTTCCTATAAAATTGTATTTGTGTTAACTTCAGAGGGTTTCTGATTTAGGGGCTTTTTTACAGGTGGTGTTATTTTCGCCTTGAGAAATCTATCAGTGCAGAAGATGCGTTCTTTTCTTTGGTCTGTCGTGAATCCATGCTGTTCAGTGCCTAGCTTACTTTTGAAGGCCAGCAATCTGGAAGAATGATTTAAGTGGTTTGATGTGTTGTGCACCACTAATGTTTGATAAAATACTTAATACATGAAGAGCTCTACAGAAAAGAGATCTGTTTCTTACAACAATTATGTGACAAAGGTGTCGAAAGTCCAATGAGAAATTGGTAAGTTTCTTACACCAGTAGTTCTTTGTTTGCTCTTTCCCTATTTCGTTCTCCTGACATGTATGTTCATACTGGAAGGTGTTGGAAAAGACGCACTGCCTGCACTTTTTTTATTTGCATTAGTTCTATTGTGAACTATATCTGCTTTCGTTTGTCTATACGATAACTTATTGTCTGCTCCTTCCACATTTCTTTCTCCAGATATGTCTCATAGAAGGTTATGTCCCCATTTGCTGACACCGTTAATGCAGCAGTGCTCCTTGTTCCATAATAGCCCTGTGCAGCATGTAATATGATTAGTTGGACAGCGTTGCTGCCACATGCTTTGTGGAAAAAAAGAGGTTGCTAAAAGTGGAATACCAGGGGGGTCTCGACTTTGACAAAGATAGAGCTCAGACCAAATTCCCATTCGGGCGAACAAATGTGAGGTAACCTGCTTTCTTCAGCTTTTTTGGTGTCCCTCATCATATTCTTGACCATGTCTTTGACTGGGATTTCACCTTCACCATGTCTATACAGCAACTTACTGAACTTTAGCCCCAAGAGTTCTGCCTGCAAGTCCAGACGTGGTAAGAGGTTCAAAATATAAATCCGGGTTTACATTATTTATGAATTTTGGCTTATGGTCATCGTAATGCATAAAAGACAACGAAAACTTGTGAAGCACTCATTTGAGTGGCAGAGTTGTGGCCCCGAAGGATGGTAAGCATTTCACAGAACATTGACCATAAAGACATTTCTCTTGTGACTTGTGAGCATTCAAAGATTGTCAATGATTGTGGATGAATGCAGTACGACTTGGTACGCAAATTTGCATTAAGATAGTCCTTATCTAAGTTGCCCATATCAAAAGAAAAGGGAAAGAGTTGCTAGTTGTAAGCCCAGTGAATTGCCAATTATTTTTACTTTTAGCATAGAACTTCACCACGGCTTGTATGTGGTCTACCTTTGTTGGGTTAGGTGTAGGGGCTTGGTGTAGGCATATTAGATACTTCAAATAATCAAATATGTATCTTTGCTAGCATTGAAGTCATTTGGATGTATGGGTATGCATTTAAACCCATCGATCTCCCCTTCCCTCATTTTGCCTATGAGGAACTCAGTCCCAAGGTCTTGATTTGGTCATTTTACTACTATGGGCACAAAGCAGTATCCTGGATCCTTGGTTTGATCCAGTACAAATAGATTCAGAACCCTGTCCGCACTCTTTTTTATTTCTTGTCCTGGGATTTACCAAACGCCGGATTCAAGAGCCGTGTGATAGTTGCGTATACTTAGAAAGTTATAAGGCATAACTGGAAGTACTTAATATGATCCTCTAAAGACTTGTGAGAGAAACAAGGCAATATCAATGTTGGCTACCAACTACTTTTGCCACTTCTTTGTCCCTAATTTTTACGAGTCTGGGGGTCCTCACACTTCATGGACGTCCTTTTCTTTTCTAATTTATTTTCTTTATATTTTGGTTATCATTTGCCTATTCTTTCCTTAAATGCATTTCTATTGATGGATAAAATGCTTGAATAGTTGTCCATTTTTGTTATCAGTGAATTAGGAAAGCATCTTCATGTAGTCCCTCTAATGAAAACTACATAAATGTGTTTTTCTGACCTTAGGCCATGGAGAGTCCAGCTTTGCATTTGAGAGTACATGAAGACCTGGAGGGACCTCTTGGATTCTGGTGCCCTCTCCTTTTGGTCTGTTGGTGATGTAAATCATGCTTCTTGAAGAAAGATCAGCTAGTATGAGGTTGAATCCATTGTATTCATGTGCCTCTTCAAGTAACATCTCTGCAAACTCTGTAGGACTCTGCGTACCCTGTAAGAATGACAGAAAAATTAACGATTATGTCGAAGTCCTGTATTTAAAACTTAAGAGAATCTCTGATCCACTCACGAAGTCATAATCATTGGGCTCAGTGACAATGGACAAGTATTCGGCACCAGTACATGGCAGGACATACTTGCCAATTTTCACTGTCAAATACCCATGCTCGTGCCAGGTCATCAGGTGTACCACACTGTTACTTGAGATGACATGGAGGGTTTGAGCGACATAGGTGATCATAGTGAACCATTTATTCCCAAAAGGGCGTAACTTAGCTTGGTAAGTGTCACTTTTTTGTGTTTTTAGAGCTGGGCTTATTGGCATTTACTGTGGGCAACTAGAGAAAAACATACTTACATCCGATTGCCTGACTCAAAACAATCAAAGCTAGACCACAATAGGGCAAGTCCCTCTGTGACTTCAAACCCAGGTTGACCCAACAACCTGAAATTCGCCAAACTAATGTTGATTAACTTTGCAACTGAAAGTAGAGCTGAACATGGCAAGAACACCTAACCCAAGCATTCATCAACCTGAACTACTGAAGGTGACTCAACCGAAATTTACCCAAACCAAACAGCCAGTTTCCCAGGCCTACAAGTAGGCGTCATCAAGTTCTCAAGTATCACAAAGCTCTCTGTTTCTCTCAGGTAGGCCATCACAAAGTAATAAAAGAACTGGGTGAATATGCAGCTGAGAGTTCAAGGTCCAGTGAAATGTTCGTACCTTGAGGAAACGGACAGGTAGCTCTCCACGAGACTTAGCTTCAGGAAGGGTGTGAAGCTCCAAGACATTCGTAATGAAGGCCACTTTTCCAGTTCTTGAGCAAGCGAGCCAGGTTCCTCCTCCCACTTCATCTCTCCCTCCTAATATTTCTCCCCCTTCCCACCACCCTAGTGGTGTCGTCGGCCTAGGCATCCAAACAAAGGAGGAAATTGTTATCAACAACAATGATAGCAATGTCAACAATGTCTATTGTGGATCTTGTCTGACCAGGTGTGAAGAGCTTCAAATATAAATAACCTTATTCTTGTAACCAGAGATACTGATTTCAAGATACAGACAAAAAATGTTTGCGGAAAACATTTTGCTTCGGCGGTTTTAAAAGCATTGGGAGATTGGGGTGTTATGAACTTGAAACAATAGAATGAGAAGAAGTTACAAAGAACTTGCCTGTTGAAGTATTCGTCCCGGTTGAGCAGAAGAAGAAAAGGGTAGAGAGGGTGAGCTTGCCAGGCAAATGCAGCTATGCACATTTTTTTTGTTTTGTGTTTGGTTGTCTTGTTTTTCTGTGAGGTATGATTCATGCAAGAACTTTGTCCACTATCTATTAGGATATACATACCCTTATATATATATGATTCTTTTGCCCTGTTCATTTTTCTTCAATTCTCTCTCTCTCTTTTTTTTTTTATAAAAAAAGTGGGCGTACCTGGTTTTGGTAATCTACGTTATGACAATGTCCTTGCTGATGCGGACTTTCAGCACTTCTTCTACGTAGGTTTTTTTTATCTCAGGTGGCGCTGCTAATATTGTTGAAGAATTTATTTTAAGTGGAACTATTATATAAATTATAAAAGAACCATGGTCGCCACATATGGGAAACGACGTCAAATTCTTATATGTTCATAGAGTATGTGTTCTCAATTGTCGTGTATATGTCATATAAATTATTTTAAAATTTTTTTATTGATATGACTTTTAAGAGCTTATGTTCTCAGAGCATGATAGAGGCTCTAAGTTGCCTGATTTTACCCCCTTGCACGTAGATTAGGCCGAAAAAGGACTTTCTCATAGAAGGATTCCTTTTTGAAGATGGTTGATGGTATATGGTAAAAAAGAAAGTACAATCTTCAGCATAGAGCAGCTTTATTCAGCAAATTATGCATCTTTTTTGATGAAATTATTGTGTATGTCCGCAACTGTCATACTACTTTTGATTTTCAGATGATGAAAACATAATTGGTTTACAATTATTAATTTAGTGTTCTATATATACATGTATATTTTGGTTTTTAGGTTTCTGTTTTATTAATGTCAAGTTATTATTGATCCATAAAAAGATAAAGCTCTTCTTTTATATTTTCTTTATTCACAATATTAAGGGAAATGAGTGGTAAATCACAAGAATCAATCGATATTGATATTTAGCTTTCTATATTAAGGCCCTGTTCTTTTGGGTGGGAAATGCACCCAACCCACACCCACCCACTTTTTTCCCCCTCTTCCCACTATTTCCCACACTTTAAAAAAATACCACTTTTTCATATTCACCAACTCCTTCTCACACCTACATAAAACAACCATTTCCCATATTTGAAAATTTTTTATACATTACGTAATTGTGTGTGCGAATAATCTGATAGTAATTATGAACCGTTTTAATTTTTCGGATGTTATGGAATAGTTTTATTTTTTTTCTTTTTCCTTAATTTTTTAATTTTTAAATTTTTTTAAATTTTTTAATTATATTTTTAATTTTTTAATTTTTAATTTTTTTGTATTTTTTTTAATTTTTTAATTTTTAATTTTTTTAATTTTTTAATTTTTAATTTTTCGAATGTTATGGAATAGTTTTATTTTTTTTCTTTTTCATTAATTTTTAATTTTTTAATTTTTTTCATTTTTTAATTCTATTTTTTAATTTTAAATTTTTAAATTTTTTAATTTTTTCATTTTTAATTTTTCTTGTATTTATTTTTAATTTTTAGTTTTTTAATTTTAAATTTTTTCATTTTTTAATTTTTTAATTTTTTAATTTTTCGAATGTTATGGAACAGTTTTAGTTTTTTTCTTTTTCATTATTTTTTTAATTTTTAACTTTGTTTTAATTTTGTAATTCTATTTTTTAATTTTTTAATTTTTTATTTTAATATTTTAATATTTTAATATTTTAATATTTTAATTTTTAATTTTTCGGATGTTATGGAACAGTGTTATTTTTTTATTTTTTTTTATTTTTTTATTTTTTTATTTTTTTAAATTTTTTGATTCTATTTTTTAATTTTTAATTTTTTAATTTTCAATTTTTTTGTATTTATTTTTAATTTTTTAATTTTTAGTTTTTTAGTTTTTTGATTTTTTAATTTTTAATTTTTTAATTTTTTTGTATTTATTATTTTTTTTAAAAAAAAATTAAATTAGAAATTTTTTTTGTATTTTGTATTTTTTTGTATCTTTTTCATTTTTTTATTTCAGAGAAACAACCAACGAAAAATTCCAAAAATCACCAAGACCGCCTTCTAGTACAACAGAACATGATGATATGTTCCTTGATTCGAATTCCAAACAATTCATGAATCAGTTTAGGGATCAACTAGCTACTGATATGTGGGAGTCTGCTGCGACCTGATATGTGCAATGCGTATGGCCTTACAGTGTCAATATCGGTATTGTTGCAATATGTGTTCGTTTGTAAGAGTACAACTTTATTACTGTAATGAATATTCAATTTCATATGAAATTAGTGAAATTATTGCACGGACACTTCTACCACCAACAACAATGAAAACATGTTACAACAAAAAAAATACATGCAAAATATTAAAACAAAAGAACATAGATAATAAATACAAACAAATAAAACATTTAAAACTAACAAAATTAAACAAATTTAAGCAAAATAAAAAAATACAACACAAAAAAATGTAACAGATAAAAACGAAATTGGGTGGGTTAATTTCAGAAAAACAACCAACGCAAAATTCCAAAAAAATACAAAATAACAAATTTTATACAAAAAATAAAAAATAAGAAAATAAAAAACAAAAAAAATAAAACTTAAAAAACTACACAAATTTCAGATAATTAAAATCAAAATTAAAATTAAAATAATAGAAACAATTATAAAATTAAAATTACAAAATTAAACTTCAAAAAAATTTAAAAATTACAAAAAACATAATTTAAAATGAAAATAATTACAAAAATAAAAATAATTTAAAATGAAAAATTACAAAAAACATAATTATAAAAAAAATAAAAATAAAAATGCAAAAACACAAATTAAAATG
>JACYFF010019584.1:109215622-109227572 GCA_017589665.1 Selenicereus undatus | reverse complement strand
TTGTGTTGTGCATATTATTTATTTTCATTAAATTTTTGCCCAACATAATTTTTGGCACGCCTGGTGGGACACTATTTTCCTTTTCATCTCCGATTTGTATATTATTGACTAATATTTATTTTCTTTTCTTTTGTTGTGTTTGTTTTTGCTAAAAGTTCAAAAAACAATGGCACCTCAAGTCACCGTTAACTTCAATGAGCTTCCCGTCACTTTTGTGATCAAACGTGGAATATTCCAGGCTAGGAAGAATGTGCACGTGGTCTTCACTGTGGGGCCACGATCCATCCTGGCTGAGTTTCCATTGTCAAACTCAATGGAACCTCTCAGGGGCCTTGAAAGGGCAAGCAGGCCCGCCCCTAAGGCCGACAAACCGCTTACAAAGAAAGCAGTGAAGAACCTGAAACGCAACAAGCGTAGAAGCGACAAGCGTCGTGCCAAGTCGGCTGCACCTAAGCTAGCTCCATCACCGGCCTTGGAGCTAGCCAAGACGACCTTGAGGAGGGTTTTTCAGCAAAGGTTATCCTCTACGGCGTGCCCCTCAATGGCTAGGCCGTTCAATCCGGTGCTGACTCCATCCCCCAGCCAAATGCCAAATATGAGGGGAACCTACATAAGGGAAGCACCAGCAACCCGAGCGACAATCCAACCAAGGCAAGCTCGGGTCCCTCATCTGACCCCAAAGCAAGTTCGGGTCCCCACTTCGGGCCCAAGGCAAACTCGGGTCGCTAATCTACCCCTAAGGCAAAATCAAGTCCCTTCCTCAGGCTCAATCCACACTTGGGCTCCTGCATCCACTAGGAAGGGGGCAAAGACAAGCAAAAGACCCCCAACCTCGAAGATCCCCAATAAGCCATTTGGAGAAGGAACCTCAGGAGTCAAGAAGGCTCATCAAGTTCGCCCTACAAGGCGGATTCTTATCGGGACTATCCCTGTTGATATTCCCGTGGCCGAAGTCATGATGACCTCGTATTCAGAGGAGGAAACAGTACCTAAAACTGCAAAGGTTAAATTTGTTAAACCTTCAACCTCAAGCACTTCCACTATGGTGCCGAGACTTTTGCAGGTCACAACCACTACTCCTCTTCAAAGCCTTACAAAAGGTAGAAGGATTTTACCTCCTAGGCCACAAAATCAAAGTGATTTAACCTTTGAAGGGATCGAGTCACGGGCATACAGCGGCCCTGTCACAAGATCAAGGGCCAAAGCATTATCATATGCCGAAGTGGCCTTACAATCTTCAGCCACTACCTTTCAGCAAGGCAAGGACCAACTGAAGAGACAAGATGAAGTTACAAGGCCCGCCTTTTCCCAAGAAGAAGCGGCATCCACCATCATCCTACAAGAGCAAATCAGCGAGGATGATCAGGCTGAAAACATGCCGGTCCTAGTTACCAGCACGCCGAGCCTCGAGGAGCAAATGCAAGAGTTGCAAAGAAAACTTGCAGAAAAAGAGGCTGAAATAGCTAACCTCGCTATGCGCCTTGAAAATAGGGAGCATGAAAAGACTAACGAGGTTAGCAGTAACAACACAATTATCACTCCGCAAGATATCAAGGAGTTGGTAGCTCAAGGAATCAGAGAGCATCAAGCAGCCATGAATCCCCCAGTGTTGGGGTATAGGAGCCCATACCCAAGTCACTACGACTCAGTTCCTTTCCCCAAGGGTTATCAAAAGCCAAACTTTGAAAAGTTTGATGGAATAAATGGGTCACCGCATGAACATTTGGCCCATTTTTATTCTGCCTGCGGTGAAACTGCCTTAAATGACGCATTTGTTGATCAGGCAGTTCGTACAGTCCCTCAAAGGAGCCGCGTTTACATGGTATACCCAACTTCAGCCTGGGTCATTACACACTTGGGATGACCTCCAAAGGGCATTCCTAGCCTAGTTCGTGAGTTCAAAGCGAAGAGTTTCTATAATAGACCTTGCCGATACTCACCAAAGGCCAAACGAAAGTGTTAATGATTTCATCATGAGGTGGAGAAGCTTAAGCTTGCAATGCCCAGAAAAGCTAAGCGAGCAATCAGCAGTTCAAATGTGTGCAAACAATTTAGACCCTCAAGTCGCTACATATGTTGGTACTGCTGAGCCTCAAAACTTTGATGCTCTCGTATCTAAGGCGAGCAATGTAGAAAGACAACTTGCTCGTCAGAAAGCTATACAACCCAAGAGGGAAGAAATCAAAAGGCCAAATAAGAAGGGAGAGTCGATGGCTACGTTTGTCAGAGCAAGCCCAAAGCCAATCAATGGCGGAAGTTTCAACAACGGCAAAGACAAACAAAAAGGGGGAGCTCGACGACTCACTCTCCAGGAAAGGAAAGAAAAGCAGTATCCCTTCGATGATGATGATGTTCAAGGGATATTTGATGAGTTAATGGCTGCAAAAGCCCTCTCTCTTCCAGAGCCAAAACGACCTGCCGAGGTCAATATGACAAATGATCCTAAGTATTGCTCATACCATAGGATCATTAGTCACCCCATAAAAGATTGTTATGTCTTCAAAGACATAATCGAAGATATGATTAGAAGGGGAGAAATCGAGATAGAAGGGGCTCCAGCCAAAGGACCCACCGCATCATCAAATGCAACCTCAGCGGTGGAACAGAGGGATGAATCTCACCCATCATCCTCAGAAACTAATCAAGGGATTCCAACGGTGTCATTACCACCTCATGCGGTCCCTATCAAGTTCATTGTTGATGATGACGTAGCAATAGTATGGGCGTACCCAGATATGCCTGCACCCTCACCAGGAGCACCTACCTTATATGATTTTTACCTAGACCCAAGTCTAGAGGCATGGGCAACATCAGAAGATGAGCATGAAGATAACTTTGGGTGGCAAACTTACTCTAGCAGGCGATCATTTCAGCAGGGCATAGTCCGTGCTTCTCAGTCCCCAGGAGTTAAAATAAGAGGACAGAAGCCACCTCAAAAGAAAAACAAGAAAAAGAAGTCAAGGGCCAAAAAGAAGCCAGACTTATCTTCTGAAGAAGAGTACGTGCCACCGGTTAAGATCCCGTTCACTTTAAGTGATTATATCCCCAAAGGTTTTTTCGGTAGTGACTCCTCGGATGATGACCCTGAAAAAGGGGAAGTAGCCCAATGTTGCATGGTTTCATGGGCTGATGAATGTGAAGAAGCGAATGCCATTCCTGCAGACACCGCTCAAGAAGTGGATCAAATAACTCTTCGATCTGGTCGTCAACTCCAACCACCGAAACCAGCAGGGAAAGAGGAGAAAAAAGAAACGACACCAGAGATACCATTAATATCGGAGGACGCCAAAGAAAAGGGTGGTGAGGAAGTAATTCTCTCGAGCTCAAATAGCCAAGGAACAGCTGAGAACAGACAAGCAACTAAAGATTCCAAGAAGGATCTTCCTGCCACAATCCCTTTTCAAGTTCGTCAAGGGTCTCATAAGGAAAAGGTTCGTTATGATGTCATTTCTCATCTCAAGCGAATCCCAGCGCGCCTAAGTGTCTATGACGCCTTACAAATGTCTAGAGAGCTAAGAAGGGCACTTATACAAGCGTTAATGGACCCCGACGACTACAAAGATCAAGTTGATCCTATTGAAGTGGATGAGGTGTTATCATATCCTTTAAACCGATGTGCTGCATGCATGGCTTGCGTAACCTTCTCTGATGAAGATCTCCAGTTGGGGTCTGCAAATCATAACAGGCCTCTGTATGTCACTGGTAGGATTGGAGATAACAGAATAAATCGGATCCTACTTGACTGTGGTTCTGCAGTCAACCTTCTTCCATTGAGGGTATTAAGGGCAATAGGGATAACACCAAATCAGTTGTCCCCAACTTTGCTCACAATACAAGGGTTTAATCAGGTAGGGCAGAAAGCCTTAGGCACTATTGCATTGAAAGTTGAGCTAGATGATCTCTACACAGATGCTCTTTTTCATGTAATAGATGCTGATACTTCCTACAACGCCTTACTCGGGCGACCATGGCTTCATACTAGTAGGGTTATTGCTTCGACTCTTCACCAGTGTTTGAAATACACTGACGAGCATGGCAATGAGAAAACAATCCGTGGGGACACAAATCCTTTTCATGGGGAAGATGTTAATTACGCTGATGCCAAGTTTTACAAATCTGCGGATTCTGGGACCTCCCAAGTTCTTTCAGCCCAAGAAAAGGACAACAAAAAAGAAAAACCCAAGGCCCTTACTTTGCCTCAAAAGTTCATTCGGGTTGTCAATAGTTACGCTAGTGAAGCCAAGGAATATCAAGCCCCGCGATCAAAGGTGTTATTCAAATACACACCCAAGGAGAAAAGAAGGGCTGGCCAAAAGGCCTTGACACCGGTAAAAGAAATTGTGAACTCTCTTGTCACGAGTTACACTTTTCCTCTCCGGCGAATTGACCAATCGATGCCTAAGGAAAACTTGGTCATAAGAACATCGCTCGGCAACAAGAGGGTAGTTTTAAGGGGAAACACGTCAAATTTTCCGATGGAAGCGTCCTCTTCTAACAGACCACCTCCAGGAGGGTCATCACAATCTCGAAGGAGGAAGAAGGGCAATAATAAGAAAGGCTTTGAGGAGGCTAACGAACAAGTAAACATATCTCACGAAGGTGGGGCCCTAAAAGCATCATTTCAAGCAGATGTCTCGGAAGCACTCCGGATATCACATGATGGAGGAGTTCTTAAGGCTCATGCCACAAATGATCTGGTTTTTACACCCCAAGAGCAAGAGATGTTCTTCTCCACAGATGAGCAAGTACAACCCCGAATCTCGGTTTTTCACAGACTTGGTAAGATCAATGAACCCAAGCAAAAGAATATCCGAGTTAGAAAGCAGGAAAAATGGAAGCTGAAGGAGAAAAAGCAACAGCCTAGAAGCTTCGTCTGGGTTCGGGGACAAAATGATGTTAGCCAAATTGAGCAGGTGGAGCAAGTTAATGTTGTGTCTGTGGCGGACGAGGAAGATGCTCAAAATTTTGAATTTCCTTGTCAAAAAGTTCCCAAGCATCACGAGATCGATAGGCTAAATCATAAAGGGTGTGATGCAGTCCAAGTTCACGCTGATTCACCTAAGAGATTAGATGATGACTTGGTTGCTATAAAACAAGGATCCTCTGAGGATTTTGTCGAGGCTATCCAACTAGCACCACCAGAAATGGAAGATGGTGGTCAAGCAACAATTGATGAGCTTCAAGAGATAAATTTGGGCACAACTGATGAACCCAAGCCAATTTTCGTGAGTTCCATGTTGAATAATGACGAGATGGTACAGTATGAACAACTCCTTCGGGAGTACAAAGATGTCTTTGCTTGGGGATATCAAGACATGCCAGGCTTAGATCCAAGTGTCGCTGTCCATAAGTTAGCCGTTTCTGAAGGAGTAAAACCGATAAAGCAACCTCAACGACGCTTTCGTCCTGAACTGACAATTCAAATAAATGCCGAGGTTGACAAGCTCATAAAGGCTAACTTTATCCGCGAAGTTCAATACCCCACTTGGTTGGCTAACATCGTACCAGTTCGGAAAAAGAACGGTCAACTTCGGATATGTGTGGATTTCAGGGATTTAAATGATGCATGTCCCAAGGATGATTTCCCACTACCAATCACTGAACTCCTCGTGGATGCCACTACAGGGTTTGGGGCTTTGTCTTTCATGGATGGTTTCTCGGGGTACAATCAAATCAAAATGCATCCCGAAGATGAGGACTTAACAGCCTTTCGAACACCACAAGGCATATATTGCTATACAGTAATGCCGTTTGGTTTGAAAAATGCTGGAGCCACCTACCAAAGAGCTATGACGATAATTTTTCGTGATTTTCTCCACAATCTCGTTGAATGTTATGTTGATGACTTGGTTGTAAAAACAAAAGATAGAGAAAATCACCTACAAGACCTAAGAAAGGTCTTTGAAAAGCTTCGTCAACATCAGCTTAAGATGAACCCCTTAAAATGTGCATTTGGGGTCACCTCAGGGAAATTTCTCGGCTTCGTGGTTCGGAAGGAAGGGATTGAGATTGACCCGGATAAAGTCAAATCCATAATCCAAATGCCCCCTCCGAGGAACTTAAGGGAATTGCGGGGCTTACAAGGAAGGTTGGCCTACATACGACGGTTCATCTCAAATTTGTCAGGAAGGTGTCAACCTTTCACAAGACTCCTAAAAAAGGACACGCCTTTCATTTGGGATCAAGCTTGTCAAAATGCTTTTGAAAGCATCAAGCAATATCTCATGAGACCACCTGTCCTAATGGCTCCTCTACAAGGAAGACCCTTAATCTTATACACGGCAGCCCTCGAACGATCGTTAGGGGCTATGTTGGCTCAAAATAATGATGAAGGGAAGGAAAACGCCTTGTATTACATTAGCCGGACAATGGTGGGCGCAGAAATAAATTATTCCTCTATGGAAAAAATTTGCCTGGCCTTGGTCTTCGCCGTTCAAAAGTTGCGGCACTACCTCTTGTCTCATCAAATTATTTTGATCTCAAAGGCAGATCCATTAAAGTATATATTGGCTAGGCATAGGCTATCAGGAAGGTTGGCTAAATGGGCTATGCTTTTGGCCCCTTTTGACATCAAATTCATGCCTCAAAAGGCAGTAAAGGGACAAGCTATAGCTGATTTCCTAGCAGCTCATCCATGTCCAGATAATGAGGAGTTGCCTGATGACTTGCCAGATGATGAAGTTATGCTTGCTGAAATTAAAACATGGCAGCTATATTTTGATGGGGCAGCAAGGAATCGTGGAGCCGGTGTAGGAATTGTGTTTGTCACACCATCTGGAGGACTTATTCCTCACTCGTTCTCTCTCCTCGAAATCTGTTCAAATAATGTGGCTGAATATGAGGCACTCATCATTGGCCTCGAATTGGCCCATGAAATGCATATTGACCAGCTTGAAGTATTTGGGGATTCGCAATTAATTATCCGACAAATAAATGGTCAATACGAGGTAAGAGACGCCAAATTATTGCCCCTTTACAAAAGGGCGAGAAGCCTTATGAACCAATTCCTTCAAGTAGAAGTCAATCATGTACCGAGGTCTGAAAATGACAAAGCAGATGCTTTAGCAAAGTTGGCTGCTTCACTGACTCTCCCTGATGAAAGGGAAATTCAAATAACAATCGGGGAACGTCACTTGTTGGCCTCAACTTTAGACCGTCTTCATGAAATTGAAGAAACAAATGTGGTCTCCGTTCTTGAAATCGAAGAAGAGAGAGACTGGAGGCAACCTCTTGTTGAGTACATCCAGTATGGCATTCTACCCACAGATCCTAAGAAAAGGGTAGATGTAAAACGGCGAGCACTAAGGTTTACATTTAAAAATGACACCTTATATCGGAAAGCTTTTGATGGGGCGTTACTTAGATGCTTGTCAAGAGAGGAAGCAACTTATGTCCTAAATGAAGTTCATGCTGGGGTATGTGGTGCTCATCAGGCAGGTCCAAAACTTGCTAATCAAGTCAAAAGGTTGGGTTATTATTGGCCAACTATGATTCAAGATGCTATAAAATTTGCTAAAGCATGCGAAGCTTGTCAAATGCATGGAGATTTCATCCACCAGCCACCACAATTACTCCACCCAAGCATATTATCTTGGCCTTCCATGCATGGGGGCTCGACGTGATAGGACCTTTCAAGCCATCCTCCTCTCGTGGACATGTGTTTATTTTGGCGGCAACAGACTATTTTTCAAAATGGGCTGAAGCCATCCCGTTAAAAGAAGTGGGGGCAAAGCAAGTTGCTGACTTTATCAGGACCCATCTCATTTATAGATACGGAGTCCCATATAAGATCATTTCAGACAACGCCCTATACTTTAAAAATCAAGTGATGATAAGGCTTGCAGAGAAGTACAAGTTCAGACATAGCTTTTCATCAAGCTATAATCCATCCTCGAACGGTCAAGCTGAAGCATTCAATAAAGTGCTTTGCAAGATTCTGAAGAAAATGATCTCAAAATCAAGAAGGGATTGGCATGAACGACTACCAGAAGCTTTATGGGCCTATCGAACCACTGTTCGGACTGCAACTGGTTGTACACCCTATAACTTGGTGTTTGGTTCTGAAGCCGTGTTACCTCTCGAGATGCAATTACCTTCTTTAAGGGTGGCCATGCAATTCACCAATCCAGATGAAAACACTCAAGTCAGGTTGGCTGAGCTGGAAGCATTGGATGAACGTCGGCTAATGGCCCAACAAAGGCTTGAAATTTACCAAGCTCAAATGGCTGGTGCATTCAATAGGCGAGTCAAATTTCGCTCATTTGGCATGGGTGATCTGGTCTTAACAATAAGGAGACCTATTGTCATCAATCGAAAGACACAAGGGAAATTTGAGCCTAAATGGGAAGGCCCATATGTAATTACCAAAGTCTTTCCTAAAGGAGCATATGAGCTCTCAAATCATGATGGCCGAATAGTATATGCCTGTGTCAATGGCAAATTTGTAAAGAAATTCTTTACTTAAAGTTGCTGGATAGTTGAATTGCATTGAACTACGGACGGCTTGATCCCTTAGAAAGGGGGTACGTAGGCAATCTGGTTGTATGCCAGACCCAGCCACAAAAATAAATCCTTTTTTTCCCCCCTAGAGATGAGAGATTTTAGATTCATGTGATGTATCAAGTGATCATGTGATGCTTATAGCGAGAATCATTACTAATTACTCTTTGCTGTGTAATTATTTTGATTTTCGTTATTTCTTAAAATAAAAAATATATAAAAAAAGAGAGAGAGGGGTGGAGAGGGAGATCAAAAAAAAAAGGGAGAAAAGGAAGAAACATCCAAATCTTATTGCAATGGCATGAATCGTACAATACAAAATGGGCCGAAGGCTGGGAATATAAATACAAACTAATTAAACAAAACAAAGCAAAATCTAGACATTATTAAAGGAGATTACATTGTCGACCAAATTCTTGACACGTTCCTTCTCCTTCTCCAAATCCTGCAGCTTCAAAAACCCAGCCTCAATCAAGTCCGCCTTCACCTGTTCAGCTTCTTGTTTCCTCAAATCTAGAGAGGATTTCAACATTCTCTCTGCCTCATTTAAATTTTGTTGCTGGGCGGTCAAATCCTCTCGCATTTTGCGGATCCGCTCTTCCTCCCTCAGAATCTCCTGCTCTTTAACTTTAAGCTTTGTGGCCTCATTAGACAGGCTATTAAGCTCGCCTTCAATACGAGCAATTTCAGAAGAACAAGTGAGATCTTGGTCAGACAAAGCCTTAACTCGATCAACATCCACTAATTCTTCTATCTTCGCAGTGGCCTCAACTATGCCAAATATCTCCTCCACCTTGGAGGAGAGCCAACAAATCTCTATTGTGCTAAGCTTATAAATGTCAATTATAGAGCGAAGTGCATTCAGAGATTGAAAAATTCGTGCTTTGTTAGCTAACAAGTCCCTGGCAGAGCTATGATTAGAAATAATATCAATGATTGCCCCTACTCCTTTGAGAATGCTTTCTTGAACCCAATCTTCTTTCAAGTTACAAAAGAGGCTCGCTAAGGAAGTAGGGATGCTTTGAATAGGCACGACTTCCACCAAGTCAGCAGGAGTGGTGGGCATAGGAACAATAGCAGTTTCGATTGTATCAGAGTGCTCTACTACAGCAAGAGGCACCTCATGTAGGGGCATTTCTATTGTTTCTGTGGGGGCATCCCGTTGATTCAAATTTCTCCGTTCAATAAAAGTATCTAAGTCCATGACAGGCAAATCTTCAAACCCTGCGCCATCCCCCACATCAGAATCATCAGATTGATTGGGGCGGTCATAGCGAGCTCTCTTGAAGTTTACTTCAATAGGCGATTGATCCTGAGAATTCATGGTAATATGCGATTGATCATAGGAGGGCCTTTTCCCTTTCTTCTTCTGAGGCCTTTTGTCGCTTCCCGAAGCCTTGGCTTTTCCTTTTTCAGAGGATGGCACTGAAGGTTTCCCTTTGGAACAATTGCTGCCCATACCTCCCGAAACTTCAACAGCCCCAGGGACAAATTCACAGAGAGGGCGTAGGTGATCAATAATATAAACAGTTTCCCTCAAAAGTTCTTTCTTATTCGTTGTAGTCTGGTGAACCTTTTCAACGGACTGGCTCAGATAAGGGGTACTGATTTTGGTCCACCAACTACAATAATCCCAAGAACAAACTCCTTCATAATAGGAAGGAGGGACATAAAACTTAGCCCCTGTATCCCGCCTCTGAAGATCAGCATAGGCTTGTGCGAGATCCATCACGCTCCTTTGTAGTCGAAGGGCTCTGATAAAGCTTAAGCGATTAGACGGAACCCCTTGATCAAACCCAAATTGGCGAGCAAATCGGTTGGGGTAATAAGGCTCCAACAGTAAATCGGCACCAACACGTACAGGAAGTACAGCTGATCGAATGGATAAGAAAAATTTAAAATCCTCCTCCGGTAACCCCATGTCGATCACATCTCGACCATTACGGGAGTCCTCACGATAGGAGCTAGCTCTGAGGGAAAGATACCTCCCGTCCCTGAAAACGTGTCTGGCTTGGGGTAAGGAAAGCTTGCTGCCAAGTAATCCAGCATAACGAACAAGAGCGGGAAAATCACTCGGACAGTCACTATCTGGACGATGACGATACAAACAAGGAAATAGCTCTGCTAACCAACCTATCACATAATGGCTGGGGAAAATGGCATTAGCTTTACCAGGATGGTCTGGATGACTTGCCGCCTCTCCTAAGCCGTGATAGATATAGCCAAGCACTGTGGGAGCCAAAGAAATTCGTCGCCCAGAAGCCATCAATGCAGCCATTACAAATGTTTCTGGCCTTATGATCTCTCTACCATGTGGTAAGACAAAGCAACTCAGCCAAAAGGCTAAGAAAGCAGCAAGTTCACCCTCAGCTGTAACATTTAAGTCTGGCATTCGTTCTTGGCGGGAGATACGAAGCGGGCTGTTCTTCTTGGTCTCAAATTTCTCTTTTTCAGAATTTGTTTGTTCCCCATATGCAAAGTAGACCAAGTATTCTCGGTAAAAATGGTCCAACCAGAGGTCATAATAAATATGATTAACCTTGTGAAACTTGCAGAGCTCAGCATGAATACGTAACAACTCAATAACAGTAGCAGGATATTCATTGTGTTTAGCCAAATCCTTGTTTGGAGGTAAGAACTCCTCATATATATCTCCAAGAATGGGTAAACCTCCAACCCGCTCTAAGTCACAAAGTGAAATACCAACTTCACCCGCACCGTGATGAAGAGTATTGGTTAGTGGACTCCAAAGTTCACAGAAAGCCCGCCATACATTTGCATCAAAATGGTACGGAAACTGGGAAACACCAACGGCACCAAATATGCCAGCTTGTTTCAAAGGTTCTTCAAAACGAGTAAGCACTCGTTTAGTCCATTCCATCACCCCCAACATAAAAGTTGAGCGGCCGCGAAATTGGAAGGTCGGCCCCCAGTTCCTTCTTGCGGTAAGAAGCCTGTGTAAGGCTGGATAAAATTCCCCCTCAGTAGGGTATATTTCAGGGCCACGACGTTCAGTATCAACCTTTTCGAGAACAGTAGCATTGAAATAGTTCTCATAATCCTTGCTCACATCGACACATTTGTTTTCGTCATTTCGTCGATAACGAAGTGTCCCTTGCTTGACTCTAGCCTTCCTAACCAAAATTGATTTCAAGGAGGAAGAAGGAATCGCATTGAGACTTTGCAAAGAGCTTGAACGCCGATAATAAGGCCCGTAGCCACATTCTTGTCCATTCTCAAGTGGAGCCCTTTCATTGCCAAGAGTCCCGTCCATGGTCGTTGATTATCCTCTAAAAAAAAAAAAAAAAAAAAAAGGAAAATTAATTACTGTTGATGTAAAGACTTGATAAGATACGTGCGTTATTCGCATTATAAACATCTAATACGAACAATGCACGGGGGGCAACTGTTGAATGTGAAATCTTTATAATTTCGATCAAGCGAGATTAAT
>JACYFF010019584.1:109165541-109181226 GCA_017589665.1 Selenicereus undatus | reverse complement strand
CCCCCCCCCCCCCCCCCCCCCCCCCCCCCCCCCCCCCCCCCCCGTAGACAGTCTCTTTGTTCAAGGATAGTTAATAAGCTTGCTCATCATGCCTCCATTCTCATTTTCCTACTTCTTTTGGTTGGTTTAGTCACTTTTCTTTCTTTTCTTGACGGTGTCCTCAGTGACGTATCTCATATGCAGTGGTTAATAAACTATCATCCTTGTTTCAGAAGATCAAAAGGAAATTTAGGCAAATATAAATCCTAGTGTCACCTATTAGGCTATTAGACTTGGTAAAAAGAAAGTTCCTTGACATAAACCTACCTAAAAAATGAGGGTCTTGAGTCTCTTGAAAAAATTTGAGAACTCAAACCATTTTAGGTTAGAGTTTTTAAGATTGTTGTTGACTTAGGCCCTGTTCTTTTCGTGGTTTAATGAACCTAACTCACTCATTCCTACACTCACCCACTCCTCCCCCCCTCCCACTCTTTTTCACACTTAAACAAAAATATCACTCATTCCCACTATCACCCACACCTTCTTCTCCTTTCCTACACTCCTTCATTCAACTCCTTTCAACTCCTGCCCACTTTCACCCACTCCTTCCCCCCATTTCCCACACTTAAAAAAAAATACAACTTTTACCAACTCTCACCCACTCCTTCCCCCCCTTTTCCACACTCACCCATCTCACACTCATCATTTCCTACTGAAAAGAACAGGGCCTTATTTGGGCAATTTCTTTTAAGGGTAGCTTCCATGTATTAAATTAATAAAGATTTTAATGCATATAAGAAGTAATTTTTCTTGAAGTTGGATGATTATGGTTCATTTACACAATGATTACTTATGTTCAAATTTGCTCTTGCACAAGATAAACACATGAGCACTTGTTAAAAAAAAAAAAAAAGACAAACACATCATTCAATTTTTTTTTACGTCTTGTACTACATCTCTACAGGTCATGTACTGTTAAGGAGATCCAAGGAGATAGCCTACTTCAACCAAGTGAGGTTCCATCTTAAAACTAATTGACAATAGGAGGAGTAGCTTATTTGTCTTATATACCATAATCTTTCTCTTCAAACTCCCGATGTGGGACTTTTCACTCATGTATGACTTTCCCAACAATCTCCCCGTCACCCAAGAGCTTATCCACGCCATCAAGTCACGATGCAGCACACGTGTTCCCACTCGATCAACACATGCGTGTCACTTCACCAAGCTCGTCCGTGGGGTACACCATGCGACACCTTTTCGCCCAGCCGAACGTACCATCAGCTCTGATACCACTGTTGAGTTTTAAGCGTGTAAGATTGGGAAATTATCAAGAACGTGATAAAATAAATAAAACTGACACAAGAGAAATTTGAGAGGAAAAAAAATATATTTCCACTATTCCTGGACAATATACGAACAACTCTCCCTGTTTACAAGTGTTAATTACCAACACCTATAAACAGACCATTCCCACACCCTCTACCCAGATGTGTATTCCTGCAACTAATTACCAGTTGCTCCCTATACTCACCTACTCCCACCAAGCTCCCCTTTGGTATTTTCTCCGGTGGTGTCTTGTGTATCTCTTTTTCTATGTGTTGTTTTCAAAGACAAATAATACTCCTATTTATAAGAGTGTAGAGAAGTTTTCAATCAAAGAAATATTTACTCCTAAATGCACGTTACCCTTAAACGTTCCCTAAAATTAAGTTTTGAAACATTCCTAACTTCCGTTAACAAAACTCCTTTCTTCTTTTTTTTTAACTTCCTTTGTCTTTTTCTTTTTGTTTTTTCCTTCCATTGATTTTTATCAATCCTAACAATCTCCACCTTGATAAAAATCAATGTCGAACAGCTCCACTTAACTCGATCCGCTAAGGTCATCACCACCTCTAGTCGAAGAAGCAAACGTTACCCGCTTCCTCCTTACTACCTGTCTTCCGCTTGAGTCACTTGTAGTAGCACTTCCTGCAGCTCCACCCGTCTGCACATTCCCTACAAGTCTGTACAAGCCTTTAGACATTTCTCCTTTTAGGATTACCATAACTCCTTTAGAGACCCTCAAAACTCCACCTTGAGACAAATATCGATCGCCTCTCCCATCCAAAGTCCCTAAAGAAATCAGATTTCATTTTAGACATGGCACATATCTAACCCCAATTACTGTCCGCACTACCCCATCAAACATGCGCATTCATATTGTTCCCACCCCGGCAATCCAGCTTTTTGTACCATTTGCCATGTTGATGGTACCTATTTCACATGGTTGGTACGTATCAAAGTGCTCTCTAACTCAACACATGTAAAACAAACAATCGGAATCTAATATCCGATATGGCTTTCCTGGACTTTCAGTAGTTGCTAGAAATATGTCACCTTCATCACCTAGGTGCGGACCTTCTACAACTCCTACTACTTATGGCTTCTTATCTCTTAGATCCTTCTTTCTTTTCGGACAATTCCTTTTCATGTGACTTTCCTCATCGCAGTAATAGCATTTGAACTTCCGACTACTCAATCTTAAAGATTGGGACCCTTCTCCTTCTCTCTTGACTGTCCTCGTCTCCGACTAGACTCTTTTGTAACCATGTCCACCTAACCATCATTTGAGAATCCGTTATTGCCCCGCCGAGTCTCATTCATCAACAAGGCAGCAATCACCTCATCAAATCTCAAGGTCTCTTTTTCAAACAAAAGAGTATTCACGATATTATCCAAAGATGAAGGCAGTGAAGCCAACAAAAGCAAAGCTTTGTCTTCGTCGTCAATCTTTACCTCTAGAGAATCCAACTCCGTCATTATCTTGTTGAACTCGTCCAGATGTTGATTGAAGTCTGCTTCTTCCATCATTTAGAGACCAAACAATCGTTTCTTCAAATATAACCTACTTGTCAATGATTTTGACTTACACCGGCCCTCCAATTTGTCCCAAATATCTACCAAGTCTGTTAAGTCAAGAACTTCCCGAATAGTGTTATTTGCTAGACACAACAATATTATACTCGTTGCCATGCCTTTCAAATCTTCCCACTCCTAGTTCGACATCTTCTCTGGCTTGTCTTTTTCCTTGTGTGCCACCCACTCATCGTCCGTTCGAGTCTTCACCTTCAAAGCTTTAATTGTCCTTTCTTGTGTCAGCAAACTCTTCACCCATTGTTGCCACAAGGTGAAATCACCATGGCCA
Organism: Selenicereus undatus; assembly: GCA_017589665.1. Taxonomy (NCBI): domain Eukaryota; kingdom Viridiplantae; phylum Streptophyta; class Magnoliopsida; order Caryophyllales; family Cactaceae; genus Selenicereus; species Selenicereus undatus. Next base: position 109,178,060 of record JACYFF010019584.1, on the reverse strand, counting down.
TCAAAAGGTTCGATTGAGCCTTTTGCCGATGCCGTCCCACGTTCTTTTACTCTAATTTTTTTCTTTCCACTTACAAACCCTCCTTCCCAACACAACCTCGCTCTGATACCACTGCTAGGGAGATCCAAGGAGGGAGCCCACTTCAACTAAAGCTCATGGCAACAAGACCAAGTGAAACTCCCTCCTTGGATCTCCACAACAGGTACCCACTTTTTTTAAAAAACAAAAAATGCGTAAAAAAACCAACACTTATATGGTAGCATTAGGATTATAGCCTCAACATTTACCCACATGATGAAACATGAATTTTTATGTGGACATCAAAATCAGTGAAAAAAAAATAGAGATATATGTAAGAGCACATCTAAGGCTGCCTCATGAGCCAAAACAGTGGAGAGAGAAAAGGGGTGAGGGGGGAGAGCTGCTCCAGCGTCTTACCTTTGTCTCACGTCTCGCGTGCAACCTTGCAGGCATGAGCCAACCCGAGATGTTGCTTTCATCCAATTTCTGATTTTTTAAATATTTTTAATTAATTTTTATTTTTTTTAATTCTAAAATTAAAGTTGTGTATTATAGAGTGGGTTCATGGGTATTGTTTTATTTGGTGAGCAAAAGTGGTGAGTATTTCATTGCAAAAAGGGATGATTATAAGTTAAAAAGTTTGATCATAAGCTAATGTGGCACATGTAGGCCCCACTGGTGAGCCAAAAAAATGACTCACCGCTGAAAATGCTCTAATTGTATCTATGAAACTACTTTACATTTTGAGACCGAGACTATGGGCGTGTTCGGTAAAATCAATTGTTTTAGTAACGGTTAGCTGTTTTACCAGCTGTTAACGGTTTTATTAGCGATTAGCTATGACCCACTAGTCGTTAGTGGTTAGCGGTTTAACTAGCTATTAAAAATAAATGTGTTTGGTAAATTTAGCTATTGAAGTAGCAGATTTATGTAAAATGACTAAAAATGGCGCAATAAATAAAGGTTTTTAGAAAATAAAAAGAAGAATTTTGTAATTTACAATGCAATCACTAGGCACAGGTTCTTAAAAGTTACTTTCATTAGCTTTTAAAAAACACTACATAAACCTCTAGCCACTACCTCATTCACTACATTGCCGAATACTTTTAAGTAGTGGTCTATAATATTTTGACCATTACAAACCACTAACCTCTACTTCAACCTTTATTACCGAACACACCTTATAATATAATTTGTATGTTATGTCAGTAAAAATTTACATTATGAAAATGACAGTTTTGTCCTCCAAGAACAAAAGGGAAAAAGATTGAAAAGAAAAGGAAAAAAGCCTCCAACTTCCAATCCCGTTACAGTTGAGGCACCAAAAACAAAAAACTAAGAAATAAAAATTACCGTTGGGAGAAAGAAAATAATCGGAGACAGAGGGGAAAAGATTCAAGATTGGTTTTCCCGTGGGCCATCATCATTGCTGCCTTTTCAACGTCGCACGCAGGCATCGCACGTTGATTTCGTTACTCTCTCTCTCTCTCTCTCTTCCCCCACCCATACCCACACCCACACCCACACCTCCGGGGTCTTGTCTCTCTCTCTCTCTCTCTCTCTCTCTCTCTCTCTGCAAAAATCCCTATCCAGCGGAGAAAATGCAACGAGATCCATCAAATCCCAACACCAATAACGGCCCCAATTGCAAATCCGAAGACAACGGCAACAACAATTGTAATGGCAACGGCAATGCGACGGTGCTGGGTGGCGCAGCTGCAACCGGCAACCTCTTCCGAGGGCCGCACCACCGGCGAGCTCATTCGGAGGTGAGCTTCCGAATTCCGGACGACATGGATCTGTCCTCGGATCCATTCACCGGTTCCTCCACCGAAGAGATCGGATCCGAAGACGACCTCTTCAGCACCTACATTGACGTCGACAAGCTTGGTGGCGGCGGCGCTGGATCTGGATCTGGATCCGGATCCATTCCGAATCATGCTGATGGTTTTGGTGGTGGTACCAATGCCGATGCCAATGCCAATCCTTCTAGGCCTCGCCATCGCCATAGCAACTCCGTTGATGCAACATCCTCCGGCAGTGGCAGTGGTAGTGGCGTATTCGGCGAGATCATGGAGGCTAAGAAGGCTATGCCTCCGGATAAGCTGGCTGAGCTCTGGACTATTGATCCTAAGCGTGCTAAGAGGTATAATTTTATTCTCTATCTTTGCAATGATTAAATTAGTGAAGTAGCTGGGATTTCTCAATTATGCTTTTCAATCATGGTGATCTTGATGGGTGGTTGGTGGAGTGGTTATTATGGATATATCTAAATTAGCTTCCACCTAATTAGTCATCAAATCAATGCTTAAATTCTTTACGTAATATGCCCCACCCTGATTCTGGTTGACTTAATTGTGATTGTAAGAGTTCCTCCTATTGCCTTTGTGAATTTGGGTCTGTTGTATAACCCCATCCTTGAATCTTGTCTGCATCATTCTCATTTTAAGACATTGTGGAAGACTTAAGACTTCAATGCATTTGAAACTAAGGACTCTTAAGGTTTATAATTAGTACATTTCGAAATATATGCTCCATTAGCTGAGATCTGAGGGGTTAATGTTGAGTCCAGTGATTGTGCTCCAATTGGCAGCTTGCTTCGAATTGGGAGATTGCTTGCCTAAATTGACTTTGTTTGTCACCTCAACGGCTTAGTATTCTCTATTGAGGTCTGTGTGGGAAGAATTCTTCCGCATTCTAGATTTAAGGTTATGTAAGGATCTAGATCACCCATTCAGCCATTCTGCAACTTTTGTAGGCACCTTAAGCACCAGATGTTGTGGTCATTCTTGTCATCATCATTGTCGTCATTGTATCCTACCATCCAACATCCAAGTTTCTGCTCAATACCTGCTTTAAGAGCCTTAAGAATATTTTTTTTTTTTTTAAAGAAGGAGTTTTGGCTCTATGCTTCTGTGTTGTAGCTCCTACTCTTTAAGAGTTCAGGTCCCAAATCAGAACAATGATTTTTGCTTTTTGGGTCCGTCTGTATTCAATGTCAACTGCTAACAATATTTGATGTATCTGTGAGATAATGCTTATCTAATATTATCTGCAGAATTCTTGCAAATCGGCAGTCTGCAGCCCGCTCGAAAGAGAGAAAAGCTCGATATATATTGGAGTTGGAGCGGAAAGTTCAGACCCTGCAAACAGAAGCTACAACTCTTTCTGCACAGCTCACTTTATATCAGGTACTATGAGCTCCTGGCTGATCCCACATCTTTAACTCCTTTGTTTTACAAAATAGGTTGCACATTGCCACATCTCAGAGTTTCAGCAGCCCGTGCAGCATTTCTTGTCACCCCTTTTCACTTATGTGCTTACTTCTGTCACATGGTTCGGAGAGATCCATTCTAACATTTGCTTTACTGTTGTGTAGAGGGACACAACTGGTCTAACTACTGAGAACACTGAACTCAAACTTCGCTTACAGGCCATGGAGCAACAAGCTCAGTTGCGAGATGGTAAGTCTCACACCCCATCGTTTTGTATTTGTTCTCTGCAAAGTACATAAGAGATGAGGCTTTGCAGGTGCCCTACTTTATAATCCGAGTTGACGAGTTGTCAACTAAAAGGAATATGTTGAGGTTAATTCGAGTGGTGAAAACTGAAGACATCCTTGTTCAGATTAATGGCTTTTGGAATTTAGCCCAAATCCAAGGACATACGACAAGAGTCCTACCCAGGCGAGGTATGGTGGGTTTAGATGTAGCAGCCTTACCCATTAGATAAGTCATAAGTCTGATATTAAAAGTTCTTGCTTAGTGGATTGCATCATGTGTCAATGCATTGGGCCGGCAGTGACCTTTAGAGGGCTAGTGCAGAAAGGGAGCATCATTTTTTAATTATATTGATCTTTTCTCTTCCAACTGCCCTTCTCAAGTGGATCGTAGACTTAGTAGATGCCGTAAGTTGGTTGGCTTCACGTTTTTCAGTTTGATTTCTTTGTTTCAGTCTTTTTCTTTTCCCCTTTTTATGATAAGCATGACCTGAAACACACTTTTCTTTTGCGGTCTATGGTTTGTGTTTGATCCAGCACTCAACGAAGCATTAAAGCAGGAAGTAGAGAGGCTTAGAATTGCAACGGGTGAAACAATGGGCCCCTCCGAGTCATTCAACCTGGGAATGCCAATGCCATACAGTTCTTCCGCCTTTTATGCATTACCTCAGCAGCATGCATCTTCCGGGCAACAGAACATGCAATTACCACCGTTTCATCAGCCCCAGAGTAACGTGCACCACATGCATTCATCAAACCCCCATTACACGGCAGAGTTCTTGCACAATGATCCTCTCGGAAGATTACAAGGGCTTGACATTGGCAGCAGAGGATCACGAATTGTGAAATCTGAAGGCGCCTCAATGTCTGCCAGTGAAAGTAGTACAACATTCTGACGAGCTCGTATTGCTGACTTGCTGACTTCTTGTTCAGAAAGATTGTGAGTGTGTGTTTTTTCTTTCTTTTTTTTTTTTCCTTTTTGGTGGGTGGGGGGTAGATTTCTATAGACAGATGATGATCATTGGAGTAGATGAAGCACTATTTATTTATTTGATTTTTTATTCTATGGGCATCCTGTCTGTGGGGTAAGCTATCTAAATCTAATTATTTGTTCTCAAGGATGATCCCCAAAGAGGGGAGCTCCTGCGTAGGTTACTGAGTTTCAATTTCATGTTGACTTTGTTTCCTTTTGGGACGCCATAGCATGGTCGGTTGTAAGGTCACTCGTCATGCTTAGGAATTCTTTTCCCATTCCTTGTAACAATTTATTTTTTTTAAAGTTTAGACACATTCCCCCCCCCCCCCCCCCCTTCCAAAAAAAAACAACTGGAATCTAGTTGTGATATATAAGGTGTGTTTGGTAGGGTTGAAAATAATTTTACTAAAAAATCATTTTTCATATAAAATGATTTTTTATGTAAAATGATTTTCAACTCATATTTTCAATTGTTTGGTAAAAGGGGAAATGAAGTTTCTCAAAAATGAGTTTGATTACCAAAAAATGAACAAAAAAGTTAAAAAGGGGAACATTAGTGAAAAAACAAAAATAAGTAAGATATTTAGAGAAATGGAAATTTATATTTTGTTCTATGAGGAATTATACTATAATAGTGGTGTCATCCATATCAAAGTTGTGATAATATGTACATTTATCAATTTTTTGATATTACCTACTACCAACAATTTGATGCTAGCAACGCTTATTGATTTCCTGCCTTCGAGGAAGAATCCAAACAAGAAGAGAAAAAACCTAGTGTGTTTCTCTATGTTCTTAACCTTGACGATAAATTGCAGAGCGTTTTGGATTTCAACGAAATCATGGTTGTTAGATTCACCAGCATCAGTATCGGTATTGACATCAAGATGATACAGTTTTGCTAATCTTTATACACTGTCTTACTCTTTGAACTATGTCTCTGCCTTAATCTTTGAACCATATGTTGAGAAAATAGACACAAAAGAGAGAAAATGTGAAACTGTGTGAGCGCTAAAGAAATGTAAAATCAACTTATACTCCATTTAAAGTGAAAATATTTTCATTCATTCTAGGGAAAATAATTTTCCCTTGAAAATAAATTTACCGTACTTATTTTACCAAACACCATAAAATGAGAAAATCATTTTTTTGAAAAATGATTCACCCCTACCAAACACACCCATAAAGGACCTAGGTGAGTTATTTATTGAATTTCGTATAATAGTAATGGAGCCCCAGCTGAAACCTGTCAGCTGTATGACGATTGAGAAGGTCGAAGTCGTTCAAGTGAATGTGATGCGATTGCTTATCCCTCCGTTCAAAAAGGCAAAGGCCACATGTGAATAATGCGATCATGTGTACAACTCCCCGCGCCTCAATCATCGGCAGCCATAATTAACGTACTCTAGATTTGTACATTGAAATATCATATGATCTTGGGGTTTATATATGGTAGCTCTTATAAAAATTGGGGGTTGGGAAAATGCTAAAATGGAGGGAAAGTTTTGTCATTGAACAAGAAAAATGTTTATGTGGATTTGGGACGATGGTGTAATAATTTGCACCTCAGAGACATTCATTCCAATATTATAATGGGTTTTGGATGCCAACAATTTAAATTATTAGAATTTTGGACGTCAACAATCTAACTTGAAGAAATAATTTCGAACAGTCTGACATTTTGATAAATTTATTTTCAATAATACAGAGATAATTGCATATTGTATTTTTCAGGCAATTTATATATATATATGTGTGTGTGTGTGTGTGTGTGTATAAGATTATTGTATGGCAGGAAAAGTTTGGGAATGTGTCAATCAACTTGGATGGATAACACCGAAGAAGTTGCGTAATCAAAATCTTATCTCATTTCAGTGCCTTCAGAAGGCAAAATGTTTGGGTCCCCTAACCATATTCTAGAAAATCTCATTCCTCCTCTAGAGTATCTAGAAAAATGGGAATAGTGTGGTCTTTAGGAATGAGATATTCCAACCATTAACTTATTTGATACGTGCCAAAAAATCATATGCCAAATGGCGCATCCAATCTTGTATATCGGTTGATGACTACCACAAGGGGCGGCTTCTCCTCTTTCTACCACCAACCATTTTGTAAGGTGGCACCCCACCAAATCAATTTTGATGGATCACTCAACCGTTCGTTGGCAGCAGGCAGTTTCATACTACGAGACTAGGCAAGAAGATTAACCAAAGCAAGAGTGGCAAATTATGGTAACGCATCAATCTTGGTGGTAGAAGCTGGAACATTACGAGATGGAGTAAGATTAGTGATTCAAACTAGATACAATAATATCAATATTGAAGGTGACAATTTGATTGTGATTCAGGCACTGAAAGACAGTATACAGGTACCTTGGCAGATTTCTAATATCATCAAAGACGTTCAAAGGTGGTTAACTCTACACAACCACGTTACCATCAACCACATATTTAGGGAGTCAAATATGACAGTGGATTGGCTATTAAAGATCGATCACTCTATGACCTACTTTTTGTCATATGATCATTGTTTCTCTTCTGTGATTCGTCAAATTCTCTCAAATAACGCTGTTGGGTGCACTCTTATAAGAAGATGCGTCTAACTTTCTTTTTTCCCTTTTACCATTGTGTGTGTGTGTGTGTGTGTGTAGCTTAAATTTCATATATTTATGTTATTTTAAGGGCAATATCATTAGAATTATCTCAAAAATTCCATAAGGTCAGACTATTCAGGGCTATTTCACCAGGCGAGATTATTAGCGTCTAAACTTCCAATAGTTTAGATTATTGGCATCTAAAAACCCTAACACACTTGCAAGAATAAGAATTATACCATCGTCTTGTGCCTAGGGGAGCCGAGCAGAGTGCAAGCTTGCCAATCCTGAAGCTCGGTTCGTGAGCTCACATTTGGGTTCGGCTCATGGTCAACAAGCTTGAAAAAAATTAAGCTCGAGCCTAGGCTTAGCTCGTCCACTGCTTGTTTGAGACTAAAGCCTAATGTTGTTATTCCAAAGTTCTATCGTTTTGAGCCTAAACTTGACTTATTCAAGGCTCAAATAAAAACCTATATTTTAGTATTGGATATGAACTTTGCTTCTGAAGATTCGAATGTATAAGGAGACTCTTAAATAAATACAAGAGATATGGATAATGTCCCTAATCCATATAGTAATAAGACAACCACAATTGTCTCGTCATTGCTAGTTGATGGGTTGTAGGCATCATTAGTCAATGTACAATAAAATTAGGAGTGTAAGCTTGCGTGAGTAGTATAGTTACTTTGATCCTGCCTTTGTATGAGCATGCAATATGAGCAGTTGATGAAGTCTAAGTTGTAAAGAGGTGGGGGACGCTGAACAAGACAAAAGTTAGATTAGGATGTAAAAGCATATTACATTGTTGTGACAGTCCGTCCATTAATGGTAGTTCTTAATCATAAAGTTAAATTATTCAAAAGCATATTACATTGTTGTGACAGTCCGTCCATTAATGGTAGTTCTTAATGAAAACAATTATTTTCACACATAAAGTTAAATTATTCAAAGTTTTATATTTGCTTCTTAAAAAGGTTTATGGAAGCTCGTTAACTTGGCTCGTTGACCATGTGTAACGCCTTGGCCTCTCATAGGCCATGGACAGTTACCAATAGCAACTTTAAGTATCATCAACTAATCCCAAAAATCATCATAAGTCTTTATAGCATGCTTCATCCTCACTCACATGCTATCTGGAAACCTCCCAATACTTTACCCATCATAAGATTTATCCACAACAAACAAGCTTAACCATGAAGTTCTTAAGAGTAGGCTTCCTAAAAATGAAGGTGCATATTTGGTGATATGAGTTGTGAATTCAATTGTTTAAACCACACTCAAAATATTACTATGACTCCCACTTGAAGAGCAAAACATCCTTGTTCTGCCTCCCTAACTGACTGAGTTATGCATACTCTTGACTAGTGATCCATCCTAGTGTTTTTGTCCCAATAGGTGATTGCCAATGGCTCTCTCGTCCATTAGCGAAGCTTACAACCATAAATCACTACAACGTGCTTTGTCGCTGCTCACACATTGCCTTGAAAACTTTCTAGAGGGTCACCAACCATAAGATTTTTCAACAATAAGCATGTTTAACTGTGAAGTTCTTAAGAGTAAGCTCTTCTGAAAAGTAACATGCATATTTTGTAATATAAGTAGTCAATTCAATCCTTTTAGGCCACATTCGGTATATTAATTACATCACCCCCTACTTAAAGAACATAACGTCTTCATTGTGTCATACTACACAACCGACTTACAAGTTCTGTTGACTGTCTCACGATCGCGGGTCAACTCTAATATCATCTATGACGCCCTGGGCTCTCTTGGAACATGGATGGTTACCACGAACGACTTTAAGAATCGTTGAATGAACTCACAAATTACCACATGCCTTTTTGGAGTGCTTTGTCATCATTCACGCACTGCCTAGGAAACTTCCCATAAGGTCACTCATTATAAGATTTGTCTAGAACAAGCATGCTTAATTGTAGAATTCTTAAGAGCAGGCTCCTTGAAAAACAAGATACACCTTCGATGATGTAATTAGTCACTTCAAATCCTTCAAACCACACTCAGGATATTACACTCGACTCATTTAGGCTCGAGCGAGTTCATGAGCTTGGATTGGGCTTGCCTTGGCCTGGGCTCATCATGAGCCAAACTTGACAAGCTAAAAACCGTGTTGGTGCGGCTCACATACACTCCTACAATACACATAAACTTAGATTGATTGAGCACTAGCGCATGTGACACTCTCAACACTTGCCTTTGCCGATGTTTAGGGTTCAACTTTTTCATCTTTGGGAAAGTGGAAGTGAGGAAGGTCCTAAGCTTTTGTGACCGAGCTTCGTCTCCCTACCCTTTCAGGCATGTTGGCCCACTAGTTTCCCGTGAGATAGAGAGCTTGGTGGGTAGTCCAACCTATCTTGAAAAAAAGTTGTTCCATAAAACATAGGACTAAGGCCCTATTCTTTTTGTTAGGAAATTGCAGGTGTTGAATGGGTGGGAGTGGGAAATGAGTGAATGAGTGAGTAGGAGTGGTAATTTTTTTTAAGTGTGGGAAGAGGGGGGAAGGAGTGGGTGGGACCGTGGGAGTGAGAAGAAGTGAGAAGAAATGTGAAGGAGTTAAATGAAGTAGAAAAGTTGATTTAAGTTATATATTTTGTTTTTTAATGTAATCTTTTACTTGTGATAGGAATTACCAATGATAAAAAAATTTTAGACCGAAAAAAATATTTTTCTGTATTGACTCGGGTATGAAATATTGTTTCGTGGCCGTTGTTACCCCCAAAAAGTTGTAATTTTCGTTGTTTGTAAAACAAATTGCGGATGTATTTTTTTCCCATATATTAAGCAAATACAAATAGTGAAAAAAATACATATATGTCCAGGCCTTATTCTTTTCGTTAGTAAATTCAAATTTACCAACCTCTACTAATTTCAACCCACATCAACCCACTTCATGAATTTCAATAAAAAAAATGTCAACTTCAACCAATTTCGATCAACTTTAATCCATTTCAACCTACTTTCCACTATTTTAACTAACTTCAACTAATTTCAACCCGCTTCAACCAACTTCAACCCACTTTAACAAAAAAATACACACTTCAACCAATCTCAACCAACTTCACCCATTTACCAACTCATATTTCCCAACGGAAAAAACATGCCCTTAGTATATGGAAAACAATCATCTACAATTTGTGTGAGGAATTTTCAATATTTTGTTACTAAAGCACACAGAAAAAAATATGTGTTCAAAGTACACGTACAATACATCTGCACTTCCTGTCACGAATTACAAACAACACCAAAAAAAATTTACACATTTGTTTATTATGCCGGAAAAAACATTTGTAATTTCTGTCATGAATTACGATGAATAAAAACTAAGTCTGTTACACATATAGCAACAACCATCTACGCTTTGGTGACCTGCAACAAATATTTCGTAACCAACGCAAAAAAAAATAAAAAAAATTGAGCATCTCTTTGATATACAGAATCATACCCAAAATATCTACCAGTTACGAATAACTAACATTTGCTTAACAACGCACAAAAAAATATTATTTTTTCAATATATATAACAAAAATTATTTCATCCACAATTTCCAACACGACTAACAAATATTTCCATAATATCCGAAAAATAAACAAAACTTTTCATAATTATTATCAGACTATTCATACACTCAATTACATAAATTATAAAAATTTTCAAAATATGAAAAATAGTAGTTATATATAGGAGTGGGTGATAGTGGGAATGAATGAGATGGAGTGGTATATTTTTTTTAAAGTGGGGGAAGAAGTGGGAAAGGAGAGAAGAAGTGAGTGAGAGCGGAAAAGAGTGGGTTGAGTACATTAAACTAACAGGACCTAAGATGAAGTCAGAATTTGATAGTGAAAGAAGTTAAATCATATCTCTACCTATAAACTATAATATGAAAATAAGAACCGTCTTTTATTAAAATTAACCATGTCATAAAAAACAAATGAAATAAAAAATAAAAGAAAAACAAAGTGTAAATAAGAAATTACCCACATCTTGCATACATAAGAATTTGACCATAAACTTGTTACCGCAAACCAATGAAATGTCACATGGTAAAGAAATTACTAATATGATTCAAATTAAATCAAGATGATACAATCAACACACATAAGAATCTAACGATATAATAATATAGGTGTTGAGAAAACTAATCAAGAAGATGAAAAAACATTGCCACCTTGTAGAGATGAAGATGTAAACTAGCAAATCAAAATCCCACCTTATAATATGCATGATTCTGCAATAAACGCCATTTTTGGGGTGGGGGGACATTTTACTAAATGTTAATATCTCTATTTATAAACAATGTGATCGTAAAACGGAGAAAAGGAAACTAAAAATAATCACAACGTAAGAAGAGAACTCGAAAGAATGTTGGCACGAACAAGACTTGCACAAAGTTGACTGAATAATCAAACGACTCATAACAAACTCAAAATACAGTAAACAACTAATTAGAGAAGTCTGAAATAAATCAAGGGTATCAAACATGATGGATTTATTATCAAAAGGATTAAGCTCAGTATGCAACAAAGAAATAGGCCAACCATGTACTTACAAAAATTGGTGAGGTCTAACATACAATCCTGTTTTCGGAGCATTCAAATGGCAAGATGAACTTCACTACGCAGCCCCCAAAAAAGTTTGTCTCAAAAAAGTTGTGAAAATTACAAATATTTAACATCATACATATATCAAATGATTACCCAATATTCAAACAATAGTTGCACAATATTTCAAATTACAATGTAGATCTAACATCATACATTTCATGGGGTATATCTAACATCATACAATGTATATCTAACATCATACATATGTCAGATTACAATGCATATCTAACATCATGTATTTCATGGGGTGTATCTAACATCGTACGTACAGATGTATGATGGACGTGGTGTAAGATGGAATATACTTGCACAATAATTGAATGCCTCCCAATATTCAAACAATCAAACATATGTCAAATGATTACCCAAATTAGGCTTTTGTTTTTTATAGTTAATTGGCTTTTGTTTTTTATAATTAATTGGCAAATATGGGCTGTAATACAATTATTAAAACACAAGTTTGGTCACTTGATACCAATTTTAATAGGTCACTTAACAGAAAATAATCCAACTATTTGATAATGCAAAGCCATGCAGAAATTTTCTACAATCAATGGTAAAACTATAACCTCATCTTGGCAGAATTATAAGAGCGGCTTGAGTACTAGTACCCAACATTCATTCTTTTAGGGCTGACTTTTTTGAGACTTTACGATGAGTATTAATATGTTTTGCAGTGATTTTTAAATTTAGGGGTGACTAATAGTCTATTTAGATGCCATTGTAATAACAATGATCCATAAATAAATTATTAGTCACCCCAATTCATTATCAATAATCACCATAAAATATCTATCTCATGATATAATT
>JACYFF010019584.1:109080499-109165322 GCA_017589665.1 Selenicereus undatus | reverse complement strand
ATTCATTATCAATAATCACCATAAAATATCTATCTCATGATATAATTTATGTTAGGCGATCTCATACAAGACTTACTATTATTCTTAAATTTCCAATAAGATCTCATTAACTTAAAAAGGTATTGGCAAAAATGGAAGTTGACTTAGTTTTAAAAGCATATGTAATGGAGGCTCAGGAGACCTTGTCTCGTGCCCCAAGCCGCTCAGGTCCCCTCCAGTAGTTGCTCAATTGGCCCAGGCTCGCAGGCCAGCTTGTCACTAGTCGCCGCTCGCCGCTTCCTCGTTTGTCCTTCACTTAGCTTTTGCCTTTCTTTCTTTTGCCTTTTTTTTATTTTTTATGTTTCTTTCTTTTTTGAGTGAAGAGAGAGATGACGATGAATTAGAAGAGGCTATAAAGGGGTTACCTGATAGATGAAGATGAATCATTTTTTGGGGGGGGGGGGGGGGGGGGCATGTGGAGAGAGAGTAGGGGGGGGGGGAGAGGAGGGGTGATTTAATGATATTAATTAATGAAATCGAGAGAGAGAGGGAGTGGTTTAATTTAATAATATTAATTAATTAATGATATTTTATTACTGTATTAATAATAGTTTTTAAAGTTTTGTTATCATAAATGAATTATTTTTTAAAAGAAAATTTATAAATTACTTACACAATTTATTTACATAAATAACGAAATAAAATGAATAAGTAAAATTAATTAAATATATTTAACTGTAATATCTATGAGTATTATTTTATATAATAAGCTGTGAGTATTATATTGCAAAAGCAAAAATCTATGAACCAAAAATGAGCTGATGAGAGATGAAATAGGCCCCTACTTATGAGCCATTGTTTACTCAGAGCAAAAACAATGGTGAGCCTATTTTTGGCTCACCAGCTGGGTCCGACCACTGCCACATCAGCTATTTCTCTAACTTTTTACCTCACAATCCTTACTCTCTCCAGTAAAAGACTCACTATTTTGACTCATCAAATAAAATAATACATATAAACCTTACATCTAACAATAAAATAATACCTATAAATTCACTTCATAACACACAATTTTATTTTTAAAATTAAAAAAAAAAAACTAATAAAAAAATATTTTTTTTTTAAAAAGTGACCTCATGAGGAGGCTCACTGCTCCCCGTGAGGCAAGAGGCATGAGCCTCTCACTTCACAGAATTGCTTGCCTCACACTCTCTCTCTCCTCATTTTCTTGCTCGCGATCCTGCATTTGCTCTCAGGATTGTGCATGCTCTAAACCCTAGAGCAAGCATCAACAATTCTCTCTCACCAGTCCCCACTCGTCTGTACCTGTCCTCAAACTGTGCAGTCCCTCGTTCTCTCCACCCTCAAGGAGAAGAAGCCGAAGAATTCAGTTCTACTTCTATATACATATTTTTCCAGTGTAGGCTTTGGTGACTGAATGAAAAACAGAAAGGAAAAATCCTGGTTGACCTCGTGATCGACCCGGTATTTTGGTTAAACGGGTTTGGGTTATTGGGTTGAAAGGGTCGGATTATCTGGGTAGAGCTTGAGTGCTGCTCAACCTAATCATAGACTGCAGTTTTGAAATTTGATCCACAATGACGGCTGGGGGTGTGAAATTGTCGTCGGATGATATAGTGAAAAAATCGCCCAATGACAGGAAATTGTATAGATACATTGAGCTTGAAAATGGTCTGTGTGCTTTGCTTGTTCACGATCCTGAGATCTATCCTGCTGACCCACCTCACCAGTTTAACGATGGAGAAGAAGAAGATGATGATGAGGAGGAAGAAGAAGAAGATGGTGAGGAGGATGAGGACGAAGATTCAGAAGAGGAAGATTCAGAAGAGGATGATAATGAAGGAAGTGAAAGGGGAAGTGCCAAGGCAAATAAAGGGTCTTCTCAGACTAAGAAGGTTATATGTCAATATTACTATACTTGCACTCTGGGATTTCGGTTGATGGTTCTACTAGTAGACTTGTAGTGGAAGGAACGCAATGGTTTGTGATTTGTTGTGCGGTTGTTTGCAGGCTGCAGCTGCAGTTAGCGTGGGGATTGGCAGTTTCTCTGACCCTTATGAGGCACAGGGTCTTGCTCATTTCTTAGGTTTGAGAATTATGCTTGTCTTTAGTTATATAGTGCAGTGTGATGCATCCTTGGAATGTCTGATGTTTATGATGGAATGTGGATATCTCTTTTGTAGAGCACATGCTATTCATGGGTAGTGCTGAATTTCCAGATGAAAATGAGGTTTGTCAGTCTATTTGCTACCATTTGAGAATTCCCCACTGGGATTTGCTTGTTGAATTTATATTCTGTTAACTTTTTGTGCTACTATGACATGTGCTCAGATAGCTCCCAATAACCTGTGTTTCTTATATGCCAATATACTCTCCCTATAGATAGGTCACAATTTCAATGCTTGGATTTCACTTCTACAGAAGAGTGCAATGGTTAATGTTATATTCTGTACAGTCACGATGCAAAACAACATTTTTATGGCAGATGGCTGGTGATAATGATTAAGCATGTAGTTAAATCTTTTCCTTTCTTGCAATAACTTCCCCCAGAATTCCATGACCATTCTTCAACATAATACATGTGACAGTCTTTCTTTGTCTTTGTTTCCTATTTTTGTGGATGTATATCTTATTGGTGGGAGATTGAATTGTGTGGGGCAAGGATACGTACTTCCCCCTCTCCACCCTTAATCGAAAGGCAAAATAAAAACTTGCTTTGAGCAAGCTATCGTTCACAAGTTGTTATGGCCCGTAAATCCTTGTCAGTGGCTTGGTGTTTTTTGGTGGGGGGGGGTGTGGAGGGGGTTTAATGATTTCTCATATGTACGTGGTGAATTTTGGATAAATGAGAAACGTTTATGCTTTTTATCAGACATGTTCATCATCCAGTTCTTTTTGCTTATCATACATTGTAGCTAATTATCTTTTTCGGCATTAGATCTAACTTCTCCTTGGGCTAGTATGATAGTTACTTGTCTAAGCATGGAGGATCATCAAATGCATACACGGAGACAGAGCATACTTGCTATCATTTTGAGGTTAAGCGGGAGTTTCTCAAAGGTGCCCTGACAAGGTAGGCAATGTTCCCTTTTTATTGGATTGCTTCTTTACGGCGGTCTGACTATTTTCTATGGTATATGTTCATCAAAACTTCTGGATCATATTGTGACTAGTTTTGTCATGTTCTATTATGTAAGGTGGGCCAATCACAACTTATCTTGCATAAGTATGGTAAATGGTCATGGATAGCCTTGCAATACCTGTGCCAATGAAGGGGACACTCCCCTGTGCATTGTAAATGAATAAATCAGTCTTTTCCTATATATCTTTAGAAAGATCAAAAAATGGTTTTGGATTTTTATTTTTGAAGAATTTGGAATGTAAGATTTTTATCGGTAATTCTTTTTTCTATTGTACTAAGTTTGTGTTCTCACTGTACTTGTCATGTATGAAGCACTGGCTTCTAGTCTTCTATATGTTTCGCAAACTGGCTTGATTTATCATTAGAGGAGCTTGGGAAGGTCGGAGGTCAGTGATATCCTTTGAAGGGAGAAAAGTTGTTGATTGACAAGTTAAAACTAGCAGAGAAGGAGCTATTTAAAGTTTTAAACCGATACCATCAACCAAAGCTTTAGCTGGCTAGATGGACTAACTACCTGCGTCTGTCTATTTTCGTTTGTTTATGCCATATCAATTGGATTTTGGAGGTTGTTAAAAGTTTCCAAGGGGGAGTCAAACTCCTACTAAAAGTGTTCTTTTGAGTATCCCAGATGACTTCCTCTCACTCTTCCCTTTACCAGCCTCCATGGCGATTGGCGAAGAAGTTAGAAGCTATTCAGAGAAAATTCTTCTAGGGTCTTTTGCAAGCTATTTCAAATATCATCTTGTTAGATGGAATATTATCAAGAATCCCGTGCTTGATGGGGGATTAGATATTAGGCATTTAAGGTTCTTCAGTGAGGCATTGCTCAGCAAGTGGTTGACTTTGGAGAAGGGTGGTTAGCAGCAACTATGGTGACAATGGTCTTGGACGATATCCCTCTGAACCAAGTGGTCCTTATGGGCAAAGTTTGTTGATATACATTTACAAAGGATGGGGAAGATTGTATCATCATTTTTCTTTTGAGGTTGGTGTTGGTTCTTCTTTCTTTTTTTGGGCAAGGTGGTCCTCTGCATGTTCTCTTTTCCTCTCTTTATCTGCTTGTTGTGAATACAAATGCTACTGTTGCAGATTATTGTTAACGAGTATTTGGGGTTGATGTTTGGTCTCATGTTTTCATTTGTGATGCATTTGTTGATGATGCTATTCTTATCAACCAGAAAGTTGAATGAGATTACACTGTCGGACTCTTCAACTGATTTGGTTACTTGGGATCTCAACTCTAAAGGGGGTTTCACTGTCTCATCTTATTATCTGACGCTCCTATT
This sequence comes from Selenicereus undatus, assembly GCA_017589665.1. Taxonomy (NCBI): domain Eukaryota; kingdom Viridiplantae; phylum Streptophyta; class Magnoliopsida; order Caryophyllales; family Cactaceae; genus Selenicereus; species Selenicereus undatus. Next base: position 109,160,894 of record JACYFF010019584.1, on the reverse strand, counting down.
TCAGCATTCAGTCTGGTTCATTTTGGCAGCTCCCTTGGATGATTATTGGGAAGACTTTAGCTCCCGTGGAAATTTTTTGAAAGACTTTAGCTCCCTTGAAGGTGTAATTTTTTGTTTGGGAAGTTTCACATGGGGGTGTTTTGACATGTGATATTTACAAAAGAAGGACAATATCTTGTTGAATAGAGTTTCAATGTGCAAAAAGGATTTGGAGTTGCCTGATCACCTACTATTAAGTGTCAATTTGCAAGGGCTTGTAGGGAGTTAATCTTTAGTTGCTTGGGGGTTTCTTGGGTTGCTTCTAAATCTGTGGGGAGCCATCGTATAGCTTAGGAGGGTGCTTTTGTGGTGGCAAAGCTAAAGAGAAGAATCTCCTATTGATCCCACATTTGATTTTTTGGACTATTTGGCGTGAGAGAAGCGAAAGAGTCTTTGAGGGGGAGGAAACACAACTTTGAACATATCAATGATGATCTCATCATGACTCTCTGGTTTTGGGGACAGTGCGAATTTTTGCCTGTCTTCTTTTGATGTCATTGATTTGGTGGATAGGTTCTATCTTGGATGTAAATAACCCTTTTGTAGGTTGCTTGCTTGCATCCTTCATTTTGTTCACATTTTATCAATATATTCTATTTTCCTTATTAAAAAAGAAAGAAAAACTTGATTTCCGAGGCATAGGACTAACTCCTCCCGAATTTCTTCCTCTGCCCACCCTTTTGGGGACACTAAATGGGCATGTTGTTTGGAAAGGAAACCATCTAATGGAATCTTTAGGATTCAATTCAAAAGAAAAAAAAATCCAAATTCAATTTCCCAAAAATCTCAATACCAGCTGGGGCATGAGGGGTCTAACGTAGCAGTCATACCCCTGAATTGCAAAATTACAGAGAGACTGATTTCGTTAGACCCTAGATTTAAAAATCATAGTTTGCCTACTATTTCATAGAAATGGAGCAGAGGAAGTTTAGAGGGGCATTTTGCTTTAGTCCGTTACAATCCAAGTTGAAGAAATAGGCCACACTTGCCTTTTTTAGCTATATAGATTTTGAACAACTTTAGGATTCTATTCTATTCCATTTATTTTACAGCTAACAAAATTTTCAAGTGTTTAGGTTTACAATGTTGGCTCATTTGTGGAATATGAACATTAAGTGACATGATACTCTTCTTCTTCTTCTTGGAGCCGCGTGTTTTTGAGATCGTTAGGACTTTTTATACACCCTTGTTCAACATTTTTTTCATACATAGCGAATATCTGGGAGTATTAATGTGCTGTATCTAGGACACTTGCTTGATCCTCTTCACATATATATGTGTCTAACACAGTTTTTTCTGGTAACAAAGTAATTAACGGAATAAAATTGGGAAGGGAAAACAAAAACCCTTAAAGAAGTATTGTAGTCCCATTATGCTGCCAGCCTGCCACCATTCAGCTAAATGACTTGAAAGTCTTAAATCTTACTCCCTTGCTCAAATTAATGTCACCTTTGACTCTTCACGGGCTTTAAGAGATGGTAATGAGCTAACTCTTTCAAAGACAGGTTACCAACAATGCCCTTGATGTTTTGAATTTATAAATATCATTTCTCTTAAGAATTTTATTTTAAAATTCAAAATTAAGGGCATGGCCAGTGGGCATCCCATGTGTTTTGGGGAGGAAGAGTTGGTAGACCACCTTTTTGTTCATTGTTAGTAGGTCTCTGCTTGGTGGCATTTGTCTTTTAATTTGATGGGGGTTAGTTGGGTGCGACCTCAATCCATAAGAAATGTTGTGGTGCATGGAGAAGAAGGTTAAAGAAGAGTTTGGTCCTCGGTGTTTGGAAGTTGACACCATTGGCTATTTGGAGGAGCACTTGGAAGGAGAGGAATGACCGGATTTTTGAGGGCAAGGCTAGAAATATTCATGATTTCAAATTTTATTTCTTGAGAACTTGGTATAGTTGGAGTCAAGTTCTCAATAATGGTACAAAGACTTTTTTGGGTTTTGTCAATATGATTATTGTAGAGGCCTTGTGATGGGGACCATCCTCATCACCCATCTAATTCACTCCCACCCATTCCCCAAGGGTCCAGCAACACCAAAGAAGCCAAAGAAGTGCAAGCATTGGTCAGAAACTTCATAAGCAATGATCTCCACCAACTGTCCAATTCGAACAGTTTCTGGCCCGGTTTTGTTTCCCTGACAGAATGCAATTCTGAAGGCCAAATTTCCTGCACGCATGATCAAATTAAAGCTTAGGATCTAAGCTTTCCAACAAGTACTTATGCAGGAAATTTGGAGCTCATTTGGTCAGTCAACCGAGCCAAAAACCGAAGCATATGCACTGCAGGTCCGATTCCAGCGAAGGGTGAATGCATGGTTCGTTTGGGTGACCTATTGAACTCCAATATTTTTGAAACTTTAGGGCATGAAAGAGGAGATAAATATTTATCAAATCATCAGCCTTAAAGGACCACGAAGCACCCCCATGTGTTGCTATTAACCAGCGGAAAGGACGGTTTTAATTCCTCTTGGACCGGTTTATAGCTTGTTACCCAATTTGATGTATTTCTTGTTTCTTTTTGTTTCTTGCTGCAAATTGACTTAATGCTGAGTATTCCCACCAGCATTAGAAGCTTGACACCTCATTTAAATGCATCATTAGTTCTAGTGAGGTGTCCCAAGTAGGATTAGACTTTGTCATGGCTAGGCTTAGCTAGATGGGATGCCTACTTGTACCTTTTGTCTCTTGGCTGCTCTTTGGGGCTTTGGACAGCTGAGTGAGGGCCTTAAACTCAGCCAAAGAGTTTGCTTGTACTCACTTTTGATGAAAAAAAAGCTTTGAGTTTGAAAACTCTCTTCCTTCTCTCTAAAAATCCCTAGTGTTGCATCTTAAGTTGTGGCTAACTTAAGTGGGTCTCTAGGTTCTTCTTTCATCAACTAAGAAGATTGCTTGCATCTCCACTTAGTTGAAGCAAGAAGAATTCGCCCCAAGTGAGTAAACCAAGGTCGGTTAATCACCCCCTTGCTAACACACTTGTGTTCTATCTTGTTCTTGAGTTCTTCCATCCTTGCTTGCTATCTCCTACCCCGTATGCATTCTTGCTTCCCTTTGGCTAATCTTTGCTTTAGGTAAGTTAGAATACATCACCTTGAGGTCATGACGTTATTTTGTGATGGCTTCTTTGTGTACATGGGTGACATTCCCTTAGTGTCTTCTTAATACAATTTTTGATTACTTATTTAAAAAAAACCCTTCAAAAACAAGGTAATTGGGGAAAATTGATACATCTGTGGCTTTCATTTTAGAAAATGGACATTAATTTTGGATTTTCAGACACCCTAAAAAGCAATAATGGGCATCCTTTTTGTGATGTAGGAGTAATTTGGAACGAGTTAGAGCATTCGACCGCAATTTAGGCATATTATAAATTAGGTTGCGTTTATTTTCTCATAATAGACACATAATTTGGTTTCATTTTTTAAATAAAGGATAAATAAGCCATTAGAGAGCAACCAAGCAACCATGACTAACGACAGGCTTTTTCTGTAATAGTAGGGAAAGGAATTCACCTCATATCATGTGCTATTAGGGATGGGCGTGGGGCAAGTTCAGGCGGGTTGAGCCATAACCACACCCATACCCATTTTCAAAAATCATACCCATGCCCATTAGGTTTTGGATGGTTGTACCCATATCCATACCCATCGGGTTTTTTGGGTTTATGGGTTTTATTCAGGTGTGTATAGAGTGCGCCAAGTGTTACCCATATTCAATCCATATTTGCATACACGCTATATTTGATTAACAGTTTCAAGCGACGTTACTAAAATTTATGTCTAGATAAACTCACGGAACTCAGGAGTTAAAATTATAAAAAAATTTATTTTTTCATTATGCTATTGAAATTCATGTCTAGATAAACTCATGGAAGTTAAAATTATAGAAAAAGTTATTTTTTCATTTCTACATAAATAAACACTATAGGGTTCCATGCCTAACATTTATTTTTGAGTTTTACTGTATTTTAATCGCCTTTTACTAGCAAATCGGGTTACAATCTAGTACGGGTTTTAAGAATCCGCATCCATACCCATATCATTTTCAAATGCAATACCCATACCCATACCAATACCCATACCCACTTGAAACCCATTTTCATCACCCATTTGGGTGCAAAATGGGGCGGGTTTTGATTGGATTTTTCGGGTTCGGGTAATACTCCAATTCCTACGTGCTATACAGAAATCCTACTCCACCTTTCTCTTTTGTTTGTCACTATACTTGGTTGTGTGGGTTGAAGGGCATGATTGTCCTTTTCTTTGCGGGGAGGAGAAAGAAGGAAGGGGAGAAGGTGTTGTGGCTAGGTGCACATGTGTATTGCGTGTCTCTTGAGTTTGCCTTTGTACAGTTGGGGAGTGCAAGGCTGAATGTCTGCTTAAGCAGACTTCCCTCTTGGTGGGTGCCTTCCGACTGTTGTTGTGCGTAGGGCTTTATGTTACATGGCATAGTGGAATAATTGCATTATGTTGTTAGTCCTTTGGGAAAGTACCTAGAACCAAATAATTTCGACTTACCACATCATCGTCCTCAATCTAAGAATCTTATAAATCAATACAGTCCAGTTTTGGAAGCAGCTGCAACTTGTTTTCTTTAAACGGGATGAAGAAGAATATTCTTGAACAATCTAGCAAGCATAATAGAGCAGAGGGATGGGGGAAACATGACATGCTTTTGTGAAAGAGATATGTGGGGGGAAATGGTGTGGCAACAAAGGTAGAGGCAGAGGGAAAGCTTGCTTTTGAAAGGGGTTTTATGACCTTACTCATGGTCCTTTCACATTGGTAATTTAACACCTTTAGAAGAGCTCATGGTGTGGGGTCTCATAGGTGAGGGTAAAGGTCGGGGGGGGGGTGTTTTGGCATCCCAACCTGCTTTCTTCCACTTTTTCATATTCCTTGTTTGGTAGCTAACAAGCTGGAAGCCATGCAGACGAGGTTCTTGTGGGGTTCTTTTGGCAGTGATTTTAAGAATCATTTGGTGAAATGAAACATTGTTAAGCAACCTTTTCGTAAAGGTGGCTTAGCCATTAGAGACCTAATCATCTTCAATGAGGCTCTTCTTGGCAAATGGTTGGGGAGGCTTATGAATGAGAAAGACAACTTTGGAGGATTGTAGTTAGGGCTAAATTTGGGTTGAGGGGCTGGGTTGGATCCCAAGGAAGCAAAATGACACATATGGGGTAGGTCTTTGGAAGTTTATTATTAAAGGTCGGGATCGTTTCTTCTCCCATATCATTTTTGAGGTGGGTGATGGTTCCTCAATTTTTTTTTGGCGTAGTAGATGATGTGATGACGTTCGTTTGAGGGATTGCTTCCCTTCTGTTTTTGCTCTTGCAGTAGTCAAGGATGCGCTTGTCTCAAATTATTTGGAGCACAGCTATATCGCGGTTGTTTGGTCCCCTATCTTTGTTCGTGAAGCCTTTCCAAATTATGATAGTGTGGCCCAACTCCTTAGCATGCTTGATAGGGCTTGTATGAGGGACTCTTCCCGTGGCATGGTTAGATGGAATCTTACCACCATTGGAAAATTCACTGTTAAATCCTTTTTTCTTCACCTCTCTTTATCTCTTGGGAATTCGTCTTCTTCACTCTGAGATGGTGGTTTACCTTGGAGTATCATTTGGAAGTCCCCAGCCCCATTTAAAGTATCATTCTTTGCGTGGGAAGCTTCTTATGGCAAGATTCTAACTTGAGATAACTTACAAAAGAGGGGTAAAGCATTGATCAACAGGGGTTCTGTGTGTAAAGATGATTTGGAATCAGTGGACCATTTATTCCTCCATTGTCGGTTAGCTAGAAACCTTTGGGAGTTAGCTTTGGTTGTTTGGGTCTTCATTGCGTGATGCCTATATCTGCCAGACATCAATTAGTTGTGTGGGGAAGTTTTGTTTGGAAGGAGGGTCAAGTTTAAAGTTTTTCGAGCTGTTCCCCATGCCATCTTTTGGTTGTTGTGGATGGAGAGAAATGGGAGAGTTTTTTATGGGGTCAAAACCTCAATTGAGCGATTAAAAGACAAGTGGTTGAAGGCCTTATTCTTTTGGAAGGAGGACTTTTTTTATTCTTCTTCGACTGATGTAATCGATTTTGTGGAGTTGTAATTAGCTTTTTTAGGATGCTTTTCCAGCATCCTTTCTTATATGTGCTCCGTATCCTTATCAATATTTTTGCCTATCAAAAAAAGAAAAGAAAAGAGAGAGGAATTTAAAGGAGATAGAGAGATGAAGATTGTGAGAGGAATGATCCTAACCTCCCTTCGTTCTTTCCACAATGAGAGGAATTCTTTACCTCGGATCTTTGTGAACACAACACCACCACCTAGCGCAGGTCTCGCTTTCACGGGTTTGGGGAAATCCAATTGTAGGCTGCCTTGCCTTGCCCTTGCCAGCACTCTTGCCAAGCAGGTAGATTGATCCGTCTAAATTTTGTGGAATGGTTTATTCAGTTTCCTCATCATTTGCTCCTGGAAATAAATTTATACCATCTAAATTCTCTTAAGCTTGAGGTGTCTATAGCATCTACCTACATAATCAGCAAATTTCAACGATTTCTCAGTAATTTCACGTAAAGTCTCATTTGACATGCAGGGTTGACATTGTTGCGTAGTTATTGTAGAACTCTACTTGTTTCTCTCATGTAGGCATGCATGCTGCTTACATGGAGATAGAGGTACTGGTTGATGAAATGGTTGAGACTTGTGCATATTTTTAAGCTTGTTTGAGCTGAATTATTGTGGTCAAGTCTAGAGTTGGGTAACGGGTGAGTTTGGGTCAACCCATTTAATAAATGGGGCAATTTCATGTCAGTCTTGAAAATAGTTGAAATTTACTCAAAATTGAAAAAGAACATATTTTCACACTAAACGGCCAAATCGGACCTTGGGTTGAAATCGGTTCGGTTCATGTTTGGTTCGTGTTTCTCCCAGTGACTTCAAGTCAAATTCGGGTCGTGTTATCGTGTCAGGTCAGGCTTTCCAAGCTCCAGTCAAGTCTGACTGCGACAATGTTTCTCTAATTTAAAGGCGATGAAGTGACTTGCGCTTTGTTTCTAGGTTTTCCCAGTTCTTCATATCACCACTAGTGAAAGGCGAAGCAATGGACCGAGAGGTTTTGGCGGTTGACTCAGGTATATATCATCTTATTTTTCCAGAGTATTGAGTCTTCATTAACTCTTTAGATTATATGGTATTGTGTGTTTTGAAAATAACCTGTCCACTGGTTGTGTCTAATGCTTGCTTACATGTAGATCTCCATAGCCTTTGTTTTGTCCACACTGGGTTAGAACTGTTGTTATTGTTGTAGTTGTGTTTGGAATGTGGCATCATAACTCAGACCAATTTGTGATACAGAATTCAACCAAGTCTTGCAAAGTGATTCTTGCCGTCTCCAACAGCTGCAGTGCCATACATCTATATCAGGGCATACTTTTAATAGGTTCTTTTGGGGTGAGTTTGGGAGTCCTTGTAGCATGTATCAATTTTTGTTCCCTTGATTAGTGCTAACTTCTATTTGCATATGTAAGGGAACAAAAAAAGCTTGATTGATGCCATAGAAAAAGGGGTCGATCTGCGGGAAAGAATTTTGAAGATGTATAAAGATTTCTATTATGGTGGACTTATGAAATTAGTCATCATCGGTGGAGGTAAACTATTGCTTTACTTCTATTGTTTGATCTTTTAGAATCATCAATGTGATATGGAGGATATCTTATGTTGGCTGATAAATTATTTGGGTAATTTAGTGTGGCATAGCTGATTGTTGTTGCTTGAATCATTTAACATTTCATTCATAATTGTGCTGATGGTTACAATATTTAATATCATGATATAGAGTGCAATTGAAAAGGAATTTTTGGGGATAGATGGTGAAGCTATCCCTTGAGCTACATGATGGGTGGTTTATGACCGCTAATGAGTCTATGGGTTGAGGTTGCTGGCTTGAGAAAAACATGGGCAATGTGCAGGAATCTTTCTCCTCAAAATGTCACCATGAAATAACCAATCAAGAGTCATGTATCTATTGAAGTTTTTTCCCCAATGGCTTATCATACTACTATTTTCGACTCATTCACATATCAACATTTTTTAGATGGTATTCATTGTATTGCGTTCGAGCTATACAATATTTCAACCAACCAGTTATGGTTGCTGTTTGCTACAATTTGGATTTCTATCTTTCTTGTCCTGTTCTAATACTTTGTCACATCAGAATTCTCCCCATTCCGCTTTATTGGATTTCTATCGATGATTGCCACTTGCCCCTATCATATCCAATCAGTGGCCGGACCACTAATTTATTGGGTGCAAAATTGGTGGCTCACCTAGTCGATGCCTGAATGGATTTGTTGGCGACCGGGCAGTACTTATTGGGAGTCAGTAACAAATAATCTGGCACTGTGGTGAAGTTCACTAGAGTATCTTTTTGTTTGCCCGCGACTTCCCTTTCCTTTCTTCCTACTTTGCTTCCCCCATATCTCTTTGTCTGTCTCTGTGGGTGTGGGTTCCTCTTTCTCACACTCTCAGCTTTCTTCCCCCTTTGTATGCATATCTGTTTATTTCCCATCTGCTCTTCTTGGCTGTTGCTAAGCTTTGGCACCATTGGTAGTCTCGTCTTGCCTAAATCATTCATCACTCTTCTACTTAAGACTACTCCATTTATTGGTTTTTCAAGTTCATACAACACCAGCTATCTAGCTTGGGCACCACTACCCTTCTTACCCACTTATTGAGCCTCTCGACTACGCCTCTGCACTAGTTGTCTGATGTCATTTCTTATTTGTCTTATTTTTCTTAGGCCCATTAATCACAGTTGCTTCCCCTCCCTCCCCCCCAAAAAAAGAAAGGGAAAAAAGGCTCTCTTTTGTGTATTTGCTTTCACCTTTCCCTTTGACCCTAGTTAGTAGTTTTGCTTTGGCAATTGCAACCTCAACATGAGTGTGGATTAGTGCTTCTGTCCATTTTTTTTTTAATTTTTGTGACTATATGTGTGTTTATTAATGCCCTTTATTGTTTGACTCTGCTCTGTATTATTGGTTGGCTTTTCTTATTTCTATTGAAATTGACTGGCCATTTTTTGGTTATTTTATTTTTAGTGTAAATTTCTTCTTTTGCCAGTGTTAAGGGTTGTTCCCATGGATTAGAAATGTGGCCATTCAGCAACGAAACAGCCAGATTGGAAAAGTTTCGGAGTTGGGAGAGCCACATCTTCACCCTACGACAACCATGATATGGAATGCAATCGACGCATTAGAGCGATTTTCCCATAACGCTACCGAAACCACAGTCTCAACCGAAGTCGCATTTCGGATTCTTGGTTTTTCCTGACCTACCCTCCCCAAGTCCTATTAGTTATTGTAACTTGCTAATTATTTCTCCCTCTATCTTAATAAATTGGCCTTGATCTATATTCTTCTAGTGTAATATTCATTTTCCTTAGATACCGCATTTCGTTAGATTTGGTTTTATTTTTCCTTTTATTATCATACTTTCTGTCTTGTCACCTGAAGTTTTGAGTTGCTGGTTGCTGCCTCTTATTGCATTGCTTTTGTTTCTACCAAGGACTCTAGAGAAAAAGCCAGCAAAGGAGGTGGTAAACAGGAAAGTTTCAAAGCATTTGGGGGTCTACACCAGTGGTTGATATGTCGGGAGGGATAAGTATATGCTTTGAATTCTGATGAGGCCAGGTATAGGTTGTTAAAAGACTTGGATCCTGTGATATGTGTTAAAGGATGCAAAAGACTGAATGTTTTTGAATGTAACTTGTATGAAGGGAAGTTGGAAGATCTACTTGCAAAGTTTTGTTAGTATGGGAGGTATATTCTCATTTGGGAGCTGATGGAGCTCGGTTAAGCGAATCTCTAACATTACTAAAGTTTGTTCAGGATAAGGCTGTTGAACAGGTGTTGACGATTGGTGGCCTAGTTTGGTTTACTACATTATTTTGACACGACCTTAGGACTACAGGATTAACAGAAGGCTTAAATTGTTGCTGTTTTTATAGCAACAGGGCAACATACAAAATTGCATCAGGTAGAGGGTGTCATACTCATAAATCTCATAGTGAATCTTTTGGAGAAGTTTTTGAGGAGATATTTGAGAAGGGAAATGTCCACTTCTAATATTTGAATCGTTTTATGCACGGGTTGCTACACAAGCCGTTAATTTACTCTGGTATAAGATTTAGCTTATTGGGACACCTTGATGACATGTAATTTTCAGTGATGTGTAGAGTATTATATTAGAGTGCTTAGAGAGCTCTTCCATAGGTTTCTACACAGAGGGAAAAAGCTAATTTACTTATGCTTGCATTAGTGGAAACTTCATGCACTGAGTAGTTGTGAATAAACTTACGAAGTTTTTCCTTGTCATGTATTGGGATATGCTGGGGCCATTTCTACGAGGTTATGTGGACGAACGTTTACCTACCTTGGAGCTGCTTTTTGTTGATGTATGCACAAGAGTGTGCAGATCATCTAATCCAATGTTGTATGGGCCTGAGTGTTGGCTAATTGTTATTTTTTGGTGCCAAAGCATGCCACATCCAGAGGCAGATATGAGGATGCTTCAAGAGATGTGTAGCATAATAGAAAAGTTTAAACTAGAGATGAAGCAATTCCTGAAAAGGTGAAGTAGTCCTATGTGAAATCAGCCTAAAATGGCTTCAACATGTTAAGAGAAACGATTAGTGGTTGAGTTGTGAAAACCAATTCAGCTTGGGGTTCCAAAATCCCAAGAGCTTGTCTTTTTATTTAGTCCCAGACTGGGTTCTACTCTCCTGGACTGTAAGCATAGGGAAGTGCCCAAAATGCTGCCCTTGGTGGCTGAGATCTTTTGAATTAGTTGTATGTCCGTTCTACTTTTTTAGTGGATTTCTGTCTTATTACAGCTAATGATTCTTTTGATATTATGTAGTTCTATTTGTAACGTAAAAACAAGGCTGTAATCCTTTCTGTCCTTTTACTTGATTTCTGGATAAAGTGGAGGAAGGAACGTATTGATTAAATGAGATGTACAATGGGGGAAATATGTCCTCTTCACATGCTGAGAAACTTTCAGTCTGGCAACTCCTGCTGCACCTCCATTGTATTGTAAAATTTTGAAGTGTACCTGCAGCACATCCATAAGCTGGTTAAGATCCACGGAATAATTGATATATCTTGTTTGTTCTGTCTAACCTCATTACCTGTAATTGCTGCAGAGCCCCTTGATACGTTGGAGAGTTGGGTTCTTGAATTGTTTGCCGATGTTAAGATAGGTCCTCTTTCTAAGCGGGAAATTAAGGATGAAGGTCCTATCTGGAATGTTGGCAAGCTATACAGATTGGAGGCTGTCAAGGATGTTCACATCCTTGAACTATCATGGAAATTGCCTTGTCTTCGCAAAGACTATCTGAGAAAATCTGAAGATTACTTGGCACATCTCATAGGGCATGGTAAGACTGGCTGATACATTTGACTGATTAGTATGCGAAGTATGGCTCTGGTCGAAATTATTTGATTCTCTTGATTGGACGAATCACTTAGCTAAAAAAATCAGCTCGTGTTTTTTTTAATAAATTTAAAAATTACCAGCATGCAGAATTATTCTGTTATGTAATAGCTTGGCATTTTGCTCAATTGCGATATCATTTTCCTTGCTTCACCTCCCTAAAAAAGGAAAAACGAGTAAATTTCCAGAGAGTGAGCTCCTTGTGACTTAGGTATTGGATGTTTTGCTATCCTTTGAAACAAGTTGTTGTGCTGTTCCCCAGATTTCGCTTTCTGCAACCTTTCGTCAGATTGCAGATGTGGGATTTTGCACGCCTCTAAGCTATGGTTCATGCATACTAATTAGAGTATCTGTAGTTTATCGGTCAGGATATTTGAAGTGATTTACATTTCTTATTTCAGAGGGCAGAGGAAGCTTGCATTTCTTTCTTAAGAATAAGGGATGGATAACGTCTATATCTGCTGGTGTTGGGGATGAAGGAATGCATCGATCTTCTTTAGCCTATATTTTTGGCATGTCTATCAACCTTACAGACTCTGGCTTGGATAAGGTTGGGCAATCTAGCCTCTTGTTCCTTTTTTTCCCTTTTTTCTGCGCTTTTGTTATTTATTTATTTTAAAATTTTTTAAAAACAGGATTCGGACATTGAACTTTTGAATTTCTTAGTTATGCATCCCTTCTCATTTGGTGTTGGCCTTGTCACTTTAATGATAATACTGAGTTCCCAGGTTTATGAGATTATTGGGTACATATATCAGTACCTCAAACTATTGCGCCAAGCTCCTCCCCAGGAATGGATATTCAAGGAACTTCAGGACATAGCAAATATGGAATTTAGATTTGCTGAGGAGCAGCCTCAGGATGATTATGCTGCAGAGATTGCAGGTCTTCTCTTCTTATAATCATCACATCTTTTATTTGTGTTCATCTTCATCATTTACCTTATTATCATGCCTGAAAGATTGTTTCTTTATGCCTCAGAATGCAATGCGTGTGATGCTGATAATTTCCCTCTTACAGGGACTTTTTATGTCATCTCGATCAATCAAAGGCCTTTGCATTGTTTGCCATTACCTTGTATTATGTACTTGTGATGCTTTTGTTTCATTGTGGCATTTTTCATTATATCTTTGATGGGGGTTAGTTGGGTGCAGCCTCAAACTATAAGAGATGTTCTGGTGGCGTGGAGAAGAAGGTTAAAAGGAGTGTTGGGTCTTAAGAATATGGAAGTTGATACCTTGGCTATTTGGTGGGGCACTTGGAATGAAAGGAACAGCCGGATTTTTGAGGCGAGGCTAGGTCTGTTTGAGATTTTGAACTCTATTTTTTTGGGAATTTTTATAGTTGGAGTCAAGTTCTTTGATCATAGGACAAAGTTGACTTTTTGGATTTTGTCAATATGATTGTTGTAGAGAGCTTGAGGGCATAATGCTATTTTGAGATTGCCTCCTCTTGTACATTGGTTACGTTCCTTTGGTGTCTTCTTAATATAAATTTTTTGATTGCTTATCACATCAAAAAAAAAAAAAGCAAAGAAATAATGTTTTTGTTCTCTGTGTCATGTTAAGAATGAACTTCAAAAGAGGGGTTGGAAGGAGCTGGCCTCGATTCTACTTTTGTGTGGATTGGATGGTTGAGCTTAGAACAGAGAGGATTAGTATGTCATTCAGACAGAGATGACAACCTCTAAGAATTGCCCTATCCTATAAGTTAAGTGTACAGCTTATAATTAGTTGTGGCAAAATAGGATGACTGTAATTGCTTTGTTTTTTTCACATGTATAAGCTTACTAGTATAGGGCCTATTAAATGAACAATATTTGCTTATCCATTTGGAATTGTCGATGAAGTTTCGTATTCAAAATAAACATCATGTCTCCTGCATCATTTTGGGGCCAAATACTCTCCTACTACTGTTGGAGCTAGATTTTCTACTGAAAGCATTCTTGTTGAGTCGCTTCATTCAGTGCTAACCTTTCTTTTAACTCATTACTTCTAATAATACTTGGACAATTACAGCATTTGTTCCTCGTTCGATTTATCGCCAACAGGTCCAATAGTAACCCTCATTTTTCATTTGACCTGTCCTCCGCTTTTGCCCTGCAGAGAACTTGCTCGTGTATCCACCAGAGCACGTTGTTTATGGTGAATATGCATATGAAGATTGGGATCCAGAGAAAATAAAATCCATCCTTAGTTTTTTCACCCCAGAGAATATGAGGGTTGACGTATTATCCAAGTCCTTTAGCGAGTCTGGAGGTAACTGAAAACCTCTTTCCTTATATTACCAATAAAAGGATAACTGCTGCCAAGACCAAGTTATTTTACTGTTTTCCTAATAAGAAAAAAAGATCAAATTATCTTTCATAGGTTTTCTTGTTGGTAGTATTTTTTGTAGTGCCAAATATGTGTTGGAAGTTGAACAAGCTCTTTTGCTTTCCTTTGCTTCTTTCCTTGATCCCTCATGTTCTTAGGCATCTTATATGAGCCATGGTTTGGATCAAGATACATTGAGGAAGATATTTCTCAATCTATGATGCATGCATGGAAGGACCCTCCTGAAATTGATGGATCACTGCATCTGCCTTCGAAGAATGACTTTATACCAGTCAAGTTTTCTGTTCATGCTGATAGTTTGTTGAATGATGCTGCTGCTGCATCTTATCCTAGATGTATACTTGATGAACCGTTGATGAGATTCTGGTACAAGCTTGATGAAACATTTAAACTTCCTCGTGCAAATACATATTTCCGCATAAACTTGAAGGGTGCATATGCTAGTGTCCAGAGCTGTCTCCTCACTGAAATGTTTGTTCTACTGCTTAAGGATGAGCTGAATGAGATTGTATACCAGGTAAGCCTTGTACTTATGTAGTTTGTTTTGTGCTTTGCACAATAAATATGCATCTCCATTTATCGCTTTTAGGGTTCATTGGTCACAATCTTATCAGTTCCAACTAGAGGTTTTCAAACTCTGAATTCGGTTTTCTCTGAGAGATAATGGTTTCGTCTAGATATCAGTTCACCTTTTCAGTTACTGCGGTAATGACTAATGAGCTGTCTCAAATTTAACTGCTTCTTAAAGATGTGAAGTCTCTTCATTACTTTCCCTGTCTTAGAAGAAAATAAATATCCCCTCATGCGGAAATAGAATCTCATTTCCTACTTTCTGACGTCTGATAATAGTCTTTGTTGCACTTTCCCTGTGTAGTACCAGTCTATCCTTCGTATTACATCTCTTTATCTAAGCTTTTTGTTAGAATTCATTGATGTTTTAGTTTGAAATTTATGCATGAAGAGGGGAATTATCTTTCGTGTGGATAGAGAGCTCTCTTGTTAATCTGTGTCATTTGAGCAATCGTTCTAAGTTATTTCAAAGTAGTTCTTTTAGGCTTGATATTTTAGGAATATTTCTTTCCATTTTATTTTTTTAAGGATTTATTAAGAATATCTCTTTAGTGGGGTTTGTCTCCTCTCACAAGATTGTACGTGATGCTTTGGCTTCAGAAATAAGCTGTGGCGTGATGTTAGGAGATAACCAATTATGCAAGGCATATGTGTCCTATAATTGTAAGTCCTATTGGCACTCAATAAAATCCGAACTAGTAAATTTGTTGATTTTTCATTATGTCATTGATGTTTGTGTGGGTGGATATCTCAGAATCTTTGGCGGATTTCTTTGGTATCTCAGGTGGATGCCTAAGTATTCTATCCTTCATTCACTATTTGTTCTTTTCTATTCTCCTTACATTAAAAGCCTTTTAGAGTCTCTTATCAGACCTTAATTTCCTAATCACCGCCCATGCCAATGAGTTAGTTTGGTATCGAAGGCCTGTGCATTCCTTGAGCTGCCCTTGAATGTTACGGCATATGGGAAGGTAGAACTGTAAACTGAGATTAGTGAATTTTTTTGGGGGGTAAGGAAAAAGTAATATGTTAATATAAAAGGATCAAATGAACGGATGAGCTTAGTGATTTTGATGGTGCTGAGGATAGATTTTCTTGTTTCTGTTATAAGTAATAAAAAATTGCATTAGAAGGATGCCCAGGGGGATGTGATCTATATATAAAAGTCAAAAAATACAAAAATCATCATGGACTTATTGCACACCATTCAGGACCTCGCTCCACCTATGCGAAGTTCTCAAAAATTTAATGTTTTCACCATTGAGTACATATTTTTTGCTCTGAGGAGAAAAATATTGAAATCTTTAGATATTAAAATCAATGAAGATGATGGTGATGCTGCCGTTGATGTTTAACAGGAGTTCTCTTTCCTTGAGGATTCTACTGAAAATTTGTTGTGATATGGTTGTAGTTCGACCTATCAGACATTTTGACCCAACTAGGAACTGCCTAAAATTCTTATCATGTAGATTACAAAAGATTTTTTTTTTCTTATTCAGTTCTATTCGCTTTTATTTGTTTCTCATCCCAAAATTGTCTTAAATCATTTCCCTTGTCCCGCAATGAGAGGAGTCTCGATGTTTTAAGTAACTTTTAAGCTAATGCAAATATGCAACACTACAGTTTTCCATTTTTTATGGATGTTTTTTGGATAGTAAATATGGCCTATTGTCGGAAAAGATGAAGGACAATATATAGTGAGCACGGGTGTAGTGAACCATTGGGTTACCGGAAACCCATAAAACTGAAATATGCTTGACCGTATTTCACTCGAACACAAATGTGCTCAGTCAATATGTTACATTCCATTCTGAATTAACAGAATAGGTTGTAGTTCCAATTTTGTTTCCAAGAAATTTGTGGACAAACTGTAACAAGAAATTAGGGAGCTTCCATGTCCTTGTCACCTAGCCTGCTTCTGCTTGGTGGTGTAATGTCTCCATTAGGGGAGGGAAAATATTATGTTGAGCTATGGTGTCATGTCATGTCCATGAAGCTTCATCGATCTATTGCTTGGAAGATCGTGGGCCTTTAATAACGATGCCATTATTGGAGGTATGATGAATAAAATGTAGTCTTCTTGATTACACTCATTGGGTGGGGTGGGGGGACACTCAATCCTTTAAATGAAACAGCAGAAAAGGGGCAAAAGTTTAAATCAGGCAAGAAAAAGAATAGATATACGTTAATTAACACCTTGGGTGAGAAGACTCCATGTCTTATAGAAGAATCTAATGCTAATTCAGCCAACACCTATGTGTACAGTTGGGTATGTATTTCTAGACTGTGCCTAAAAGTAGATAGATAGTACTCGAGGTCAAGGAGATACTTTTGAATTCACATCCAACTAATGACAAAAGGAACTTTATTCCAAATTGTTTGACCTTCTTTGTTCTTGAAACCCTACTTGCTCTGGCCCCAAGTTGTGACCCCTTAAAGCATGGTTAACGAGTGCTAAACGTATTGGCTGTGACTACCTACATTACTACGGTGCTTCTTCTTCTTCCTTTAAGAGAACCCCTTCGTGTAAGAAATCCTGTGAATGACTCTGCTTGTGTAGGGATTATTAGGATAGGTAGCCCACCAGGAAGGTACTCCTGAGGCATATGAGGATAGCATAAATCACAATTTGTGGACTTGGTAACTTTTTTGGAGGGCCAGTGATTGATGCAAAAAATAGTACTTGGTAACTTTTTGGAGCTGTCCTGAGTTTTAAAGATGGTATCGGAGCAACCCTATTTTTTGCATATTTGACTGAGAGGATTGACAAAGGTTGTACCACTTGAATGAGCACAATGAGTTCATCTAATCTCTAGCTCCTATTATCCTGTGTAATGGAATGAAATTCCCAGAGATCACAACGCTGTAAGAAAACTCTTTAGAGACAGTGAGATGAGGAGCTCATGATAAACAAGAAATTGAGGAGAAACTTGTCAGAATTTTATTTCCCAATCTAAGCTTCATCCTAAAGGGAAACAATCACATACTAATAGAGAGCAAACAGCAGGAAAAAGTTAATTTCATTAGGCTATGGTTTTATGAATAATCTTACCTAAAAAATAATGGACAGCAGCGATGCAATTACCTGTAACTTCATTTACCTGTAACTTTGCAACGACCCTAATGTGGGAAAGCCTTGCCCTTACATATTTTGCCATTTCCCTTTTGTTTACCAATCTACAACGATAAAAATGAGTGGAACTGGGAAGTCAAATGTATGAAGCGTTACTGCTAGCCAGTCATGTCTACTAATAAAGGTTGATTTGCATATTTGCTTTGCTAGTTCCCATGTACATATGTAGTTTCATCTTCAATATTGGTTAATTTAAACTTTTTGATTTTTCACTCATAATCCATTTTAACAACACAGCTGTTTATATTTTTCATGTAGGCGAGCGTAGCTAAGTTGGAGACTTCAATATCTGTTTCTAGTGATAAACTTGAGCTAAAGATTTACGGCTTTAATGAAAAGCTTCCACTTTTATTTTCTAAGATTTTGGAAGTTGCCAAGTCCTTTTCACCAAAAGATGATCGGTTCAAGGTAATTTTCATATGTTCCCTCTCTATTCGCAATCAATCTTTCTTATTTGAGTTTTCAAGACAAGTTAAATTTGGCCACTTATTGTTATTTTTTTCCAACATTGAGAAGCCAATTTTGTTGATCATTCTCAGGATTTTGTATTAAC
Source organism: Selenicereus undatus (assembly GCA_017589665.1). NCBI lineage: Eukaryota > Viridiplantae > Streptophyta > Magnoliopsida > Caryophyllales > Cactaceae > Selenicereus > Selenicereus undatus. The sequence continues at coordinate 109,142,774 of JACYFF010019584.1, read as the reverse complement.
AATCCTTCTAATGAACGCAATTGTGAAATTAAACTTTATATTGTTGAGCCAATTAAAACATGAAGCTTGATTGTGACAGATTGAGTATCTAATATTTGCACTCTATTTCTTCCTTATATCCCTCATAGGTTATTCAGTACAATTTATACTTGCTTGTGATGCGTTTCAGGTTATTAAAGAGGACATGGAGAGAACTTTGAGAAACACCAATATGAAACCCTTAAGTCATGCATCATACTCAAGGTTGCAAATCCTATGCAAAAGTTTCTGGGATGTTGAGGACAAGCTGAAGTGCTTAAATAGTTTGTCCTTAGCTGAGTTGCAGGCTTTTATTCCGGAGCTTCTATCTGAGGTATGAATTGTGGACTTGGATGATGTTGTTTTACTTGTCATTGATGCATTATCCAATCCTGAATCCCCTGAAGTGAAGAAAGGGAAAGTAGTTCCCAGGAACATCTTGTTTAGGCAAATTGGTAATTTCAATTAAAAGTCTAGACCTGTGGTACTGGATGATTATGTAGATAGCGAGATGCATTATTAGAAACTATGGTTCTCTGGCGAGTGCATAGAAATTCATTTCAGTATCATTATTTTTTTCTTTCCTTTTGCTTTGACTCAAAGTTACGGATTTCACATTTTGAGATGGTTCTCAAGGCACCTTTTCTACTCTCTAATTTGTATGAGTTAAGAGCTGACGTCCTTGCATGATACCCCAATTATGGATGCCATAGTGGGATATGCACAAACTGTTTTGTGGAATTTCATTATAGTGGAGAGAAGAGTTGGACGTGCTAACTGCTGTGTTAGTGCCTGATTCCACTCATAATTTCTGTGCACTTGTTCGGAGGTTTGGTGGCATTTCTTGAGGTGGATTGTGTTGCAAATCTTTATGTTCCCAGCTCTGCATAAAGTACCTTGATGAAATGTTTTCGTAGTTTCACTGTTTTGTGCGTAATCTGCTGTCCCACCCAAGGTGAAAAATGCTCTTGTTTGGACTTGTGCTGTGGTGTCCAAATAAAGACATATGATATTCATTGAACCGGTTGCATTCTGGTAGGAAAGGGGAACTCCAAAACAAGTTCATGAGAAGAATCTTCAGGTTAAGTTTGTTACTTAGTAAATGAAGAATGCAAGATTCCTTGAATGGACACTTCTTTCTGAAGTTCTTTGGTGTATTTTACTAAATTGGGGTGGATGGTTTTTAATGTCTACTACCATGGAAATTTTGATAGGCCTCTTGAAATAATTTTGTTTTTGTTAAAGAATCAAACAGGTCTATGAGGTTTGTGAAGAGGTCCTATTTTGGATGTAGATGGTCCTTATCTGCTTTCCTTGCTATGCATCCAACCTTCTATTTATATTTATCAATATATTTTATTTTTATCAAAACAAGGAGGTCTATAAGACTTGTACGTTTCCTCCAGGTTAGCGTCGTTCACTTCAATTCATCCGTGTGATTTTTCTTTTGTGTGAAGAACCAATCCACACCTGATCCATCAGCTTTGACCTTTAAACTGAAATATGACTATAATCCAATAAAAAAGTGGAACCTCATCAAACACGGAAGAGAGAGGGGTTGTTGGGGTTCAGATGTATGCTACCTTCCCCTGATTGACTAGTTACCTCTTCAAAGTAAAAGAAGTAGGACGTCATCTAGTGAGGCATATTGGTGAAATACAAAAAAAAGATTCCAATGAACTCTTGAATTATGGTTTTCACATTTCTTGTTTATATTAGATGTTGAGCCCATGGCAAGATTGATTTGACCAATTGCTCATTGCTCTTATCCTACAGCTGTACGTAGAGGGCCTCTGTCATGGTAACTTACTAGAAGAAGAAGTCATCAACATATCAAACACATTTAAATGTAACTTCTCTGTACCAGCGATTCCATTTGAGATGAGGCATAAAGAGCAGGTTTTGTGCCTTCCTTCTGGAGCAAATCTTGTTCGAGATATTCGTGTCAAAAATAAGATGGAAACAAACTCAGTTGTTGAGGTGAGAATTTTATTAAGCTCCTTGCTGTTCTGTTTCCTTGTTTTCTCAAGTTGGTGGTTGACAATTATTCTTCTAATTGAGGGCGCTCCTTTTCTTTGTTCTTTAACCCATTTGGAATGTGGTGCAGCTTTATTATCAATTCGAGCAGGATAACGGGGTGAATTCAATCAGACTGAAAGGCTTCTCTGATCTCTTTGACGAGATTGTGCAAGAGCCTCTTTTTAATCAACTACGGTAATGTTCTGTGTGCATTGTATCCAACTTAACTCTAATTTGAAGACAACCCCCCCCCCCAAACCGGAAACATCTTTTACATTAAGTGCACCTTTTCAGTGGTTGGACAGCTCTCCTGAATTCCAGGAAGACCTTCTGTATTAATTTATTGTAGTCATCAGTATGATGATTTAACTCATTCAATCTCCATGCTTGCCTGGATTCGAATAGGACAAAGGAGCAGCTTGGTTATGTTGTTGAGTGCAGCCCGCGATTGACATACCGCGTCCTTGGATTTTGTTTCTGCGTGCAATCTTCTGACTATAATCCTATGCACTTGCAATATAGGATTGACAACTTTATTGATAGTCTCGAAGATTTGTTGGTAAGTGGCATTCCACCATTTCTTTTAGTGGCCTTTGGTTTCTGACATTACTGGAGTCTCAGAAATGCATGTCCTGATTGAACGTGTTTCTCCTGCATTGTTATTTTGTTAGACTTTTCCAATTGAATAATTGCTTTCATCTGTTGGGCGCAAGATGTGGCCTACTTGCATTGGATGAATTCGTCCTTGAAGGTTGAGGGTCCGTTTTTTTCCCCAATTCATAAAATACTTCTAAGTTTGATGGTGTCATCTGACATTCACGTTGTCTTGCTATTTCTCAGAATGAGTCTCTCCTGCAGGTATATGGTAACTTTGGGAATTCATTCTTAGTATCCATCCTATTGATGCTGGGTTTACCCCCCCTCCCCTTTTGGGTATACAAGGGGGGCAGCAGTTGGGATAATGGGTTGGGCCATGGGGTAGAACTAATGGGGTGCTATCGTATGTCATCATCATTAAGCTTTGCCTATTATTCGGCAGTACTTTTGGGATTCGTTGATCGCTTAAATGGAAAAGTGATAGGCCTAGATTTGTGCTAGGATTTCTCTTGGACAGAACAGTCTATGGTCAGTCTTTTGCCTCTTTAAGCTACTGTTGCTTTGTCATTCAGCTTGGCCCTCCCTGACTTCAAGCTCTCCTACAAACAATTTCAGTCCATGGTTAATTGTAACTTGTACGACAACTCACTAAAGCCATATTTATCCTAAGCCCTAACTTTGTCAGTCTCAGGAGTGGATGTGCGGGGTTAACTGTAACTTTGTCAGTCTCAGGAGTTGATTTGTGCTAGGGTATCTCTTGGACAGAACAGTCTACGGTCAGTCTTTTGCCTCTTCAAGCTACTGTTGGTTTGTCATTTAGCTTGGCCCTCCCTGACTTCAAGCTCTTCTACAAACAATTTCAGTCCATGGTTAATTGTAACTTGTACCACAACTCACTAAAGCCGTATTTATCCTCAGCCCTAACTTTGTCAGTCTCAGGAGTTGATGTGTGGGGTTGACTGAATGGATCCATGAAAGACTAATTTGTGACTCTTAACTCAGTGATGCTGTCTTTCTTTTATATTTGTAAACAAAAATATCTGTAACACGGTAACACCTAACAAGTAGAACAAATTGTGTCCGCTGGCGGTGATAGTCAACCTGCCGTTTGTTGCTTGCCATTGTCCTCTTCTTCTTCTCAACCCCCCATGATCAAGCTGACTGAAGGTTTTCTATCCATTATGATTGTCTTAAAGCGGTAGCTACTTGTAGCTTTTTAATGAGAAGGGATAATTGATGTGTGTCTTGGCTTGGGAATCCTTGTGAGTGTGCAATGATGTAGTGGCCTTGCTACTTGTGTGTATCACACGTCCTAACTGCAATTTTCTTTGTCCACATATGATCCATCGCCCTGAAGATGTACAGTGTTTTGGCTCCCCTCAGTTGGATATCTTAGACTTAAGTATTTCGGCCTTTTGTTGAGCATACGGTCATTTTGCAGCCCTGCTTGCTGCTTGCCACAACTGTTCTTTGTTCACACATGATAGACCTATTCCTGTGAACATGCAGCCCCACCCCACCCCCCAAAAAGGGTTGTTGAGTTCACATGTCTTAGACTAATTATGTTCAGCCTAAGGCCTTGATTTTCTGAATTTAACATTGCCTGTTGGCTTCAGTTACCAAGTGGGAAGTTGTATGGGTCTAACCCCTGAACAATCTGGGTTTTCTTACACTAAAGGTCTGAGAAGATGATAATTAGGGATTTAAAACAAGGTGAGCAAGGCCTAGGAGGAGGAATCAGTGAGTGGGAATCCAACATGACTTTAAGAGGATCAGGGATTGGTGATCAAAGTAGGTTGTCTCTGGTTAGAATTGGTTTGTCATTTGGGATAAACTTTAAAGCAATGAGAAAAAAGTGGTCATGTAATTAGTAAAAAAATCTACTAGGGAGTGACAGCGTAGATATTATGGGATGAATATTGGGGTTTGTTGCAAAAAGAAAAACTAATGAATTTTAGCAAGAAGAAAATTTCTGCTCAATTGAACAGGAATTGGGGGTTATTTAGTTGCAAAGGATACCTTGCATGCTTCTAGAGTTGGATTTAAACAAAAGAATAAACTGTCATGTTTTAATAATCTAAATAAGAATAAATCAAGCAATGGACTTACATGTATATTTTTTAGTTATATTATTACTATGGAAGGGAAAAAATCCTGTTGAACACTTGCATCACTAGAATTAAAACCTTACCGCAGTAAATGAACCATACCACTTGGAGGAGCTCTATTTGTCGGCTGCTTCTGCTGGAAGGGCTTGACAGTGAATGACAGCGTATTACTTGTGACAACAATCAAAGGATATCCCAGGATATGTGTGTTTACTTCCATTACTATTCTTATTTGCACTACAGGGAGGTCTTGACGATGAATCCTTTGAGAGTTACAAAAATGGGCTAATTGCAAGATTACTGGAGAAAGATCCATCATTGACATATGAGACTAATCGGTTCTGGAATCAGATTGTGGATAAGAGGTACGTTATCTTACATTTTTAGCAGATACTTTAGAGTTTAGATATGGCCCCAGCTCACTGTGCTGTCACCTTTAAGTCCTGCTTTTGCATTTGGTGGTGCAATTGTGCATGTGCATAGCCCATTATACCTACAATGCAGGGTGTTTCATAACAGTGCCTTGGCTGTGCATCCCAATATATAGTTTGAGTGTACCAGTCAGGGCCTTTTTTCTTACCCCTTCTCTGTGGGTTGAAGTTTACCTGTGCTTCCCTACTCTTGACTTATGAAGTGAATGTACAGGTATATGTTTGATTTATCAGAGAAGGAAGTGCAGCAACTGAGAAACATGAAGAAAAGTGACTTGGTTGAGTGGTACAACACATATTTCAAGCTCGTGTCTCCCAAATGTCGGAGGCTTGCTGTCCGTATATGGGGTTGCAACACTGATATGAACGAGGCAGAGGTAAAGAGAAGGTCTATGCAAGTCATTGATGACCTCGCAGCCTTCAAATTTTCATCTGTGTTCTACCCAAGCATTTGCTGAGCTGAGCATCTACTCGGCAAGATTTCCATCATGGACACCCTTAACGATGGCATGCCTTAAATTTTTTTGCCCCTTGTTTCTTAGATAGGCATTTATTCTTTTGGTTGAAGTTGGAAGAACTCTGTATTATAAACCATTCTTATCAGTTTCAGCTGAAGTTGATCAAAAGTCTTTTGTTCTTTGACATTTTCTATCCAACTATAAAAGTGAATGGGATCTGCAATGAGATTCTTCTTTGGGCTTTCACTATCGTAGCTTTTTTTGGCCGTTTCCCCCCCTCTGTGATTGGACCATACACATGTATCAGGGCAAGTGACAATTTATAATTTTCTAATTTCTAATATGTGTTAGTTCGTACGTGGCCAATGTAATCAAATATTAATTTTCTGAGTCAAGACAGTGTTAACGAGGTCATGAAAAGCCAGTGTCGAGAAAACTTCCACGGCTGGACTATTGACAGTGCCAAGTTGTGGCTCGCCATGATGTGCATGTTGTGTATGTAAGCCTACGTACCAGATTACAAGTTGTCTTCAAGTCATCTTAAATTTCTTGGTTTAAATACAACTTTGTTCTAAGTTTGTCTGTGAGTAACTCTGTTTTCTACTTTTATCTCGTTCGATCTCGAATATAATCTTATATGTTAATTTTGAGTTGACATCGGTTTTTCACGATTCTCTTTACTAGAGGATTGTGAAAATTTCGAGCAATCATGATTCATGGGAACCTTTCATAACCATAAAAGATGACATTGGAGAAATCTTGAAGTGGGGGCAATAGGAAAACAAATAGAAGTCGAAGTGAACAAGACGTGAAGAGAAAAACATCATTAGTTAAAGGACGGAGAAAATTAAAACGATAAGAATTCTATGTTTTATTGAATGGGAGATGGGGAAAATGATAATAAGATATAAGTAATATATATCTAAAAGCAGTAAAATCATACAAAAACTCAGCAAATAATTACCATAAAATCATAACTTTGCTAGGGGGAAATTTATTTCTATACGAGTAGAAATTAACTTTTAAGTACTCTGAGATTTGATACATTAATTTTTATAACCCTGATATTTTTGAGTTTATGTTTTAGTACCCTTGTGAATTCCTTGTAATTCAGTCCTCGAAAATACAAAGGCATCCTTACTATTGTCCTTTTTGTTTTTCTTTTTAAAGAAAAATTTTCAAAAATAATCTTTTCGCTATTGGATAATCTATCGGTGTTATTGTAAGTACTTGAACGAGAGAGGTTGGGTTTTTAAAAAAACAAAATAAAAGAGATAATAGTAAAAATATTTTTGTAATTTCAAGACTGAGGTACTTAAAAATAAATTAAAAAATATCATAATTATAAAAATTAATATATCAAATATCAGACACTTAAAAGTCAATAGGTCATGAGTAGACTCGGAAGCTAGATACTGGATTTTTTTTTTTTTGTTTTTTGGCTGCCAGTCGGAGTTGGAAATGGGTTACAACGGTCAAAAATCAAAATCACGTTGTAACGCAACGTATGACGGTATGAGCAAGGGAGTGAGTGAAGAACTGAAAATTGGAATCTTGAGAGACAGAGAGGCGGCGGAAGAGAGAGAGAGAGAGTGTGTGTGTGTGTGTATGTGAGAGAGAGAGAGAGAGATGAGGAGATCAAGGCAGAACAATCACAAGTTACAAAGGTGTAAACGCCGACAACGAGAAACCCTAACGCCGAATGGATCGACAGAGGCAGATCAGGAGGATGAGGCGGCGATCTGCAAGGGTCAGGGAGAAAGCAGTAGGTTTTTTGGGTGCTATCTCCTCACCTCCCTCTGCCCTCGCTACAAGGGCCACTCTTACATCGGGTTTGTTCGAATCCAATTTCACTCATTTTCATTTGATTTGCTTGTTTGTTTCTAGGGATTATTTCATTGCCCATGTCCACTATTTCTGGTTTGGTTTCTGAACCAATTAGGAGTTTGAAAATGATGAAATTGAGGCGAATTGAACTGGGTGAGTGAGTGTAGGTTTACAGTGAATCCAAAGCGGCGAATCAGACAACACAATGGGGAAATAACAAGCGGAGCATTCCGCACTAAGAGGAAACGTCCATGGGAAATGGTTCTCTGCATCCATGGCTTTCCCACCCGAGTTGCTGCTCTTCAGGTCTCGTTCTTACGCTGCCTTTTTAGGGCTTCTTGTTTGCCCATATGAGGTTTTCCTCTTCGCAATGGGAAAAGAGGGAGATGCGGCCAATTCATAATCTTGTTTATTAGATTGCATTTTGATCTCTATCAATTCATTTGATGAGACGATGGCCCTAGATTAGTGGGTTTTGTGTAGAGACCTCCTTAGCTAAAATACTTGCTTGTTGGTGGACTTCTATAAGAATTCTGCTCTGTTATATGTTTGCAGTTCGAATGGGCATGGCAGCATCCAACGGAATCTCTGGCTGTAAGAGAGACAGCTTCGACTTTCAAGGGTCTCGGGGGACTTGCCAACAAGATCAAGCTTGGTCTTACTATGCTTACCCTCCAATCCTGGCAGAGGTATCCTACTGTTGTTCAACCCTTTCTGATGCCAATAACTATGAAGATGATGGCCTATTCATGATCAAATGGGATACTGTGCTTAATATAACTGTCTGTGTCACCTGTCAGCATGGACTTGACAGTGAGCTTCTTCTCCACCGGGTACATGAAGCACACTGCTGGTTGCCCAAGCTTGCCTCACCAGATGAAGATCCATTTTTGTTCAATGGATGAGCTACCCCGCTATTGGGATGGTGATCAACCCTATGGTTGTGATGATGAAGATGACATCGACCCAAACCATACTAAAGAGTCTGCTTTTTTGAGTGATGATAGGCAAGTGTCTTCCATTAATGGCATAATGGACATAAGTCACTCTTCCATTGATATCGAAAGGTGTAATACACAGAATGTGAGTGAAGATGTATGGACATTGGACCAGAGAGATCTCCCCAGTAAACTCTGGGAGAAGTCATCCACATTGGCACTCAATGCTACAGTTGAGGAGGACAAACCGCTATTGCAATCACGTTCTGCTGATGTTCATCCTGCAAACAACACCAAAGAGCAGGTACGAGTTAGCAAAGAAATCTCGACTCAGGAGCTGACAGAGTCATTTCATCAAACAGATCCGTCTGATAAGGAATTTTCTTCATCCCTTCTTTTGGAAGAAGAGATGGAGGAGCTGCATTGTCAGTCTACTGGCGTTCTTAGGTCAGCTGGAAGCAACACGAATGGGCAGATGCAACTTAGCCAAGAAATGAGGACTGAGGTACAGAGAGATCCTTCTGATAAGGAATTTTCTTCACACCTTCTATTAGAAAAAGGGACATTAGAAGAAGAGATGGAGTTGTATTGTCAATCTCCTGCTTGCGTCTTTAGGTCAGCTGGCAGCAACATGAATGAGCAGATACGACTTAGCAAAGCAATGGGGACTGAGAGTGAGGGACAGAGAGATCCTTCTGACAAGGAATTTTCTTCACACCTTCTATTAGAAGAAGAGATGGAGGAGCTGTATCGCCAGCATCCTACTTGCATCCTTAGGTCAGCTGGAAGCAACATGAATGAAAAGATACAATTTAGCAAAGTTATGGGGACTGAGGGACAGAGAGATCTATTCCCATCACTTGAGGACCTCACAGAGCCATTTGAGCAAGCTGATCCTTCCATAGGAGAGTCATCATCAAAAGTTACTGGAAAGGTTGGCGAGGATGATATGACATGCATATTGATCGATAAGAGCACAAAGGAAGAAAGGCATCCAAAATACGAGCAATTGCCAGTTAGAGTCAGAGATGATGTTCGGCCATCCTCGATGGAGGGAGTTGAGGTTATAGATCTTTATACACCTTCACCAGAACGTAGAATTGTCCCAGGCAGCAAGAAGAGAAGAGCTACCCATGATCATGCGGATATCATCGATCTGACTCGGTCACCCCTATTTGTGCAATTGTAGAAACGTTGTTGACCTGCTCGGTCATTTACAGAGCCCTATGGAAAAGAGCGACATTTACTTCAGATTGCTGCGACATTTCTCCCTACTTAGAGAATGAAATTCCTGTTCTTTAGTCAATAGATATTTTTTATTAATAATTTATGAACTGTAAAATGAAAATTCTGGAAATGGCAAATTTTGAAGCAGAATCCACATATGACAATTGTCTCAGTGGAGCTCCTCCAGCAACAAAGCAAGAAAAATGCACATCTATGTTCCAACTCCAAGAACACAGTTCTTTGTAAGCTGAGCACAATTCAACAAGTTCAGATATACACTACTGGAGAACTCCAAAATTTTTGTTAAAGTGAAGGAAAGCAAAATCAAAAGGAGTACGATATATACATCATCTCGGTTATCCAGATTATCCAAGCACATACCACCTGATATCATCTCGGTTATCCAGATTATCCAAACACATACCACCTAAGCAAAGAGCTTTGACCGCATGGCAGGAGCATATAAAGTCGACTTTGAAAGAAAAAGAATCTCCTGAGTGCCTAACTTAAAGACCTGCTCTAAAACGCATGGGGTCTCGAAAATGCAAGGAAGTTATCCCCACAGATCACTGCTAAGACTGCTGATTTTCCATTTGTTGCTCCACCTCTGGGAGCTGCAGCAGGTTCGGTAACTGCTCCTCAAGTGATGGTTGTGGCTGCTGTTGTTCTCCTTGCCAAGCCCAAACAATATCTTGAAGAGCAGGCCTCATATCTTCTTTTAATAATTTTTGATATTCAAGAGTATCCCCATCGGCTTTTCTCATCTCAACCAAATACAATGCTGAGGTTACCTCAAATATTTCCGCATCAATTGACAAGACACCTTTCTTTCCTTCATTAAGGCCTTCAAAGTTCAGCAAGCCTTTGTCCATCCTCTTTACTTTTAACCTTAAACTCTTGGCAGTTTCTATAAGCCGAGAAATGATGATAGATGCAGGTTGCCTAGAAGTAAATCTTGCCTCTTTCCTTTTACCGGAGTCTTCAAATAAGCCTGAGAGATCAAACCCACAAGAAAGAGAGATTATATCAAAAGCATTCAACTCTGCAGGTCTGATGGATCCTTCATCAGTAATACTGCTGCTGGAAGGGCCTGGATCTCCTCCTGTATCCACACAAGCAGCGTCTTTGCCATCTTGTTCAGGCTGCTCAGGTTTTGGGGTTAAGTCTTTTCTAAACCAATGACTCTCCTTTATTTTAGTTATTGAGATTCTAGTATCAGGGTTTGGATCCAACATCTTTGCTAACAATTTCCGTGCATCCTTGGGAAACCAACTGGGGCATTTGTATTCTGCTTTACCAATCTTCCTATACATCTCCATTAAATTTGAATCGTGAAAGGGAAGATAACCAGCCAGGAGAACATATAAAATTACCCCACAAGACCATATATCTGCTTTTGCCCCATCATAGCCCCTCCGGCTGATGATTTCTGGAGCAACATATGCAGGTGTTCCACAAGTGGTATGGAGTAAACCATCTTGGCGTTTTGATTCCGCAAGGGCACTTAACCCAAAATCTGTGACCTTCAGATTCTCATTCTCATCCAGCAGCAAGTTTTCAGGCTTTAGATCACGGTGGTAAACACCTCGGCTGTGGCAAAAATCCACAGCACTGATCAGCTGTCTGAAATACTTTTGGGCAACTTCCTCCTTCAGTCTTCCTTTGGCTACCTTGTCGAAGAGCTCTCCACCTTTAGCATATTCCATTACAAAGTAAATTTTAGCCTTGCTGGCCATAACTTCATAAAGGTGTACGATATATGGATGCCTGACTATTCCCATAACAGAAATTTCTCTTTTAATCTGTTCCATCAATCCCTTCCTTAACACCTTCTCTTTATCAATCATTTTGATGGCCACACTCTGGCCGGTTTTGAGACTTCTTGCATAATAAACCTTTGCAAAGGTACCTTGACCAAGCAGCCTTCCCATTTCATACTTTTGCATCACTACACCTGTTTTATTCTCCATTTTTAAGTTTACAAACAAAAAAAGGTAGCACTAAAACGCCTATGTATCTTATGTTAGTACAATTGAAGCTGCTTGCAGAGCGGAAAACTCGAACAGCAAAGAGGATCAACCATCCCCAGAGAAGTCCCACATAAGCACTGAGAGCATTTCATACAGCGTGACCCCTCTAGACTTTGGGGCCCCAACGTCAATGCAATGAAGAGGCATACACTCTCATCAAGCATCAACAATGCTAGAGTTGGTGAGTTCATAGGCTCATCAACTTGAGAGAAGGGCCCTTGAACATGCAGCCACATCTTCCAGCATCCCCCAATTGTGTCTATATCATGGAAGACCACGAGCAGCTACCTAAGAGAAGTTTGGGATCTGCAAATTGCAGAGACACGTTAGTATGAGATAACTGCTCTGTAAGCAAAGGGAAATTTGACACTTATTCGAAGACTCCTGCTCCAATGAAGCCTCGTAAGTGAGGAGCTTGTACATGTAAATTAGCAAATTATGGACAGAATCATGAGGCACAGACATTTTATGTGCACAGCAGGTTTTCACATCCATTTCCCCATCTCAATTCGCTGGATTCTGTAGGGCATTAGCTTTCGATTGCTACGAGTTCTAAATGGTTTGGGAGAGAAATTCCAGAAAAGCGTTACAGAATGTCTGGAGCGGAGATTGGGAGGTAAAGAGAGGGCCAAAAAATGTTATGGAACCCAACTGAAACCTTGTTTGGAAAAGCTTAATAAGAGGGCGAGAAGCATTACATTTGATTCCCATTCAGCTCGACCACCTCCCTTTTACATTTTTATCTCCCCTGGCCCGGGCCAAGTCCCCTTTTTTTAATTTTCTCCCAATTAAGGTTCAACGGAAGATGAAGAGAAGATTTTTAATAAATTTACTCCCATTCCCCTTCATTTCTCTTACTATCATATACCCAACAAAATTGAACATAAATGAACTTACTTCCCCTAATTCTTTCCCTCCATTACCTCTGCTCTCGTTGACTTACTTTCCCTCTCCTCTCTAATGTCCAAATATAGGGGGGGAAAATTTGACCAAGACTTTACATTTGTGGGATAATAGAGATTTGATTCTCTTTGTCATCTACTGCTATTCTTTTTCTGGGTCAATGGACATTAGTTTCCCTAAAGAATGCGTGTTTTGCATCCACAGCTTCCTTAACAAGATATCTCTCCAATCAAGCAACAGGACTCCTTTTTTTCGGGGGGGGGGGATTTCCATAACAAGATATTGGAATCAGGAATGAATAACTTTGGGGATACCAACAAGGAAAGTGAAAATTCTGAGCAAATTTATTGATATAATAGCGCTGAAAAAGACCCCCCAATAAGGTATATGCTTCAAAAATGCATAAGAAAGATTCCCCAGATCATTTAACGTTTACCCTACCTAGACAGAGAGAGAGAAACATGGTAAAGTTACGATTCGGATTCAATTCTTCACAGCCCGGAATTGGGTTTACGAATTTATTTAAGTGGTGGTGGGAGAAGATGAAAATTGAAAAGAGGGTCGGGCATGAAAGCAGGACTAATGTTTAATTACAGTACCCAATCATCAAAACAAAATAAGAAATCTGAGCTAACAATAACATAGGAAATTGAAGGGAATGAATTCGCCGATGATATGAAATCGCGAAATTTGCAGATGAATCCATACAGATTGTTAATAAGAATAAATGAAAATTGAAAGTTACCTTGGGATGAGGCGGTGAGTAGGGGGTGAGGAGAGAGAGAGAAGGATATCCCGAAATCGAATCGGGAATCCCAAATCCCTCTTCCAGTCCCAAGAAATTTCTGAAAAAGGAAGAGAATGAACGTTGAATTAAATCTCAGAGAGAGAGAGAGAGAGAGAGAGAGAGAGGGTATGGCCGCCTGTTCTAGCTTTCTTGAACTTGCAGTTGTGTTGAAATCGCTCCCCTCCAACTATTGGCGCTCATGACAACAATAGATGGTCAGTGGTCACCTCACCTCTCCAAAGCCTATCATACGAGTATTTACTCGCATAAATTATATAAATAAAATATATATTAATAATTACTTATATGATAAATATATATTAAAATATACATATATATATATATATATATATATATGTAGCAATAAGAGTATAAATTCTCAGATGTATATAATAATTTTCCCACAGACCCAAACTCCTATCAACATGAATGTGAATATGAATATGATGAATGTATAATCCTAACATTAACCCAAAAAAAAAAATCTCTTTGTCTCAACGAAAAAATTAAAATTAAGGGCCTTATTTGATGGTTAATTAATAGATCAGAACAGCAATTGTTCAAACAACTCTTTATCAAGCACAATAAATAAAAATAAATATAATTTTTATCTATCCAAAAATAATTTCTCTTTGTCAGTCAATAATGCTAGACAATCTTGTACTGATGTCTATGAGAGAGTGGTTATGTGCTCAATTATACTTGTTTTTCTCACCCTGGTTTAGGGATGTGCCTGCAAAAAAAATTGAAAAATCAGACTGAAAAATCAAAAATCAACCTAAATTTTAGTTAATGAAATTGATTTCTCCAAGAATTGGACCAATCAACCAAACTGTAAGAAAGTTTGATTTTGGTTAACTGTCAATATTTTAATATTTGATTAACTGAAAAGTTTGATTTTGGTAGACAATCTTGTGCATGCTAAATTTTAGTTAAGAGACTTATTTATTAATATTTAATATTTTACCAAATCAAAAATCTAGGTAACTACCTTGAAAAACCGGTTCTCTATTATAGTTACTGAAAATTTTCAGTTAACTGAAAATCTAATAACTGAAAATTTGATTCTAATTCAATTTATAGATTTTGTTGAATTGAAGTATTGATGGACTGATTTTTGGTTAGCTAAAACATCAGTTATCAATTTTGCATACTGGCGTACCCTTATTTATAAATAGAGTTGGGGAAGTCTGATCTGATCCGATCAAATAACACGACATGAACCCGACCTGAAGTTACTCGAGAAAGTGAGAATCATACAAAAGTTTCTGGTTATTTGATTTAAAGATCTACACTGAAATGTACAATTCCAACTCATATTCTCAAGCAAGGCTAACGTACCAACTTAAATAGCTCATTTACTGTATACCAGATGAGATGAAAGACGCAAATCAACCCAAAAACTCAAACCACAAAAACTCTTTTTATTTGGGGTGGGGCGTTCAAAGAAGTCACAAAGGGCAGTACAATACAACAACAAAACTCTATATATTACATTTGCATGGCTATGATCCTTCAGTTGTGGATCTGAAACCCGAAACTCAAAAACAGTAACACTAACACCAGGCCACTAGCTAGCTCGTACCCAGATAACTTAAGATACATCAGATGACATTGCTTGAACCAAACAAATAAGAAAAAGAAAAACAATTTCTGGGGCATGATGAATCAATGTGACCATTAATCAATTTGCTTTCCTACAATTCTTCCTAATTTCGCCTTGAGAGCCGGTGAGAGGGCTAATATCACCCATCTTGATCATGGCAGTAGCAAAGTCAGACCTAAAGAACCCAGGATAACTGGCATATGAGCGGACAAAGGAGTCTGTGGATCCCCCACTGAGCAGCTGCTGATCAGAATGGAGGAGACTCCTGTTGTTGACGAGGTCGTTGTAGTACTTGTTGTCGAAAACGGTAGGAGTCAGGAAATCGAGGGGGGCAAGATTGTTGTCTCCCTTTCCACTTGTACTAGGACAGTTGCCTTGCCTTGTTTTTGCAAAGGATGCATCGATGGTGCTCATCTCATTGTATATGTGTGCTCTGAATGTTGTACACCTTGCCTTTCCAATGGTGTGTGCTCCTAATTAAGTGAAGTTAACCAGGATTAAGCCACAATGGGAAGAAGCCGAAAACAGATTGAAGATGCAAAGGTGTGCAGAGAATACTAGATGTACCTGATAAGGCAACCAAGTCCTTGGCAGAGAGACCATGAGATTGAAACCGCGAAATGAGACTGGCGAGGCTGGAGGATGGAGGTGGGATTCCATTGTTAGCAGCAGCCAGACTAGCTGTCTTTGAATCCCGACGCCCTAGCTTCACATTCCAACTGGGTCCACCAAGCTGCAACATTTTATTACTGATGTTTGTCAACAATATTCAGCTATGCAAAATCTAGCTCTTTAATATTAGCAATTCAAGGGAAATAATGATCATGTCACAAATGATGATGAAATGCTGACAGGATGACATAAGTATATGAAGGACATCTTACAAGGGCAACAGAATCACGGGCTGTTATGGCGAGTATGTCAGCACATGATACCACACCAGGGCAGACCTCCTCCACTTTGGACTTGATGTCATCTATCACATTGAATCCCCTCGCTGAGTTGAGATTAGGGCCTGCCGTCTTTTCCCCCTTGGAAGAGGACGTGTCGTCTAGAAGAATTGAACCATCGCAGCCCTGTGTCAATTGAGTAGTCAATTACAGAGCATAATAATACTAACAAAAACAACCAGCAATAATATAACAACATTCAGTGTCGATCCCAACTGAGTGTCTAGGGAGATACGAACATAGCAGCCTTAAAAAAAAATCACCAAATTTTTAAAAAAAATACCAAATTTTTTTGTCGTTCTTTTTGCAGACAACATTTCATAGAAAAAATCAAACAGAAAGAATGCCAGCAGCCGAAAGAGTGGCAAGGCGTACATTGACAAAGCAATCATGAAAGAACAGGCGAAGCAGAGAGGCACCCATGCGGCTTTCCTTCTTCACAGCAGATTGAACAACAGATCTGACAGTCCCAAAGACCTGTGGGCAAGACCTTGAGTAGAAATTGGGGGACAGCTGAGCTTGAGTAGAGCAGCTCCCCAAGAAGAGCACAAGAAACGATAAGGCAAAGATCATTGTCAGACGGGAAGAGGCCATTTTGTTTACCATGTCTATCTAATTAAACTAAATTAAGCAAGTGTATTAATCTTGCTAAGCAAAGACCTGAGGAACAAGCAAAAGATTAGTAACTGTACGTGCAATAAGTTACAAGGGATGGCAATTGGTGAGGCTGTATATATAGATACAGAAACTGCATGTGGAATTGAACACGTTAAACTAAGAATCATTAGGCGCCATCAGTTTACCTACCAGCAGCCAGCCAATCTGTGTTGACATTTTTAACGCATCGCCATCATCAGCAGTACAATCAATCTGTTAATCAAAATTGGAAGCTAAGAACATACTCTCTTTCTATCTTATAATCAATGTAGATAACGGGGTTGGTCCATGAAGAATATATGCCTTTTGATTAAACGTTTGGTGAGGCTGCGGTAGTCTCACCTGCCCTGGTTTGATACTTTGATCTGCAATAGAAGATATGTACAGATAACGCACAACTTTGACTACATTCCTTTGAAAATAATTCCAGTTGGATTATACTAACACTTTGCTTCTCGTGCTCAAATAAAGCCTACCAAGGAAACGCATGCATTACCAATGATATACACATAATACATACATGCAGCTCATTAGTCAGACAAGCCAACAACCTCATAGTGACAGTTTTTTCTTTCGTTCTTTTATTCCCAGCTAACAAGCAATGTAACTTGAGTGTTGACTTTAACTTCTTGTGTATCATATCTTACATCGACTGTGGCATTTAGTTAAGTCTCACCTTCTACCATTTTTTTTTGGGCAGGGGGGAGGGGGGGAGTGGTTGGGATGGATGTCACAACAAAACCTAAATTTTGATAATGTTTTTATAAGTCTTCTAACTTGCAATTATCGATGTTGCCATTTGCTTTGCCATTGATTAGCTTCCTCATCCTTCATGCATTTTCTAATTAGTATATAGTATATATTTAACTACAATGTTGTTCAGTATGACCCCATTAAAGTAGGATGTGGTTGAAGTCTCATTGCGTATAATGGAGTATAAGTTGATGATATTATATATTTTATGCTTAATATATAATATCGATTAAATAGGATCAACTCAAAGCTGTTCCTAAGTGCTCACAAATCATATAGCTAGAAAATGGCTTGGTCATTGAAGTCACATTTTTTTAGTAAAAAAATTATGAAATATATAAAACATTGTAGCATGTGCAAAGGAAGAAGGAAGAGTTTGAAGTTTGAGGGAAAAAAATAATAGTAAACTTACTCATTTAGTTCAGTTACAGTCGCCCCAACTGCATTTCACTACTTTTGCGTCATCGCTCCAGTGTTCTCAACCTCACTCACTTAAATACAAATCAAACATAATGATATGTTTACCAATCATATACGTAATAGTATGTATTGGATTTCCAAAAGTATTCGCTAATAGAATGATTTCTAGAGAGCAAAATAAAACAAGGAAATAAGCGATTTTCTGGTTACCCAACTTTTGTCCACTTACCCATGGTCCCCCACCCCCCAACCCAACAATTTGTTTGAATTACACTGAGAAGCACAAATGTGGTATAAAAAACATTTCATTGTTAAATTGACATCCAAGATACTTTAAATAAGTTTAAAAACACTACTCTTAGAAACTAATATACCATACATAAGATATACGAAAGTGAAAATTTCAACAACAAAAAAAAAAAAAAGAAAATCAAGTTAGCAGGCACCCGAAAAATCGAACCGAAATTTTCGATTGCACAAAATTTTCAGTTCGGCTTGATTCATAATTTTTCTGGCCCGAAATTTGATACCCGAACCAATTGAAAATTGAAAAGGAATAGTGTCTCAGTCAATTTGGAAGAATGTGAGACCAGTTAATTGCAATAAAGAAGTAGATTAAACGCACAAGATGCATGCCGGCCAGTCAAAAAGGATCCTTAGCAGCCCCTCTAATTTCTAAAGGGCATATCAGTGATTTTCTTTTTTTCTTTTTTTTGGGGGGGGGGGGGGGGTTGTCCGCCACCTGGCAAGCAGTATCAGACAATGCTTGAATCTTCCAACTTTTGGCCTTTTGTGGTTGGGGGTTGGAAGGTTTCCAGGTAAAACTATCTATCCCAAGACATGAAGCCTTGAACCAATCGATGTAAATTCATGTCTAATCTGATATTGGAAATAGGCTGAACTTAAAGGAGATCCAAAATTTAAATTAACTTGTTGAATTATACTCGATTTGAAAGTTTTTATTAAGTTGCTCTCTTTTGTATGATAAATTTATTAGACTAAATATTAATTGACTTGAAACCGACTCGAATCAAAAATCACCCAATTCAAACTGAATTGATCTAAAAGATCTTTTGACCCAAATTATGACCTAATCTAAGCTTAATTCAAACCGTATCTGAGCTAAATAATTCGTTCATTATGGTCTACTTAGAAAAAATATCATAGAATATAATAAAAAGAAGTAAAGAACACGTGACATGTGAGGTTGATTGTTGGACTCAATTGTTATCCGTAGTCAAATTGAAACCACAATTTTTTTAACCTTTTTTTGGGTCAACGAATTAGAAACACATACGATAATGTACCATCAAAAGCTAGTTAGTAGAGTACAAAGCTAACTTGTGTTTTGAAATACTATATGCACTCAAATTCATCACAGCTCTCTCAATTAGATTTGGCAAATGATTCAAGTTTCAGTCGGGTTAAATTTGATCCGAATTATATTCAGGTCAGTAAGCTCTTGATTCAATTTGAACTCAAGTCATCTCATTTTTCAAGCAAATCTCGGGTTCATTGATGCTTAGTTCAATAAGCTTATCTTATTAATTATAGAAAAACTATTGTCAAGAAAGAGTTGGAGAAAGTTCTCAAGGGCTCAAATTGTGCGTCCCATTAGCTTATTTTGGATCTTAGGTTGGTATAATCGTATAAGTACATGTGATTTGATCCAAATTTGGATTTTGGATAAGCTCTGTCAGGTTTTACTCAGAGACTCATTTCCCAATAAATTCCAAAATAAGAAAAAACCCTGATCAATAAGCACTATATTCAATGTGCCCTCCTCTCCTGTAACAGTTGTTTCCCCACAACTCCATCTGCATCTCAAAAAGTAAGAAACACTTTCCAGAATACAAGATGTTAACATGGTTTGACAATTCAGCTTGTACTGTAAAAATACAAATTTTCATAACAGGATCGTCATGCCCATTTTCACAATGAATATAAAGACAATGGCCCTAATACCCTATGCCAAAAGCATTATGATAAAACTGAACCCTTCACTCGCATTGACATACATAAAGCAAATGCACGGTCTAAGGTGCGACAGAATAATCAGCCGTACAGAATTCTTAACAGCTCTAGGAGTATAACCCATAATGTGCAAAAACATTTATCATAATTGAGAATACAAGGATGCACCCAAACACCGAACCGACTCCCGAGAAGCGTGAGCCGAAAGGAGGGAATAAACACTACGCGCTTAATCTCATTAAAATCTTTCTATACTAAGAAAAATGAACAAAGTAGCTTGCTGATTGACCTACATTATCCACCAAAACACAACTGTCCTCACTAAACTACTATATAGAGTAGTAGAGTAGTAACTCTCTAAAAGACGAATTCCTCTTCTCCATCGCCAGCATCTGTCACTTGGTCTCCCCTCTCTTTCAGAGCGGCTATTTCTGAATCACTTATTCCCAACAGATACTGCAGACGCGAAAATTTCTCAGGCGCTGGGTCACTCTTCATATATATGGCGAAAAGATCCACTAGTTCTTCGGGGACATCCCATGATAAAGGCTCTGCAGTCACGGCCTTGTCACAAGCCAGCAAATCGTTGAGTGTGGAAACCTGTGAAATTGAGTGACAAAGCAACAAAGTAGCATTAGTCTCTAGCATGGAGGGTCAAAGAAACTCGACTAAAACAATTCATGTTGCATATAATGCATACCACTGCTGCATGGTTCCTCTGCCTCAATAATGCCACTGCTTGAACCAATGAGCTTGCTAATCTTCTCCGTGCAAGTTCATGGACAATTCCTCTTGCCTTTTCAGCATTGATACTTAAGTCTGCAGGAATCTTTTCATAGACTTCTTCATCATCAAAATCACCAGTACCAGAGGAAAATATCTCATCGACAGTCTTCTTAAGGAGACTCTCACGCAATCTCTCTGAAATCATGTTTTTGATATTCGCACTTGCTTCTTTGAGTTCTCGAATCTGCTTTATACTAAGCCTTCCCTGGCCAATAGCAATTTCAATGGAACCAGCCACCTTTGAATTTATGATGCTCTCCCTCACTTTTTGAGCATACTCTGGAGGCAAGCCAACTTCCTTCTGCACCTCATCCAATTGCTCAAGCCTAGCTTTTGTCAATTGCCCATCAGCCAAAATGCCCTCTGCCTTCTGCCTAAAAGTTTGCTCAGCAACGCTTTTATGGACTTCCACAATCATCTTACGAGAGAGACCTAGAATTTTGCCAAGCCGATTTAGATAGATATATTCTGTGTCGTCCCTTTGTGTGGGGATCAGTGAACCAAAACCGAATTTGGGCACTTCACCAGTTATACAGTATAACAGATATGTTTTGTACAGGTCAGCCCTCTCCCTCTCAGGAAGATCATCTTTAACAGTAATCTCTGTCTGCACAGGTTTCCCAATTATACCCTGAAGTTCCTCAGGAGAACTTGTTTTCCTAAGTGTCTCGAGTGACTCCCACTCTTTCCCATTTTCTGGCTGCTCTTCTTCCCCTTTAACAAGCTCCTCTGTGGTGGTAACAATTGATTCCCCTTTAATGTCAGCAACTAGTTCAGTGACGACTATAGTGTTAAATAATATCATCTTCTGAAGAATTTTTGCAGATTCAGTGCGGCTCCCAGCCGCCCGTGCCTGTTTAATGTAGCCCATGAAAATCCTCCGGACCTGCATCAAATGAGGGGGTTATGATCTTATGAAAGAATGGCAAGTATTTAAGAAACCCAACCAAAGCAGGCATGAGTCCTGCTGAACAGTGTTTGGGAGAAGGCATGCTGTACACAGCCTCACTACTGCAATGAACTATCAGAAGGGTGGAGGTTGGGTTTCCACAGAAAATGAGCTGTGACAATAGGATTAATACACATAGATAGCTCTTTTGAAAAAAATTACTTGAATACAGTAGCAACAATGACTACATAAATACAAATATACATCCACTCAAAGATGAGCACATAGGATTCTCGTGCTGCTTCATAACATATAATAAATTGGTCATTAAAAAAAAAAAGAAACATAACATTAGAAGTGAATAAAGGGACAGCATAAATTGAACACAAGATTGAGGGGAACAAAGCACCCACCGCCTTACTAGCAATTGACATTGCTGCCTCCCTGCTTAAGCGCAAGCTCTGTGCTGCTTTTCTCACAGATTTTCTTGTATCCTCATCATATCCGTCAACACCTGATGCAATTGCCTCTCGCACAACCTGAAGTCAATCAAGAAATGAAGACATTTCAGTGATGTAATCACTCAAATCGTATCTTTTTTTTCTCACACAGAAGCAAGAAAACAGTCGCAGAAGCAGAGGCAGAAGAACAGGAACATCCCAAACTTTAGTTGGTTCAACTTCACAATCTTTAACACAGAATTATGAGAAAACACTGGTCAGTAGCCACTAGCATCAGGCAATTTGGCAAGCATAGAAAGCACAGTTATTTTTTATTTTAACTGCCTGTAAAAGTGTCATTGAGATGTTTCAGTTAAATACAAGAGGCCGGAAAATAAAAGCAAATGAGTTGAGCCTGCTTTTTAAGGCTACAGCTACTAACATCTGGACCTGCTTATACATACTAATAAGGACTCGTCATTGTTTTGAAACCACTTGCAAATTTCATATTGATCCATGCAACTGATGCAGTTTTGATAGTCGTAACCTTCATAGGTGCAGCACTCATCAAAATACTAGAATTTGAATAAATTAAAAAAAAAATCATTAGTATGACATTGAACATTAGCAAGTTCCAAAAAGAAATCAAGATGACATCCTTCGGTTTATGAGAGAGGAGTAAGGGAGATTTCAACAGTACCTTTTCAAACATACTGCCACATATATCAGCATGAGCTGCTTCAACAGTTTCTTGAGGAATACATAGCATGACCCGCAATCGTTTCAAAGCTATAACATCCTTCTCATTCAATTCTCCATCAGCTAGGCACTGCTGTAGCTTTTTTCTATATATTTCTACAAGAAAAGGCAGATTACAAAGGGAACAAGAGCAGCTACAAAAGCTACCAGTACAAACAACATTATATTGCAGAACTCATCATAACTTTTTCTTTTTTACAACTTACGAGTAAACAAAAATTACACTATACATAATGACACCAACGGGATGACATTCATGCACATAAATCGTGTATAATGCTATGCAAAAATGATTGATTCCATGGGGAAACCTGCCATATTAGGGATTCAGCCTCAACAGCCACTATAAAAACTGACATTTTTAGCACAGAATAAAAACTTCGCCTGGCTTGACAACTAAAAATTTTCCAGCTTTGGCTTTTGCACTACAAACTTTTGATAAGCCCGGAAAAAAAAAAACAAATAAACGGAACAAAAACTCCCCTTCCCCTCAACGACCAACAAAATCTCTTGGAAATACTGGCAAGTAAATAGCAAAAAGCAACATTTGGAACTCTACCTTCGTGGACCTCATTGGCTTTCTGTGGATCAAACCGCAGCTGGTCACACAAATTCTGAAGGAAAGCTGCTTTGCTTTCTGCTGCTTTCAGATCACCAGCAGAAAAGGCCTTCGCTAGCAGCCTGCGGTAGACCTTTGAGGCAACATCCATCATAATAGCTTCTGACTCACGTTTTCCAAGACCAAATATGTTCTTCAATTGGTTCAGAGCAGCAACCTACAAAACGATTTTGGGGGGGGGGGGGGGGGATTGTCTAGGATGAGAAAAAGAAGCATGCAGAAAAATGTGAATATTCTTATCCACAATATATATTCAGCATAACCGAATGCCTCCATGGAGAAGCCAAATAATGTTAAACCAAATACTAATCAAATCAGAGAATTATTTCAGCCAATCCTTCTATCACTGTCATACTCGCCAAAAGTAGTGGACAGCCAATAATTGTTTCTTTCATTTATTTGGACCTAAACCACACGGCAACACCACAGAAGACAATTACCAGGAACAGAGACTACATTACCTTATCATCTGCCAGTCGGCCACCAGAGAAAGATTCTGAGACATAAGCTCTGTACAGAAGCTTCAGGCCATCAATCCTTCTATCACTGTCATACTCGCCACCTAATCAATATTACAAAAGTTCATGTTGAATCATAAACAGGAAATATCACTGTTACCAAGTGGACACAGAGAGGCCTAACATATAATATGATATGGCCAATCAGATTCCACAATCCAAGGGTTAAAAATAATCAAGCAAAACATAAAGAGGCAAAGATCACAATCCAAAAACATATGCAGTTCAGGTTAGAATAGTAAAGAAAAGTGACTTTCAGTCTAACTAATGGCATAAATGTTAGATAATTAGAACAGAAACCCAGCCTTGTCATTTCAATATGTAACTTAAGATTAGAAAGCATCAAACAAAGTTTCTTTATCTCTCGTTCCCCTCCCACTTGCCCTTCCTCGACAACAAATATTCAAGACCAGAAATATTGGTTAACCAAATGTAAGATTATTATTACGGCACATTCAATGCCAGTTTAAACCAAATTTAACAGTAATACCCAAAATAAATAAATAAATAAAATTGAAAGCAGAAGCCATAAGCATGCGACTTTATATACAAAAAATGAGATTGAGGCCAAAATTTTAAATGAGGCAAGGTGGAGTTTTTTTCTGTCAAAAAATTTAGAAGACCAAGGGCAAAGAGTCATTAAACACACTCCCTAAGAGAACTAGGCTATCTCTTTTGTCTCAACCTAGCTTATGTTACCTTCAATTGTTCGTTCAACTATGGGCAAGTCTCTCAGTTGATTCTTTCTCTCCACACCCTTCACTCTTTCAATGTCAGTTTAATCTCTAAGGTCAATATATTTCTCTCCACACCCTTCACTCTCCTCTTCCCTCCTTAGTCCTTATTGCCCCATTCACTACCTCCCTCTCTCCCCCCCTCTATTTGGAGTGTTCTTAGCTCCAGCTTTTCAGTCTTTTACCCTCCATTGACCCTCAGTCTCCCACTACCGTGATCTCATTCTTACCCTTTGTCTGCTGTTATGCGATCATTTGTCCTGTCTCTCTCTTCACCTCCATCTTTAAAGAGTCTTGTTTTGCTCTGTTTTGTAGAAATGTGACACATTTCAGGGATTTTTATTCTAGTTTCAATTTTCCTACTCATTCAACTGCTAATATTTTTGGTTTCGTTTCGGACTATATGCAGACACTGACTTCTCGATATCTACTATGGCATCTTAGTTAGGTTCATTCTGAATAGTCTAGATGGGGCTACACGCCAATAAAATGCCTTCCGTTTTTTTTTGGGGGGGGGGGGGGCATTTGGAAGCAGGCTTCAAAAACTCCAGGATACTACCTGGGAAGTCATAATGGTAATTAAAAGTTTCCAAAGGATTACCTAGGGTGTCATATGAGGTGTTAAATTTAACGAGATGGATCAGGTTACGCTCACTGTGGCCCAGCAGAATAAGAAGGAAGAGTGGTCAAATCCTTCAGGCCGGCCCAAAATGAAGGCTATTGCACACCAAAGCATGATTTTTGGGATTTTGGGGAAATGTCCAAAAAGTCATCAGATGGTTACTACTGAGTATTCAAAAATGTTTTGGGGGTATTAACTAACATTCTAGACCATTCATCGTGTATTATATACATAATACCCATATTTAGGCATTTTGCAATCACTTTTATAAATCTACAAGGCAGAATAAATGAAGTGATCACTACTGCAAATTGCTCACAGGTATCTCAAAATGTCCTCTAAGGCTTCAAAGATGCAATGGTAAAGACACTCAGGGAGCCTAAAATCAATATTGTTTGATGCAGTTCTCCACATTTTTGAAATGTCCTTGAAGTTCAAGCGTTCCCACTGACAGTATCTTAGATACATAGACAGTAGAAAGAGTATGACATCTTAGTTTAAAAAAGCACGAGGCGCATAGGGTCCCAAAGCATGAAGGGCGAGACGCGATGCGAAGGTGCACGCATCATGGATGCGAGGCGCACTTCTATGCAATTTTTTTAAAAAGTATTTCATATTTCACAAAGCATATTTTGTAGAAACAAGTAAAATAAATGCATTAAAATGTGATTAAATATCAATATGACTACTAATACCGCAAATAACCTTAAGATATGCTATCTTATCATTGTAGTTCCCCAATACACATACTTACGGTACAAGTTTAGCTCACCTTTTAGCTCTTAATGAAGGAAAAGAAGAAAAAAGGTAAAGGCAAGGCTAAGAAAAAGAAGAAAAAGGGGGAAAATATAGCCTTGCATCCTTGAGGCGCACCTCATCCCCTCTGAGGCGCTGGCCTGGTAGCCTTACGCTTAGGCGTGCCTCAGGCGGGCTTTTTTAAACTAAGTATGACATGCCAGAATAACCCCTGTTTTGTGGCATTTTAGAATTAAACGTCAAAATCTACAAGATACTGCCTATTAAGTTATTATTATTGTTAAAACTGTCCGGAAGCATGCTTGCAGCACCATAAGAGGCTGTAGAGCATTGAAAGCCTCTAGAGACCCCAACATAAAGTCTATACACAGTTTTTGTGGTTTTCGGAAAAATATCTGAGAAGATGTGAAACCTGTGAAATTGAATTCTTTCATCTTCCAGGGCCCTCCAAAGTCCAACCGTATTACAGAACTTTAGGACCTTTCGAACAATGTCGAGTAACCATGATGTTCAATCGGTGTCTAGAATCACACCACGTAGCAAACAAATGACGCCAATGAAGCCCTCATGCTTGTTGAAATTTTAGAGAAATATTTAGAACATCATAGGATGTTTACGAAGCAGAAATTAGAGTCTCTAAAGACCGACAATAAAAGTTATCATGCCTTTTTTTTTGGCAGTTTAGGAAAAAGGGATGTACTTTAAAGGAGCTGTCAAAGGTTGGCTACTTGGCTGTGCTCCTTTTGGCCCCTTGGTATTTATCTAACTCAATTTTTTGATTACTCATCAAAAAAACCTATGGTGCTCAAAATTAATCAAACCTGAAAATCCAAACCGAAAACCCATGAACCAACCAAATGTTTCGGTACCCGAACCAAAATATTCAAGTTTTTCAGTTCGGATGCCCGAACCGATAATTTTTTTGGGTTTCAATTTGGATACCAATCACAATTTTTGGAGTTTCGAGTACTCAATAACCCAATAAGTTTTTAGATATAAAACATTGTAGCATGTGCAAGGGAAGAGGGAAGGTTTTGAAGTTTGGAAAAAATAATAATAATAATAAACCTACTCATTTAGCTTGGTCCCAGTCACGCCAACTACATTTCCCTGCTTTTGCTTCATCACTCTAGTGTTCTCTACCTCTCTCACTTAAACACAAATCAAACATAATGATACATTTACTAATCTTATACGTAATATTATATGTATTGGCTTTTCCAAAAGTATTCGCTAATAGAATGATTTCTGCAGAGTAAAATAAAAGAAGGAAATAAGCGATTTTCTAGTTTACCCAGCGTTTGTCCACTTACCCATGGTCCCCCCCCCCCAATTTGTTTGAATTACCCTGAGAAGCAAAAATCTGGCATAAAAAACATTTCAATTTTAATTTGAAATCCAACATATTTTAAACAAATTTAAGAAAACTAATCTCAAAAACTAATATACTATACATAAGATATAAGAAAGTGAATTTCAAAAAAAAAAGTAAAAAGAAAATCGAGTTATCTGGTACCCGAAAAACCAAACCGAAATTTTCGGGTGTCCAAAATTTTTTGTTCATAATTTTGCCAACCTGAAATTTTGGGTACCCGAAACAAGATCTATTTTGGTTCGGGCACCCAAACCATGAACACCCCTAAAAAATAAAATATCGGAGCCCTTGGACACTTTAATTGCTAAGCATACAGCATTTTGTCTGTGAGCTGTGACATAATTTTATAATAGCTAAAGTCATTTATTTTATGTAGGTAAGTAGGTGACAATCTAGTGTGATTGTATAATGCAATTTTCAGCTCTGAATCATGCTTGCATTTCACATTGTAATTTATACAAATCCTCACATTTTGCAGACTGCATTCAAGCTTAAAACATAGGGTTAAACCCACAAAAAAAGGGGACCAAAGAATGCTTCAAAGTAGGTATTTGGCCATATTGTTCTGAAGAACACAAAATCAGAAGGGGAAAAAATAAAACATAGAGTCAAGACAACGGGGCCCCATATAAGACCCTGTAGATCCACAAGGATTTGGGTTTGGAACCCACCTCTGTAGAGCAGATACTTGGAGCAAGTCTGGATCCAAAGCTTTAAAAAAGCTAATTACCACCAGCATGTGGTTTGTAAAACTACTCCAGCCCCTACCCTTCCTCCGCTCGTCCCCATTCCATTCTCTTATTAGGCCCTGTTCTTTTCAACTTATTTTTGCTAAACTAAACTTAACTAAACTTATTTTTCTTAACTGAATTAAACTTATTTTTGTTGAATTCTAAACTGATTTTTACTTAACTAAATTGACTTATTCTGAACAAAAAAAGTTGGAGAATAGGGCCTTAGTTATTGCATATACCCCCTGCCCCCAAAGACCACATCAGTGGACTTCACACAAAACCTTTCCCCATCCCCTACAACCCATCCTCAGACACAATCTCCACTTTGCTTCTCTCTCTACCAGAACCCTACATTCACCTTCCCTCCAATCATTTCCCTCTCCTCTCTCTTAACTTACAACACTAAAAAGCCCTAAGTTCTAGACCTAGCAATATTACAACTCATTTTACAAAATGAAGACAGGATACCCACATTGAACAGTGTTGAACTGGGACATGATTAAACATAAAATATAAGCAGTTGGCTAAAACACCGGAAAATGGGTTAGTAGCCTCATTTGGATGATTGCTACAGTTGACCAGTGAAAGGGGGTGTATACTATACCCACTTGAAGCGGACCAAGCAAGGAAAAGAAAAGAAAGTGAAATGCGCTATTACCAGATTACCCCATTTACAACAAAGGGCTGAACGCAGCAGGATTTCCTGTTCCTAGAATGAACAAGTTTAATGACCCCTTCAAGTTCTGCACATATTCTTTTTTTGTTTTTTGTCTTCCCCCCCTCCCCCCCCCCCCCAACTAGACCCATAGTTGAAACTCCAGTTTGCACTATAGACAGTGAGTCGCACCTGATCCACTGTCACATAGAAAGAGATGCAAACTAGAAAACTATGACTTAACAATTAACATTACCTACTAGAGAAACTGGCCCAATTCCACAAGCAAAGCTGCCAACGTCTGGATGGTTCTTCAGTGAGAGAAGCAGACTATTGAATGCTAATACCTTATTAAGCTCTTCTACAACCTCAGCAATTCCCCTGCGAAACATTAAAGCACATTAGGAACATACGTGAAACTATCGGTATATTGTTTTTTTATATATATCAATGCTAAACAAATAAGGCTAATTTGTCGGTTTCTAAAGATAAGACAGCAGCAGTGTCAACCCCAAAGCATACCCTGATCTCGTCCGTGTCTTCACTATGTCAAGACCTCTTGATATGTTTTCCTCCACCAGTTTTCTTGTACGATCCCTGAACATTTCCTCAGCCAGCTGCAAGAAATACATCCGTCCTCATCGAGAACTATTTGGTCCTTTAATATATGAAGTTTGAGCTATAAAGAGCACCTCATCAGAGAGACGATACAAAATTTGAGCTTTCCTCAAGTCAGCAAGCTGCTTTGGATCAAAATCTAACAAGATGAAAAACCATTAATTGATTATGCACATACACCACAAGAAATAGTATACCATTATATGCAGTACACCAGAAGAAATATACCGCAAGAAATAATAGCACAAATAGTTAATCCAGATTATTATGCAGATGAACATGAACAAACTATACTAATATTACCATGGCTAATTAATCAACCACAATAACGGACCCAATACCTTATAACAAAAACTATGATGCAGACACTAACCTCTGCCAATTGAATTTAGTTTCTGAGCATACAGCCTTTGAGCATTGTCACGAATGGCAACCTCAACCTGATAGACCACCAAGTAACAAATTCCCAACTTCAGCTTCACATGGTGATCACATACTAATGTAATCTGTGCGCAAACAACATCTGGGAGAGGGGGGATGAAACTAAATTTAATCAAACATCAATAGAAGTGTGTTTGAGAACATAATCTTTGGCTTCATAATGTTTTCAGTTTTAGATTGACTTTTCAAGAACAAAATGCTGGTATCTTAGCACTTAGATTTTACCTGGGCATCCGTCACCTTAAAAACACGCTTCCAAGGTAGAAGAAATGCAGAAGCGTCACCAAAAACAAGAGTAGAGACATACACTAGCTTCTGAAATGCCTGCACTAAAGTGACTGCTGGTCAAGTTACAAACGTCTACTAGAACCAGACAGGAACTCAAAAATGTAAGACACAAGGAATTATGAGTTTATGACTACAAGAATCTTACCCGGCGCTGCTCTATGTTAGCATCACGATCCCCAGTTTCAAGCCTCTCTCTGAAAATCCGCCGGGCAATCTATTGCCATAAAACACATAACGGACATAGTCAGATTTCAAAAGAAGGAGATGCTGCAAAACTTAGCGAACATACACAAAAGCTACCTCTATATGCATGCTGGCAGCATCGGGATCATCAATGCCAAGAGCATTTTTGAACTTGATGATAGTTTCAACTTCATTGCCTTTGAGATCCTCGTTCGCAGGAGGAAGCACTGATGATACAAATCTATAAAAGCAATCAAACGTTCATATATGGGCAAAAGACAATTTAAGCATAAAACATTACCAAGAAGGCACCAGGCCATAGGATTGATTCATGGTTATTGATATACCAAAGGCATTCAATTAATAAAGTGCACCAATTTCATGAAAAGATATCAAAGAATACTAGGAATCATAAGTGATATTCAGTCAAATGCAAGAAAACACATAAAGCTATCAAACAAAGCCACCAATGGAAGAGAATCATGCAGAACACACCAGCCATGTATGTAGGAGTTGTTTCCTAGTTACCTTAGATACAAATCACAAAGCTCTCTATTGAAGGCTTCATCCTGTTTGCTGACACCATGCCTGACAAACCAATTGAAAATAAGCTCCCAAGTATTATATAGCATTCACATAAGTCTTGACATCCAGTTCAAACACGAAACAATATCCCTGCCATAGAGCCATGGAACAAGATAATGCATAACCAAAAAAAATACTAGTCCAATTGAGACTTAGAAAACCCAACCGTCCACAACAAATGGCATACAATTATGAAAGATATCCCAAATTCAGGCTTTCTGTCCTAGACCCATGAAACCAAACAGAATTAGAAACATAGAAAACAAGAGAATTTAGTTGTTGTTTCAAGTACTTAGCGGCAATGGCTTCAATACTATCTTTGTTCAAGGAGGTGGGATCATCGCATTGTGCAACATAATTGTGCAAATTGATAGCAGCAACTTCAGGGACGCAAGAATTCAAGGCATAAGCAGCAGCCCCTCCAGCTGCCCCAAAAGCAACAGCTGCTCCCATGGCGACATTCTTACTGCCCCCAAATTTAGAACCCAACCCATACCCAGCAGCCATAGCTCCGGCAACTACGAGCACTGAGCTTGCTATTCTCACCGGCGGTGACAAACTGTCGACCAGGGATTGGAGGCCAGCTAATTCTCTCTTTCCTCCAAATATTGCAGTGACATTACTACCAGTGTTACTAGTAGCAGTGGTGGCAGGAGTACCCGTGGCCTTGTCATCCGCGACGCACCGGATACTGGAGATTCGGTAGGAGTGTCTTTTGCCCATGGCTTTTACGGAAATGGGCAATCTGGGTCGGAAATGACCCGGGTGTATGAACCCAGATGAGAAAAGATGAGGCTTCGATAAAGACGGAGACATTGTTGGGTTCATCTTTCACTCTTCCTCCTCCTGTGCCCCTCGCCCTACCTCTTTTCCTGTGTAATTTCTTTGTGGGTTTCTCGCACAGATGAAGCTTGAAGAGTTTGGGATTCCTGGGTTCTTCTGTACTAATGGAGGAGATAGCGGAAGGAGAGAAGAAGATGATAGGGAATGCCCAGAGACGCGGACGGGTGGGATGACAAACCCCTAGGAGCTGATACAAAACAAGACAGCGACGCCCTTTAGCCTCCAGCAGTTTTGCATGCTCTGTTATCTTAAGAGGGTTAACCTCAGGAATCAGGAGGCACAATAGAAGGTCGAATTGAACGAAATCGTAACTCTCGATGAGTCCCAACCGGCTGAGTTCATTAAGCAAATCAAGATAGGATTTGAACGCCATATTCCTAATGTCATGACATTTGCCAACAACGCAACCTAACCCAATAAACTCACCAAGAGCTATCTTTTGACTCTAGAAGTGAGTAATGAATCGGTATTTGTTGGGTCAAGTAAATCGATCTGTTTAAAATAGAATTAATAAAGAGTCGAATCAATAATATATTTGGTCAATAGTGGGTCGGTCCATTAGGTATATTAACGGGTCAGATGTAATAGTCTTACCCTAAATCATGTTTATTCATGTCATGAATCCATGTGATTAATTCATTTAAATCATCGTTTTCTTTATTATTTCAATTGGGAGAATTTAAATGGGTTTTTGTTCTTGTCAAATTCTGGAGATCGTTATTAAGCCTTAATATTTATGAATTAAGCGATTTAATTATTTTTCATAACACCACAAACATTTAACCTCAAGCTTTGGAGAAAAAAAAAAATCAAACGCACTCGATTTGAGCTAGTTTTTGAACCCGAGCCTGTTTAAAGCCAATTTCGATCCACTAAGACTTGACCCTATTTGTTTAGCTAATTACCTTTAGTTAGGCCTTAATTATACTTAGTAAACAGTAGATTTGAGGGTTAATTTTTAGCCAAGTATTTATTTTGCACCAAATAAATTCAAGACATTTTCTCTCTCTTCTTTTCTCCTCCTTCTCTCTACCCCACGGCTCAACCAGCAGCAGCAGCAACCCCTTTCTGTGGTGTTTTCCGACCAGCCTCCGGCAAGGATTGCAACCCCCAACTACCTCCCTCCACCGGTTATCATTTTACACCTTCAAAATCACCAAATATCACCTCCATCTCCACTTGTTTCAAACTCCAAGTAAGTGACCTCAATTTTGTTCTTTGGATTTTTGGTTTTTACTTCTTGTTTTGGTTGTTTTAATGGTGGATCATGTTGTTTGGATTGAAATAAGAGTTATCTTGGTGATGGATCATGGTGGAGTTGAAGTTGGTTTATGCTAGGGTTAGGGTTACTTCTCAATCATGCAAGGTCCATGTTAAAATGTTGGGTGTTGATTGTTTTATCCTTGTTTTTGATAATCTTTTAATCTATTGAAATTTATTATGATGTTTATGTGTTTTGAAATGATGGGAGTGAGTTCAAGTTGACCTTAAGTTAGGGTTTTATCTAAGAATGCATGGTTTGGATCAAACTAATTTTAAACTTGAAGTATGTGTATATGTGACTAGAAAATGAGCTTTATTGGATATGAATATGAAGTGTAATTGAGTGTGGTGTTTTTGTATGATGTTGGGATGGACCAAAGTGTGTTTACATGCTTTTAAGGAATGGTTCAAATTGAGGATTTGTGTGAAAAGTGAGGGAACAAACTCAAACAGTGAGGCTAGAATTTTCAGAAAAACAGGACAACGTTTGAGATGAAACTGGTAATGATCGGCCTAGCCAAAATTTCTGATTTTTGGTGGGTAGATAGGTCAGTGTGTTAGCTTTAAAATGACTCTTGAATCGCGTTAATCCGAGGTCTGTGTAAAACGTTATGGTTATTTTACTGAAACTGTGCAGGATGGACTTAAAACTGACATGTTGATATTCTAGTATCATTTTAGGAACCCTATCATGGGAATCATGTTATGTGTCCTTAATGAAAGTTTTCGAGGCCTTCCTAAGCTTTTTATGTTGGGGTCTTAGGTCTCTTTTCGAGGTCGGGAGCATAAGTTGTGAATTATTCTTTCCGTACCCTCTTTATAAGCCCTTTTTGCTCTGAACTTGCTATCGTGCCTTAAATCACAGTTATATGGTTTGGTTTATATAGTTTCATCATTTTAGTTTAATCTATTAACTGGTTTGTGCGGATTCTTCATAAGTCAGTTATTTTTAAATGCATCATTTATAAGAACAAGCTCGTTTCTGACCTCATGTACCTGTAATGATCTTTTGAATAGAATCAAGACCTAAGCTTTCATTCTCTCTACTTTTGTACATCTTATTATTCCATGAATTAGCATTTAAAACTTTCAGGTACGTTCATTGCCTGTATCTTTAGAAATCAGCACTTATTTATCGAAATCGTAATGTTTTGGTAAGTACATCAATGAATCAATTTAATCAGTGCTTTATCACATTATTAGTGACTCCATCAGTTATCAGTTATAGGGCATTGTCATCCAATTACCCTCGTTGCTTCAGGCCAGGTTTCCCGGTTGGCTTGGCAAGTGTACACCTATTCACATATCGTAACAGTTATTAAGGGGTGCACAATTCAGTTTTATATGCGTATCATTCCCTGTTTCAAAATTAAAATGAATTGCAAAGCCGGCCCAAACAAATTTTCAGTGAATCTTTAACATTACAGGAATGTATGTACTGAGCTTTGGCTCACAGTTCAAAATGTTTTTATGTTTTATTTTAGGAAAGTGTTCAGTGAACCGCCCTCATGTAGGCAGGATGGCTGAAGGTGATAAGTGAGTCAGGATTGTCCATGTGATTGGCGGTGTATGAATGCTGAGATGCTATCATATCTTATTGTGATGCATTTTGGTGTTGAAACTGTATATTTGAACTAAATTATGTATTTTGGTATAATCTTTGAGATGATTGGGATGTTAGAATTGTTCCTGTATATAACTAAATGGTTTGAATGGTTGTGATGGTGTGAATGCCCTTGTTAGGGTAAACCTTGGGTTTTAAATGGCTAAGTTTTCATGTATAACGGAAGTCTTGTTCTTTTTGGACGACGGTAACACCCCATTCATTGGATTATTATTTCTGATTGGTGAACTTAAGCAGGAGAATGCAAGTAATGAATCATGTACTTTTTGAGGCGTTACACCAGACCAGGTCGACCCATTAACGACCTCATTCAGTGATCCATTATTTTTTTCAATCTACTTGACATACTAGTTTACACGTTAAAATCAGTGAAGTTTATTACTAATGCGTTATACAGAATAATAATTATTATACACATTTTTTTGTGCAAGTTTGTTTAATTTTAAGACAGGTCAAAAACAGGTCGCCCATATTCTAACCCAACCCAACCCGTTTATTTACACAAAGGCCCAGTCCGCCCAGGTTCATTTTGTAAACGGGTCGGCCCTAACCTAATCTATTGCCCAACCCTAACTCTGTATAATGATATAAGAATCATACGCGAGGTTATGCGATTTAAATATTTTCGACAATACGAACACAGAATGGATCAAGTAGTTTTACACTTGTTTCCCTTAAGATCCTGTGTAGTGAGCAGACATGGAATGAAATGGAATCATTCCTAATATCTGCGATGATTACGTATGGAACTTGAATCATGAAATCATGTGTATCTTGCTCTCTCTCCCACAGTCGCTCATCTTGCTCCCATCTTCCTTGTTGATAGAGCAATGGTGGAGTAGATCGGTCACGAATGAGAAGCAACAATGTCTTGTTCCTCATCACCGATCAGGAAGGCATCTCTCTTACTTCTCGACGGTCGACGACTGCCATACAACTGATAGTGGCCCCTTTCTCTTTCTCTTGCTTTGTCTCTGTCTCTTGTGTGGATTGGAGATCAAATAAATTAAAGTTGCAGTTAGGGATTGGGTTCAAGAGTAAACGAATAAAGCAAGTTGGGAAACTGGGGGAATAAATTTTTTCTTTTATTTTTTAAGTTACTAATCTGATCCCTTGAAAGTGGGGAACTTGAAAACCTGAGGAGAGGGTTCATGTCCCTTAGATTTGGGGGGAACTTCATACCCTTAAGTATCAAATCACGACTCCTTAAAACACTCACCTAACATAAAAAAGTAGAACTTGATATCTAAGGGTTCAAGTCTCATTCCAACTTTTCTCACCAAATATCTCATAAGTACAGTCTCAGGTTCGAGTCTTGCGAATATATAAAATTTGTTATTGAAGAACTCTACCTTTTTGTCTTGTTTGTGATAAGAGAGGCCCAAATGGCAAAAAAAAAAAAAAGACAGTCATAATAGGTAATGTTACAAATTTGGACTGAATTATTTGGAATTCAATTTGTGTTTGAATGAGAGAAAATGTAATTAATATTGCTAAACTTCAGGTGATATTGTGCAAGTGAGTCATCTTCTAAAGATTTCTAGTTCGGTGAGTCAACCAAAATTTTATCAATATTTTGAAGTTGAGTTTCATTGATGATGAAGTCATGTTATTGTCAAGAGGCAATGCCTATAGAATCTGCATCTTGGAATTGAGTTCTCCTTAGCATTACCTTGATGTTTCAACCCCACTTCGTGGGAACTTTGCAGAGCGGATGAAGATGTTTGCTTTGATGGGAAACGGGAAAGCCTTTATGATGAGGTTGCACACAAGAACAACTTCACGACAAATAGCTATAACAAAGTGGAAATTGTCCAAGATAGCTTCACTAGGTTCAGATAGATGAAGGAATGCAAGGACTGTATGTATACTTCAAGCTGCATAACAGTCACAATGGACTCAACTTGAGGGGTGTGGAGTTGGGCGCTAGTTCTTTTTTTTTTTACGCACAGCCATTTTCAGAAAGCAAGTAATAGTGACTCCTTCACTCTCACTTAAAACAACGCAAAGCATGATTGACCCACTAAATCCAAGGGTTAGAAAACAATTTTTTTTTTTTTTAAAAAGAAGACATGCAAGTCAAATAAGAAAGTTAAGAAAGCAATTGTGAAACATGACATTCAAAGTGTAGAAGTACTTTTTCCTAAAAGTATGCTTGAAAAGTAGAAAAGGCTACTGGTTAGAAACCTACAATGAGCACGAAGTGATCAGGACAGTCAAGTACAACCTCAGAAGTAAGAGAGATTGTGCATGCGCAAGGTGAGCAAACTGATGACCTTCACATAACGGCCTCCGAATACTTTTAAAGGTTAGAGTTTTTCGTTTGACAAGAGGACAAATGTGCATTTGTTTTGTCAGATTTGGCATCCTGGCCTAGTTGGGATCTTGTCTTAGGGGCCGATATCGTGTGTGGTTGGTGATGTAAAAGCGGTTATTGTATTGGATTCCTTCTAATCTAGAGGATATATGACCTTATAGGAAGATTATTATGTTTTGTTGGTGGAATGCTCTTTCAGCTTAGGTTGGTGGATTTGGATGATTGTTGATAGCTTGTTTTCCTTTGCCCAAAACGAGGTGACACTCTACTATATTTATTAAAAAAATAAATGGTGCCTACTTCTATTAGCAAAAGTATGTATTTCCTTTTTATGAGCCTATATGTAAGAATTCAACAATTAAGTGTGGTTTATATAGAGTTATCCCAAGATAATCAAATTCTTGTAAAGTTTTGTTCGTAACATGTGAGCATATACACACTAGTGAAAATTACATACACGAAGGTATTCCGTGAGTTTGGAAAGTAGTTACGAGTACCTTCACATGGTACATGATACCACTACAAGAATGCGGTCCAATTGAGACCGGAGTTTAGAGACCGAAACCAAAATTGGTCTCTAATTAAATTTGGAGACCGAATTCAGATACCGAAAACTCTGGTATCAAATTGAAATCAATTTAGAGATCGAAAATTACTATACGGTCTCCACTTGAGACCAACACAAATTTTGGTCTCAGATTTTGGAGACCGAAATCAGTACACGGTCTCAATTGGAGACCAACATAATTTTCGGTCTCAGATTTTGGATACTAACTATAATATTGGATACACTTAGAGACCACGGAAAAAAAGTTTGGTCTCAGATTTAAATTCGGTAGAGACCGAAATGGTTTCCGGTCTCAGCTTTAGAGACTAAAAGAATTTCGGTCTCCAACTTTATAGGTGGGACTTCCAAGGAGGCGTCACTTTTTGGGAAGGCTCTAGTCATTTCAGAGACCGAAAAATATAATGGTCTCTAAATAATTTTGGAGACCAAATGTTTTGGTTTCAAATTGCAATTAAGTCAGAGACCGAAATAATGATTCGGTCTCAATCTGAGACCAATTACATTTTCAGTCTCCAATAACAAGCAGCAATTGTAATTTTCGGCTTCAGGTTGATTCCACGCAACTTATTTGGTCTCAGATGTAGAGACCGAACAAAAAAAATAGTCTCTACTTGAGACCAATGGAACTTTTGGTCTCAACTATTGGAGACTAAATATAATTTCGGTCTCCGATTTTGAGACCGAACTTCAGAATTGGTCTCCATTAGAAACGAAAATTATTTTTGGTCTCAACTTTAGAGACCACATATGTATCTTGGTCTCCAATTGAGACCAAAATGACTCGGTCTCACTAGAGACCAACACAGTCGGTCTCTGACTTTTGGGGAAAATCAGAAGGTGCGTATTCGAGCGCGGGCACTCCTCACTCAAACTCCACCGGCTTCCTGCTCCCTGCTCCCAGCTCTTTGGTCTCACTCACTCCACTGGCTTCCTCCTTCAAGCTTCCACTCACTCACTTCCTTTCTCATCTCACGGCGTTTGGTTGCTGCTCGGTCCTTATTTTCCCCGCCTAGTTCGATCTCCAGAACACTCCATCGGCGCGAGTCCTTCTCTTCTTCTTCGAAGAAACGACAACCGCCATTGCAATGGTTCTTCTTTTTCCTGTGTATTCCACCACCGGCGAGAAACGACCGCAATCTGGCAGAACGTAAGTGTGCTTTGGCTGCCATTGCTTCTCCTTGCTTCTCACAATCTCATTGTTGTGTTCTTCTTCCCTGTTACTTTCTACTCAATCTTTTGCAGCCTCTACGCTTCATTCGCCGTCTCCTTGGCAGCTCTGGACCGCCGGTAGCCGTCGTCCCTATCATCCGCCGTCAATTTCAATCTTATGGGTGGGTGGTTGGTTATGGTTTGAGGAACCCTAACCCTAATTCGAACCTTCTCTGGTTGTAAGTCTAAATTTGTTTCTGAGTTCTCTAATTTCAGATTCTAATCCCTCCTAATTGAAGCAAAATTAGTGAAGCCTCTGCTGCTATCTTCGAGCATTCAAGGTACTGATTTCGTTTTTTGCTTTTCTTTAATTCCAGGAAACGTGGGGCTTCTAACATACATATTGTTTGAGAACAATGTGGAGGTAGCTCGCTTCCCTGCGGTAGATTTTGAAGCAAATTTTTTTGATCCTGACATTACTAAGGTACTTCCTTCACTCTAATTGCAAACATCTATTTTACCTCATGGTTTTTTGTACTTACAATAGTGTTGGAGCCTTATCTCATCTAACACCGTTTATACTTCATCTTCCTGGTGTTCAGCCAAAATTGCTGGCCAAGAAGAAGAGACGTGTCTTTATTTAATTCTGCCAAGTTTTACTCGACACCTATGTCGTGGTTAACTGAGCTAGAAGACTCTCTATTGCTGGGCTTTCCAATATGTCTAGGAATCACCTGTTTTGGCGCTCTATGTCGTGGTTAACTGAGCTAACAGACACTTTCTACTATTATGCTCATTCTTGGATGGTTAGGATGGCGCTGCCGTTTGGTTTGGGGTGGGGGGGTGGTGGGGGAGGTTGTATGGCCCCAGGGTGGGTTGGCTGGGGTAAAGGCCAACTTGTTGGCCCAAATTTCTGTTGGCATCCTGGAATTTCTGTTCGCAAGATTGGAAGGCTAAGTTGAAGCTGCCACCACCAGATTCACGTTACAGAACAGAGGTACGAGTTTAGAACCTATGTATAAGCTCCTGGGGTGATGGCTTATTACCAACTTCTTAGGGCTTTATTTTGGGCAGCCTTTGGCATGGCTAGTCTACTAGATTGTCAATGTTGAATTAAGGTCTTTGGTACGGAGGGTCAGTGAGATTATTATTGGGGAAAAAACCTCCTTAGGGCTTAGATGAGGATAGATGAGGATATAATGGTTGGAATTGATGCTGATTATTGTCTGCCGAGTAGGATATCTTTTTTTGTTTTCTTGCAGTCACTTCTGTTAGTGATATCTTTTTGGAGATTTTTGCTACATTGACAGGATAATGGATTGCTGACCTACCTTTGATCCGAGTTTATTGAGATATAGTTCTAAATTCAAGCATAATAGTAGAAAGTGTCTCCACTTCTGAACTTGCACTGCTGACTTTGCGTGATGCGTCTTGTTTAATTTGATCTTGTGTCTGTAGAATTGGTTGGTAAACACTGTAATTTAGCCTTTTGTTTTTAAAGGTCTGCTTGTTTTCTATTTTTATTGCATATATCCCTGTATTTGGTGCCCTTTTCAGTAAATGAATGATGAAATACATTTTCGATGGATGAAATGCGGTTCAGTGCCTTCCCTCCTCCTCCTCTGGTTCTAGTGGTACCTCTTCAAGTATCTAATGGTGTATTTTTGTCTTGTAGGATGTGACAGCTACTAAAGGGAATGAGTTTGAAGACTACTTTCTAAAACACGAGTTGCTCATGCCTCATGGGTATATATGAGAAGGGTTTTCAAAGGCCATCTCCTATCCAGGAGGAAAGTATTCCTATTGCATTGACTGGAAATGATATTCTTGCAAGAGCCAAAAATGGGGCTGGAAAAACTGCTGCTTTTTGCATTCCTTCTTTGGGAAAAATTGATAAAGATAACAATGTTATCCAAGGTTTGTCTCTTGACTATACTGCTGTGCATTTGTGTCATTCATGATCCTTGAATATTTTGCTACTGAAGGCTTAAAATTGTTGTTGACCCCCACAAGAAAAAAATTATTAAACGGGTCAACTCGAACCTACTCGTTACCCAGCTCTAGATTTAAGTGTTTTATATTTCAGGAGTTCACGTGGATGGTAACTGGGCAATGTGCCAACCTTGTAGACAAGTTTTCCCTATAGACAAGCATCCAAGAGTAATCATATTTGAGCTTTTAAATGTCATGTTTTATTATTAATATTCCAGTTCTTTGCAATGTCCCATCTTATGTGGATGTCTCTTTGCAGTTGTCATTCTGGTTCCCACCAGAGAATTGGCTCTCCAGAAATCACAAGTTTGTAAAGAGCTTACAAAACATCACAAAATGCAGGTTATGGTTACGACGGATGGTACAAGTTTGCGAGATGATATGATGAGATTGTATCCACCTGTCCATTTACTTGTTTGAACTCCTGGACGAATACTGGATCTTGCAAAGAAAGGAGTTGGGTTGTATATATTTGTAATTAGTTTGAATGAATTTTTGTGTATATTTGGAACCGTCTTTACTGAATTAATAAAATGTATTTATGGTAATTGTGGCGTAATGGCACGTATTCCGCTTCTATAATTTGTGGCAATCGTGACCCAAAAATGATTCAAAAAAAATAACAGGTTCAAGTGCCAAACAATAGCACGATTATTTAAAAAAATTGTTAAATTAGAGACCGAAATTATATCTCGGTTTCTATTTGAGACTGAGTATAAACTTCAGTCTCAAAATATGCCATGGCCAGACTTCGGTCTCAATCAGAGACCAAAATAACTGTACGGTCTCTGGTTGAGACTGAAATCATTGGTCTCTATTAGACACCACCAGACTTTGGTCTCTAATAGAGACTATTGGAGTTTGGTCTCTAATAGAGACCAGAAATTTTGGTCTCAAACAGAGACCAAAACTTTCGGTCTCAGCTAAAGACCGAGGAAAGGCAATCTGGTCTCTAAATTTGAATTGCTACCAAAGATTTAGAGACCAGTCCATTTCGGTCTCTATTCGGTCTCTAAACTTAAATTGAGACCGAAATTTCTATTTTTGAAACCGGCTTTTTCGGTCTCTAACAGGGCGGAATCTTGTAGTGTACGTTGGGGTATTGTAACAAGATTTATACTGTTTCTGTTTGTGTTTGTGCAATAAGTTCTCTAACAATAAAACAAGTCATTATTTTATTGATTGACCTAACCAATTTTTAAATTATTATAAGAAAAACACATTATACATTTTTGTGTATATTAGTAATAGCAGGCACACACAAACTTTTTTTGCCATAATTATATAAGTTTAAAATTAAAATTTAAGATATACAAGTGTAATAATGTAACTTCTAATTTGAAAAATTCAAACCAAATTCAATTCAATCTAAAAACACGTTCTTTTGGATTGTTTTTGTTAGATGATGTTTTTCTGGACTTACGATAAGTACTTATTCATTCTTATCTCTCTCCCCCCCCTCTCTCTCTCTCTCTCTCTCTCTCACACACACACACACACACACACACACACACACACACACACACACACACACACATATATATATATATATATATATATATATATATATTAAAAGTTGGATTGAACTCATATATGAGCGACACATAGGCTTGCCATTTAGGATGCACATAGGCTTGCCATATATGATGCAACATAGGAGAGAATAGTCATGTAAATACTTAATGCAACATAAGATGATACATGAGATTTAAAATAAAAAGAAAATATTGTATAGGATGGATGTAAATTTAATACAATATTAATTCTATTTAATAAAGTAATTTCTTACATACCTTCCTATTATTTAATAATAAAATTTAATCACAAAATATATATAATTTAATGATGCAAATATATTATCGTCATAAATAGATAATTTTTCAAATAGCAAAAATAAATTAATATGTTAGATTATATAATTATTCAGAGTTGAGCATTTCTTCTTGATTCTTTTTTTTTTGTTGTAATAATATCATCTTTGTTCTTAATTTCAACTTACATTTTAATTTCATTTGTTAAGTTATTTCTTTGTTAATAACTTTATGTTTTTAAAGACTAAATTTTATGACAAATTAGTAATAATAGTTTTCTATTTAATAAGGTATCTTCTCACATACCTTCCTATTATTTAATAATAAAATTTAATCATACAATATATATGATTTAATGATGCAAATACAAAAAAAATGAGTTAGATATTAATTAAAAATAAAAAAGTATGTTATTAGTAGGAAAAAAGTTAAAGAATACTCGCTTTACTTTTGTATCAATAAAATAATATAATAAATTAATTTATTGTTTGCTTTTATATAAAAAAATCTATTCTCACAATAATATATTAGAAATTATTTAACTCACAACCTTACATCGTAAGAGTATAGTCCTAGTTAATAATATATGTTGAACCATGTTGAATTAGGTTTAAAAATGGTGAATCATATTGAAACATGCTGAATGAGTTAACGTGATTAGTAACTAGCTAGTTATGATTAAGCTCAAAAGTTTATTTTTATAGTTGTGTAATTGTTCTATACACCCAAAATGAACACCTTGTAAATATGTATTTATTTATTTGTGGTAGAATATGATTATTTTTCCAATGAGTTGTGTGCTATATGATATTGTTGTTGTAAATTAAATTTTAAATGACTTTTTTAAAATTTATGACATACAAATAATTTGCAAACATGTGTTCAGTTTTAAGTTCAAAAAAACTCTCAGGGCTCCAAACTTTGGAGATATTTATTTTTAGTAGTCTAGAGGCCATTTTAGATTGTCTTTTCAAGAAATTTAAACTTTAAAATGAATTAATGCAACTTGAATTTTGTATCCTTGTATTACTTTAGGGGAAATTTCATTTATAATTGCTTAAAGAATCATATATATATATATATATATATATAATCATACACACACACACACATATATATATATATGTGTGTGTGTGTGTGTATATATATATATATATATATATTTTTTGAACTTTAAACTTTGGAGATATTTATTTTTAGTAGTCTAGAGTAGAGGTGGGATACGGGCCGGACCGGGTCAACCCGCCCCGTTGAACCGCGGGTTGACGGGTTGCGTGTCATTGAACCGCACCGCACCGTCAAACTAACGGGGCGGGGCGGGGCGGGGCGGTTCACGGGCTTAAGTAGGGGCAGGTCGGGTTGACCCGTTTTAGTTGAAACCAAAAAAAAAAAATGCAGATGGGAGAGAGTATTAAAAATTTGATACCAACACGGGGGCTTTCTCAATTAGTGTTGAATATACAAAA
This sequence comes from Selenicereus undatus, assembly GCA_017589665.1. Classification (NCBI taxonomy): domain Eukaryota; kingdom Viridiplantae; phylum Streptophyta; class Magnoliopsida; order Caryophyllales; family Cactaceae; genus Selenicereus; species Selenicereus undatus. The sequence continues at coordinate 109,099,036 of JACYFF010019584.1, read as the reverse complement.
CACGATAAGAGCAAGATAACAAGGTTACGTCAAGGAAACAATTGATATGGGAAAAAAATATTACAACAAACTCCTAAAAAAATATTACAACAAAGTCCTAAAAAATATTACAACAAGTTTTTTTCCTTTTTACCTTGCGATTGGGGGGGGGGGGGGAAGGGAAATTAAAAGGGCTTGATCTTAATATGATCAACAACAACAACAACAACAAGCTCCCAGTGTGGGTCCCGCTTTCGCGGGGTCTGGGGAGATCCAGCTGTAGGCAATCTTACCTCTACCGGTATTTTTACTGGAGCGTGTGCTAATGGGCCGGAAGTGAATTGCTTGAGTTTAGTTGCAAATTCCCACTTTGATGAAGGATATGACTTGATATAAAGGCTAAGCCACCAACCAAGCCTAAGGATCCACCAAGAATTGCATAAAGGCAATGCCACCAACAACTCTATAAAGGATTCCACTCAAGACTCACCACCTTTGCAAAAAGGATAAAGAGAACTTAAGATTTTTGAGAGAAAATGAAAGCATAAGCTTCTTACATCAATATTCAACAACCTCTTCCACATCCTAAGGCTCCTCCTTATATAGGAGAGCTTCACAAGGCTTCAAATCAGCAAAAACAAGGCCTTGGTCGACCATAAAGCAATGAAGGGAACCAAAAAGCAAGAAACAAAAGCTGAAAGTGCTTTTTACTTTATGTCAGCACTTTTCAGTTTACATGGTTCAACTTTAAAAGGCTATATCTCCTAGGTTTGTTGGCCAAATGAGCTGCAAAAGTACTTGTTGGAAAGGTCTTGAAGTAAGCTTTCCAGAGCCTCCTCTTTCAGGCAATTTGGATTACGCGTTTGGTAGATACCATGCAAAACGTGCAGACATATCAGGCTGGGGCAGATTCTGCTGCTTGTGGAAAAAGCCTCCTCTTGACCTATGCCCTAATGCCTTCACCTAGAACTCTCTTTATGCCCTTTTAGATGACATATGAAGGTTCCTAGAAAGTGGATTTGCAGCAAGTTAAACCCATTCTAAGCTTGGTTAATTAAGCTCACAAAACCGGGTAACTTTGCCATGAAAATACAACTTGCTGTTTTGGCTTCTTTTATTATTTCCGAGGGTTTGACTTCATTTTTGATGGACCAAACCCTTTAGAAGGCCTCTCGACCTTCCCAAAATAGGCGCAGCACGCATCCCAATGATTCGGGATGAGGTTGGAATTGGAGTTCCAAAACCGCACGCGGGCCAAGTTCCCGTTGATGGAGCTCGTGAGCATTAAGGAGGACTTGAGAGCTCTCTTGGACTTGTATGGACATGGCATCCGCTTCATTTACCCATAGAGAGATTGATTCCATAAGACCCACAAAACATTTTGAGAAAACGGTTTATATAGAAAACGGTTGCAAAAACCCAGTAGCCGAGTGAGGGAGAGAGAGGAAGAGAAAAGGATCCGGAGACATACCTCAACCCACCAGGGGCGCTTTGTGCCATCATATCCCAGAAGAAGCATGACCTGCAGGCAAGCAAACCAAAAAAAGAAGATACCTTAATCCTGTCCCACCCCACCTAAGCTACTACCTCCTACGGAGCCGGCCCCCTACAATCGGATACCTTAATCCTTTCCCGCCAGAGCCTCCTATCTTGAGCCATATCCTCCGTCAGACCCACAACTCTCAGATCCTCTCTAACTACTTCTTCAAGACTCTTCTTCGGCCTACCCCTCCCTCTCTTTCCACCGGGGGGGTTGATCTTCTCACACCTTCGCACAGGGGCGGCCACACTTCTCCTCTTCACGCGGCCGAACCATCTGAGTCTGGATTCCCTCATCTTCTCCTTTATGGGGGCCACTTCTGCTAAGTCCCTGACCACTCCAATCCTAATTTTATCCAATCTCGTAAAACCACACATCCACCTGACCATCCTCATCTCAGGCTCTCAGCTACTATCAACCTTTAGACCTGCGTCTTTTTTGGAGGCCAACACTCCGATCCATAGAGAACAGCCGGTCTAACTACCATACGATAGACTTTGCCTTTCAAACCCACGGGCACTCTCTTATCACACAGCACCCCCGACACTGACTTCCACTTTTGCCAACCCGCTCTAATCCGGTGGCTTATATCCTCGTCAATGTCTCCATTCTGCTGGATGATTGAACCGAGATACTTAAATTTAGCGACCTTCGGTATTGCCCTCCCATCCAGTACGATTTCTCCCCCCTCTTCTATCCTCCCGCTGAAACAGCAGTGGAGGTATTCCGTCTTCGATCTACTCAACCGAAAACCCGTAGCCTCCAGCGTATGCCTCCGCCTCTCCAACCTGTCATTTACCCCCTGCCTGGTCACATCGATAAGAACGATGTCATCTGCAAATAACATGCACCAAGGCACCTCGTCCTGTATTTCTCTCGTGAGTTCGTCCAGCACTATAGTGAAAAGAAACGGGCTTAAAGCGGAGCCCTGATGCAGGCCCAAACTAATGGCAAAGTCATTTGAGACCCCTCCCGGAGTCCTTACACTCGTCCGTCCTCCCTCGTACATATCCTTAATAACACGAATGTACGCGGGCGACACCCTTTTCTGTTCCAAACACTTCCACAAAACCCCCCTCGAAACTCTATCATACGCTTTCTCGAGGTCAATAAACACCATATGTAAATCCACCTTTTTGTCCATGAACAGGCCCATGAGCCCTCGGAGGAGGTAGACCGCTTCAATGGTCGTCCTGTCTGGCATGAAACCAAATTGGTTCTCTGAAATCTGAACTTCCTCTCGCAGCCTTCTTTCAATCACCCTCTCCCACAGCTTCATAGTGTGGCTGAGCAGCTTGATGCCCCGAAAGTTATTACAGTCTTGGATATCCCCTTTGTTTTTGTACAGTGGGATGATCGTGCTGGCCCTCCACTCTGTGGGCATCTTGGCGGTCCTGAAAATAACATTGAAAAGCTCCGTGAGCCACTCTAGACCCACTTCCCCCATATACTTCCAAATTTCCACTGGTATCTGATCCGGGCCCAAAGCCTTCCCCTTTGCCATCTTCTTCAAGGCATCCCTAATCTCCTCCTTTGTTATCCTGACGCCCACCCGAAGATCGCTACACTCTCCGCTCCTGCTACAGTCGTCTCCCCCCACGTCCCCATTAAGGAGTTTAGCAAAGAACCTTTGCCATCTTTCCTTAATTTCGACATCCTCAGTCAACACCTTACCCTCTTCGTCCTTGATACACCTTACCACTCCCAAATCCCTAGACTTCCTTGATAAGACTTCCTTTATCTTAATATGATCATTTAATTAAAATATTTCATATTCCAAAGATTATGAAATAATTAATTAAAGTATTTCATATTAAGATGCCTACGTATCCCCATATATGTTAAAGAATAGTTGTTATTCCGTGTAACATACGGAGAATCAAAGCTTATGTAGTTCTTATACTTACCTGACTTACCTGGACAACAGGAGGTAGAACATGGCACATATAGGAGAACGTCACTCATCATCATCGAGAGCTTCATCTGCAGAGCTGCCACCTGATGCTTCTGAACCGGATGAGAAGCTAAGTTGTACAAATTGGTCAATCTCATCTTCATCATCCTCTGGTCGAGGTTGATCTTGAGATCGGTTATACGCCATTTGCCAATTCTTCAAGCATATTAGAACCTTGATCGTGCTTGGGGTTAGGGCCGCTCGTTTATCATCAAGGATCCTTCTTCCAGCACTAAACGCTGACTCAATTGCTACAGTAGAAGGAGGGCAAGCAAGAATATCTTTTGTAATTCTGTGTAAAATTGGATATTTTTTCCTGTTTTCTTTCCACCACAATAATATATCAAAAGATTCATCTGGTTGTGCATAACCAGAACAATGCAAATATTCATTTAACTCAGCATACCTACCTTCTGGACCTGATGTGGTGGAAATCCCTGGTCCCCTCACAAGCGTATCATATAAAAATTGACTCACAGGAACAGAAGGTCTAGGTTGTGCAGGGGTTTGTGGGGTAGCTGGTTGGGCATCTTCCGAATATTTATCATATAAAAATTGTAACAAGTTATTGCTATCATTCATAATGCTACTGACATCACAAGAGACATCTAACTTTTGGTAATAATATTGTAGATAGTTTGATACACGGGTCTTATATCTAGGATCAAGTATAGCAAAAATGAGAAACAATTTGGGCATATCAAAAAAATACTTAAGCAATTTCGATTTCATGCTAAGAACACAATCAAGTAAAGGATGGGATGGTGTATAAGAGGACAGTTCAGCAACAATCTCTACTATTTTAACAACAACATCATTTATAGTGGGTTGGTACACATAAGAAAAATGTGTTGTGGCCTTATCAAATATACCAAGAAGGCTGCAAAAGGCTTGTGCTATGTCCCATAGGTCTTGTGTCAGAATATCCTCACCCATAGCATTGTTATACAGATAGGATATTATTTCTCTATATATGTATGTGTCCCTCAATAACTTATATATAGAGCCCCACCTAACAGGCATATCAAGGTTGAAAGATTTATATGGGACAGATCTATTCCTACAAGCCTCTTTAAAAGACCGTCTGTTTTGGTCGGCACCACGAATCCACCTAATAGCCTTTCTAACAGGGTTAACTATATAAGATAACGTTTGAATACCATCTTGAACACACAAGTTGAGTACATGACATACACATCGAACATGGAAAAAATCTTTAACAAGAAAATCAAGGCATCTGCTTTCAAACATGTAATCAATACATTTAGTATTACTGGAGGCATTGTCAACACCAAGAGAAAGTATTTTATTTTGAATACCAAAATTCGTAAAAACAGTCATCAAAGCATTTTTCAGTAAATATCCATTTTTCTCACTTTCGATAACTTCAAAGCCAATAATTCTTTTTTGCATGTCCCATTTTTCATCTATCCAATGGCAAGTTACACCAAGAAAATTTTCTTGAAATGGAGATTTTCACAAATCACATGTCACACTAACACGTCCTTTAAAAGCAGCCAAGTAATTCAATAATTCAGTGTAAGTATTAGTGAAGCACGAATTAATCCTTTTCTCAAGTGCACCTCGTGAGACCGGGCGATATGCCGGTTTTAGTGAACTACGCACAAAATGGTCAAATGCGACACTTTCACCCATCACAAAAGGTTTTTCATCAAGGACAACATACCTGCTAAATTCATCAATCATTTTTTTTCGGTTATAGAAAAACATACCTGCATCGGGTTTTGCTCCTGGGAACCCGAAAATTTGTGCTTGATCAAGTGATATACCACTGTCCTTTAAAATGCCATGGGTCTCCAAGTGTCGTGCCATTGTTCCAGTTCCCCATTTGGTGTGCATTTCATACTCTGTCTTACAAACCCCGCATACAGTTTTAACCTCCCTTTGCACGTTTGGAATAGGAACTTTTGTAAAGAAGTTCCACACCCAAGATGTCTGTTTCCGTTTTCCTTTGTTACTACCGGTCTCATCTCTATTTGGATGAAGAGGGGGCCTTGTAGTTTGGGGTCCAGTTGTATGGCGGATGGGTTGCGAATTGGGTTGTTGTGGCTCAGCTTGATGCTCAATATCCGGTTGGGTAGCATCTCCACCAACTTCGACATCATGTTGACTTTAAACCGATTCATAGCCTGCTAATTGCTCAAAATGTCGCATCTCTTCATGTAATCTTAGCAAATTCACATATTTAGCCAAGTTAGATAATTTTCAATGTCTACACAAATTACAAATATATAAATTTATAATTAATATTGGAAACACTGAATCCAAGATTCACAAATTATATTTTTCTCTTCAAAATATACAAACATATTCATAAAAATCGTAGTTGTAAAACATATAAAATACAAAAAAATGAACATGAAACTTCTAAATGACATTAGTAGATACATGTAAAATTAAATACGAATTTTATGATTAAATTACATTTGTATTTTATGATTAATGCACATAAAATAAATTGGCAATTATCAACTTGTTGTTTACATTTGTATTTCATGATTAATACACATAAAATAAATTGGCACTTATCAACTTGTCATAATTAACAACAAATTAACAAGATAAATAGTAGAAAAGAGCGTATTTAAAAAACCATGCATGCACTTGTATATTAATTAAAAAATAAACAATTATACCATATTTGTGTAAACCGCAACTAACCAAAATAAATTTACCTTCTAAATTGGCACTTGTCAACTTATCATAATTAACAACAAATTAACAAAAACAATAATAAAAACACATATTAAAAAGAAATGCATTGACTAGTATATGAGTTAATCAAAATACACTTACCTTCTAAATTGATCTTCAGTTTCGGTGCCCATAACCATCTTGTCTTTTCCTTTTCTTGATCTTGATCCAGTTGCCATTTTTTAAGTAGATATTATATTTTAATTTTATCCAACTAGGTTTAGCGCAAAATCTTGTATAATTAAGTATTGACAGAGTCAGAATTAAAGAAAATCGATTGTACACAAAATTAATATTACAAGAAGAATTTAGACTTTAGATCCTAATATAATTAAAGAAAACTTGGCAGAGTTAGAGATTTTGAAAGAAGTAGAAATAACTGTGAAATAGGGATAGATAACAGGAGATATTGGTGTGAATTCTTTCACTGCTATGCTTGAATTTATAACAAAATTGAACACCTTTTTTTTTCAAAAATAGCAATAAAACTTAATGCAATATCACTGAAAAGCTTCTGCAACATTTCAAAATTTGAAATGTTGATCATCGAGAACCACACACAATAATCTGCTTCTGTTGTCAAATCTAGCAGAATCACATGCATCAATTAGAGGTGCAAAAATTGAATTGTCAAAAATCACATACAGAAAAGCTTTTGGTCACAACTTTCCTTCATTGAAATGACATTGTTTTGAATTAAAATAATGTAAACACCATGTGCCCATTGCAAAAGAGCCTCAGATGCCAAGGCTCCCTACCCCTTCTCTCTCTCATCACGCATCCCAATGATAGTGTGACTTGGAATGTAACTAGCCTAGCCTTCCCCAGTACACTCTGCACCAAGTTTTTGACTAAACTAGGCATTAAATTTTTTGATCAGAATGTTTGTTTGGAATTTTCACGGATAGAGTTGATTCGATTAGGATATTATTTAATACTTTATTAATATAACCTATAAATAGTTAAGTTTAACAATTTATTAAAAATTATTAACAATTAACCACAATTATTAAAAATTAGTGATTTTATATCATAAAGTATGATACTTTCAGATAATTCAAGACATTAAGAAATGAAGAGATGTACATTTCTGCTCCAGGGCGTCAAACTTCGACTGGTGAAAAGAGCAACGCGCCAAATTAAATTGTCTTTTTGTCATGTTCGTGGGCCGGGTACGGGGCAGTTAACGGGCCGGGTACGGGGCGGCTAGCGGGCTGGGAACGGGGCGGTTATTTGGGCCGGTCCGAACGGTTATATAAACTCGTTCGCACCTCCACCCACCCCGACCCATGTCCCACACGGTTGCGGGTCGGGTTGACCCGTTCACCGTTGACCACGGGTCTGGGCTGGTTTGAAAGCGGGCCGGGTGCGGTTGGGCCCGGGTCGAACCGGCCCACATCCCACCTCTAGTCTAGAGACCATTTTAGATTGTGTTTTCAAGAAATTTAAACTGTAAAATGAATTAATACAACTTGAATTTTGTATCTTTGTATTACTTTGGGAGAAATTTCATTTATAATTGCTTAAAGAATCATATATATATATATATGTATATATATATATATATATATATATATATATATATATATATATGTATATATATATATATATATATATATATATATATATACACACACACACACACACATAAACACACACACATGTGTGTGTGTGTATATATATATATACATACATACATATGCATATATATATATACATATTGAATTATATTTAAGTGTGCTAAATTATATTGAATTGTGCATGCTTTAAAAGAACATGCCGTACATGATTTGAAAGATACGATTATTGCAACTAGCTCTATCACTTCCATGTACACTGTATAAGTTACAAAGTTAGCTCACAAACTGATATGATAGATGTAGGCCCCCGTGATGAGCTGGAAATGGAATGGTCTGAAATCAGTAGAATGAGCATTGGGGTTTCACAGTCAAAGGGGGAGGAAGAGAGAGAGCCGATGTCGAGCCAAATCCATGTCCACCAGGGAATTCCCCAGATTCCATTCGATCTCTTCGTCAAGAAAACCCTCAATCGTATCCTCTTCACCGACGCCTATGGCAATCTGGTCTACGTGGGCAAATCCCATCACCACTCTTTTCTCTCTCCTCCCCATCCCTCGCGTGCCTTGTTCGATTCCTCTGGCAACCCTCTCATCTCCATCATTCGGAACAATGTTAGTTTCCCTTACCCTTCATCATAATCTGATTCACGAACTTATTAAGCACTAAATTACGTGGTATAATGCAAATGTAATGGATATCGATGGAAAAAAATAATCTGAATTCATTGTTTGGCCGTGTTTCTTGGGGGACAGACTGTAGGATTGTTCACAGATTTGATGAATTTTCAACATTAGGATCATTGTTCAGATGGTGCAGTGTAACACCAACATAATTTTCTATGCTTCATTAATTTCCGAGATTAAGGCATTTTAGTTGTTTGTAAGACTGTCTACTTCTGAATCTCCGCAGATTTGGCGAAAGCGAGACCCACGCTGACTGAGAGGGGTTGTAGTTGCTTGTAGGATCTTAATCTAGTCACATAGTAATTGGTTGTGAATTCTGTATGTAGCGTGAATCATGGAAAGCCTTCAAAGAGGATGGATGTTCAGAGGAATTGCTGTTCAGTGTGGAGCAAACACTAAATACATCCAGTAAAATGGAGTTCGATATATTCCTTGTCAGAGAGGATGGCGAAGCTGTAGCTTTGACAATGAGAGGTTGCCCAAACTGGAGGTCTTGCACTATTTATCAAGACAATTCAATTGTAGCTCAGGTATGATATTCATTTCTAGGATGGAGAATCTGCCTGTCTTGGTTATAATTCAGCTATAGCTGGATCTGTCAGTGTAACCGAACTCTACTTTTGGCAGCAGATGCTTAGATTCCCCCCCCCCCACCCCCCCCCCCCAACTGGTGCCTTACTTGGAACGTGTTTTCTGTGGTTCATTTGATTGTCCTTGTAAAATGGTTGAATTCTGGATGGTAATGTATAGATTTTTAACATTGGATGCAGACAAATCTTATGCACAAGCTTGGTTTTAAGAAGCTATTTGCGTGGCGGAATGAATTCAGAGTTACTTTCTTTCCTGGATTTTCTAATTACAACTTGATTGCTGCATTACTTTTGATATTTCTGGATGGACGATAGCAATGGATATTACTTGGAACTCAACTTTGCAAGGAAATAATACGTTGAAGACAATGGTGAGGCGGGTCCTTGTGTTGCATCCGAGCGCCATTTGTTACATTCAACCAGGAGCTGAGGTCGCATGCATATTTGAAGTAGGAGTATGATGCTTCTACCTGGGCCATCGAACTTGCACTCCAAGCCTAATTGCTTCTGGTGTTTTGATACAGTCACACAGCTATGCTCATTGGCCAAATAAACACTTGGCCATGGCTGAGGTGGATGTTCTAGCCACGAGCTAGAGACTTTGATCCAATGTTGTCACTGGCCTGAGCAGCACTCCTGCACCCTATTTGGGTCTGGGGTTGACATGGAGACTTGAAGCCAGCAAGGAGTCAGAGTCCTCAATTCGTATCCACCATGTGCACATGATTATGATTGACTGCTTTTGGACGGGTAGTTCTCAACCTGTGAGAATATGAAGTTTGGCTTGGCTGTTCGATTTCTTTTTTTCATGGGCCCTATACTCCGTATTGAGTCCCATAGCTAACCAGCAACTACCTACCGGCTACTGCAAATTGGAGCCCATCCCCAACCTAACCAGCAACTACCTACCGGCTACTGCAAATTGGAGCCCATCCCCAACCTAACTTCGGATTGCACTGCTGGTTCTCCGGCGAGTTTTAACTTTGTTTTGAGCGATTCTGCATCTTTTGATTTCAATCTAGTATTATGCACATTCGTGAAATTGATGACAGAGATATAATTAGTTGCACTTCTCACTTCCGCCAGTACTTCCAGTTCTAAGTGCACATGGATTATACTACCTTCCTTGTTCTTCCTTTTTTAAAAACTCTTTATGAGAGTAAGGCACTGAGGCAGGCTTGACTCTAGGGCTAGAGAATTGAGAAAGGGATTGCTAAGTGCTGATTGGATCAAAATGCAACCTGCTTTTTAACTCCTATTTCCCTGTGAAAAAAAGAAATATAGGTCTAAAGATTTAATCGTAGGATCTCCTTATTAGAAAGTAGTTTTAACCAAGGTTGACTCCCAAACTTTTTTCCTTATCACAAAAAAAAAGAAAGAAAAGAGGTTGGCTCCAAACTCATACACAATCCAACTTGCGTCACTTTAATCTATTTTTTTTATCGGAGCACGATTTGGAGAGATTGTAAGTAATCAACTAGGATTGATAGTCACGGTAAAGTAAATACAAGACCATTATTGAAGCACAACGATCTAATTAAAAAGGATTTGAGTGGAGTCATATTGAATTCAAGAACAACTGCGTCGATTGGACGAGCTAATTTAACATTTGATTCAAACTCTGTCTGATTTAAATTCGAACCATTCATCGAGCCAATGCGTGTCACATTATACCATTTGAACACAACTACACAAGACAACCACCCCTCAAAAAAACACAAAAGAGAAAAAAAGAGAAAAAAAAGGCGGGGTGTATGGAGTTTGGACACCGGCAAAGGGGGATTTAACCATTAATAGAGCAGGGTCCAAAAGCCCAGTTTGCGCTTACTCGTGTGACGAGTCTGGGTCTAGTAGCCCCACCTGCATCCGTCTGAGTGGCATCGTAACTTCGACATCTCTAGGGCGAAATCTCCTTCTCTCTCTGTCTCTCTCCGTCTGAGCTCTGAATCGGCGACGATGCTGTCCGGTGATACTCCTCCTAATCAAACCATTTACATCAAAAACCTCAATGAGAAGGTCAAGAAAGAAGGTCTGCCCTCCTCTCTCTCTGTCTCTTTCATTACACCCATCTTTCAGCTCATTGGTTAGGTTTTCCTGGAATTTTCGCTGTCGCAAGTTCACCAGCAATTGGTTTCAATTTTCTATGCTTGTGCTTTTGCTTCTTGATGCATGGGATTGTGGAATTCATGCCCACGGCTAGCTCAGATTTTCTACCTGTTTAGTTAGGTTATTATTCTACTATTTGTAGGGTTTCTTTGAAGACATTGGCTTATTTGTTGCAGAATTGAAGCGTTCTCTCTACTGTTTGTTCTCTCAATTTGGAAGAATCTTGGATGTCGTTGCTTTGAAAACGCCCAAGCTAAGAGGACAAGCTTGGGTTTGCTTTAGTGAAATTACTGCCGCAAGTAATGCGGTTCGACAAATGCAGAACTTTCCCTTCTATGATAAACCAATTGTAAGTTCATCAATTCTTCAGTACAGCATTCTACTATTTCTAGGGCTGGATTCCTGTCTACCACGTCTCAGTGAAACCGATTGTTATGTATGACCCTTCTATATTCGCATAACGTCACTCAAGAAATGGGACCAATGAACTAACATCGTATTTCCCTCCTTGATGCCTTCTTTCAGCGGATACAGTATGCCAAAACCAAGTCAGATTGCATTGCTAAAGCAGAGGGAACCTTTGTTCCCAAGGAAAAGAAGAGGAAGCAAGAGGACAAAGGTAATATGCTTATTCTCATTTTTACTTTATTTTGTAGTCATATGTTATTAGACCTAGCAAAAACTAACCCCGTGAAAGACTCAACTTGGAATTGTATGAATGACAAGAAGTTGTATACCTGAACCTTTAATCTTCTGAAGTTGAAAATTTTGTAATTTTAGAATTAGGGTCAGGAATAAAATGGGTTGATCTGAATGACCTAATGAAAGATGCATCCTTTTATGCCTAAAGGTAACATAGACTACTATTGGGAGTGTGATGGCTTTCACAGTATCAATCTTTGATGATGTGTCAGCATTTTGTTGATGGGATGGTATCACCAATTGGGCAGTTTTTAGTTTTGGCAATGAGCATATTCGCACTTCCTTGGTTGTATTGTCCAGTAATTTAATTTTGATGAAAACAGTCGTTTTAATTGCGTAAGGTTACTAGGATGACTGCAGTCTAATTTTGCTTGTTTACATGCTTCAATGTTAATAATCAGGAGTAAAGGATATAGAAATTACACTTCTAATCCATGGGTTTGTCTTTGTCCCAAAACAGAAGGTTTGTGTTAGGGTTTGGCATTTTCAAACCTATACTTACAATCCCATATTTACGCAAACCCGAAACATGAATGACCCATATTCTCTCCGTCCATGAGCATTGTCAAGTCTACATGTGGTACGTTCTTGTAAGAAATAGACTTGTGAGTATGAGCAAATTGGAGAGGTTGCTAGCTTCCCTACCTGGGACGAACTGCTTCTGCTGACTGCACTTTGCTTTTTGAAAGAATTTTGTCAGTTAGACTGATGGGGTGGCCCTCGATTACCCCTGCTTGTATATTGTGTGCCGGACATGTGCACATTTATCTCCAGTGCAGGTCCTGGGCCTCCTGGCTGTTTGATGTCTGGTTTTGCAATCAGCTTGGTAGATAGGGTAGGGGCTGAGGATGGCTGTCAGCTTAGGTTTTTCTTTGTGGTGGTACCAAAGATGTGAGTGGGGATGGCCTACATCACCTTTTTTGCCTCCCCTTGCACCCGAAAGTAAAAAAAATGTTTTCCAACAGTTCTGTAGTTTAAGTGGATGCAAGTTTCACTCTAATTTACTCCATGGATTGTTCAGCGAATGGCAAATCTTCAATACAAACTGCACAGCTATATTTTTCCTAATGGCTACGGCATTCTATGTTGTGCTGTGGCTGGGCTGGGTATTTGGTTCAACCTGTTTGGCTTTTCCCAAGGGAAACAGCTAGGTTTTATCTGGTTTTTGGGTGCCTATCGCTGGCTATTTGGTTAGAACCAGACCAGTGGCCCCTCTAGCCATTCTTATACCCTTTCTGGAATTGATCTCTCGTTCACAACTTCAAATTCTCATGCAAATTTGCAATTGCGGATATCAGTAGTTTTCATCTGCAATAATTTTAATCCAATAATATAAATTCTGTTTGAGGATCATGTTAAATTAAGATAGGGTTCAATATAAACAACCTCCTTGTAATTAAGACGTAAGGCTGCTGCATCTTAACCCTCATACCTGCTTAGGCGGAACCGTAGGGTACAAATTTGGATGTGGATTTCTTTCATTGAATTGGCTGTCCAAACTAAGGATATATATGCATGATAAATTTCTGACCAAATATCTCTTTCTTCAGCTGAAAAGAAACGACGCACTGAAGAAGCCCAACAAGCTCCTGCAGCTAATGGCGCTGCTGCTCAAAGCAATGGTGGCAGAGCTGTAAGTTTACTGATCAAAAGCATTTTTGTATCTCTACTTACTGTGCAGTCCTGTGGTCCAACACCATTTTTGCATCATTTCCTACTGTGTAGTTCTGTCTTCCAGCTTATTTGTCTCAGATTGCTGCATGCCATTTTTCCTGATTCATTGTGTAAATGAGTGTTTTTATTGATCAAATGTGGATCTGATCTGATCGTTTTGCTTGCTCTTTTATGAATAAGCTAAGCATCTAATTGTCATCTTAGCTATCGTTTTTAGCTTTGTCGCAGCATTCTGGCTAGTCAGCTAAACTCTTTATCATTACTCTTGTTCATTAATTTGACTGTTGGTCTCTCGCCTTCCAGAGCTTTCAGATTTCTGTGTCAGTTTTACTTAAGAATTTATGCAGGTGCTCTTTAACTGGTGTCAAATAGTACACTCTTGATACATCTCCTCCCGGATTTTTGAATTTCTATTTCAGTTTCGTGTCACAAGTCAATATAATTGCTTTTATATTCGAGTGGGTGAGTGGTGCTGAATCTTCATTGTGTGATCTGGTCTGTCTGGATGTTAATCCTGGAATGGTGAGGTTTTGATGTCTTAATTATTTATTTAAATGTTTAGCCCACGGTGAAGAATCTGAAAAGATTATACATGCGGGATTTTATTGGATTAATACTGGCTTTATCTCATATTGAATAGATCTTCTAAAGATTAGAGGTTTGTGCAGTTTGTCGTTGCGGGAATATGCATAAGGTTAAACAGGATGCTACCTCTGGAGGTGGAACTGAAAATAATGATATCAATATTGATATTGTATAAGTACTAATATGTTCTGATTTAAGAATCTTTGCCTCGTAAGAAGGAAAACAAGAATCTACATAGCAAAGCTTTTGCAATGGGGCTAGGCTTCGTTTATAGTAAATTAGGATATCTGACTTAGCTGGTGTCCTGGGCTGAAACAAATTGAAATGGATATGGAAGAGTTTCGCTGTATCCAATTATCCATTTATCTGTCCTATTGACCCGTAACAATGAGACAAATCTTCTGATGAAAGTTCAAGCCACAGAAGGTACAGTAAAATGTTATCCTGACATGCTACTGCAATTAGTTCTCGCAAAGAAAATAGTGAAGTGATAAATATTTTTGAGATAAGATCGTCATGGCATGACCTTGGCATACTTTTGTTTGCAATTGATGGACCGTGTTTAATTGCTATGACAGGCACAATACCGCAAAGCTGGTGGCCAGGAAGCAGCTGTAGCTCCGAACAATATATTGTTCGTGCAGAATTTACCGCACGAAACAACTAGTATAATGCTGCAAATGCTGTTCCAGCAGTACCCTGGTTTCAAGGAAGTGCGAATGATTGAAGCAAAACCAGGCATCGCGTTTGTAGAGTTTGAAGACGAGGACCAAGCTACAGTAGCAATGCAGGCACTTGAGGGTTTCAAAGTTACGCCTCAGAACCCCATGGAAATCAGTTACGCGAAGAAATGATTTGTCTCATAGGATGTCTTTTGAGTTTTTTTTTTGGATGCTCTAGAGCTGTTATAGAACAAAGTATCAACGACAATCATGTCTAAAGCCGTTGAGAGGGTTGTACATCAAGTAAGCTGAAAATTCTAGAAACAGTGGCTGATGGCTGTGGTTGAATGAGATCTTGTATTTCCCTTTAATTTTAAAGGTGGTAGTCGAGGACTTTGTAAAAGGAATTGACAATGGTGGGCGATGGAATATTTAAACCCAATTTTTAAGTTCGAATATTGATTGCAATGTACGATGGTTCGTTTAAGCTTATACCCTTCCAAATCGTGAAAAGTTGGCGGCTTACTCGGCCATTAGAATCATAATTCACATGGACAGGTTCCTCTGCTCAATAATAGAGCCTCTAATGGGATCCATTTATGAAGAAAAGTCGGCCAAGAAAGGGGCGCGCCATAAGGTTCTAAATTTTGACAAAAGCATTGCAAAATTGATCACGCAAAATATTAGATCTCTTTGTTTTCTATGTCTGACTTTGCAATCAGAATGGAACTCATTAGATTTAGATCCTCGAAGTAGAGAGAGACAAAGACTTGAAACATATATATCTTATGTGAAATGCTTAGATGTGATCATTTAGTACATTATTGTAGAATTGATTATGCACATATGTAATGTTAGCATTATATTATATATTTTCATTTATGACAAATTATTGTGAGATAATCTTATAAAGAAAAAAAAAATATAGTAATGGGGGTTGTTTCCCTGTGACTTCGATCCGTTATGATCCAAGTCCAATCTATTGTAGAATTTCAAGTATCTAATTTCGTATTCAAAATGAAATTCATTATATTTAGATTCTAGAAGTAGAAAAAGACAAAAACTTAGAATATAAATCTATTGCGTGAAATTCTTGGATGTGATCATTTAGTAAATATTGTAGAATTGATTATGTAAGCATGTAATAGAATGTGCATTATAGTAAGAGGTAAGTTGAAGAGATGTGAGCATCATATAACATATTTTCATGAGACAATTTCATCTCAATTGAATAGACATATCAAATGAAATAGCAGTAAGTCTTAATCTCATGCAAATTAATAATGAAATCAAATAGTTATACAACTGTTATTTTTTAAAAATAATTTAAGCCCTAATTACATAAATCTTTTAAGGGTAAATTACTGTGAGATAATATTTAAAAAACATAGTGACAGAGATAATTGGGGGTCGTTTCCCTGTGAGACCGATCCCTCCTGAGGCCCTGTTCTTTTCGTTGGAAAATTGCAGGTGTGGGATGAGTGGGAGTGGGAAAGGGGGGAATGAGTGAGTGAAAATGGATAAGAGTGATATATTTTTTTTTTTTGAAGTGTGGGAAAGGGAGGGAAGGATTCAGAAGGAGTGAGAATGAGTTGAATGAAGCAGAAGAGTTGATGTAAATTACATATTTTGTTTTTTTAATGTAATATTTTATTTGTGATAGTAATTACCGATGATAAAAAAATTTTAGACTGGAATTTTTTTTTTCGGTGTAGACTCAGGTACGAAATATTGTTTCGTGGCTGTTGTTACCCCAAAAAAATTGTAATTTTTCTTATTCGTAAAACAAATTACGAATGTATTTTTTTCTTCATATATTAATCAAATATGAACAACGAAAAAAAATACACATATGTTCAGGCCTTGTTCTTTTCGTTGGTAAATTAAAATTTATCAACCTCGACCAACTTCAACCCACATTAACCCACTTTACGAACTTCAATAAAAAATATTAATTTTAACCAACTTCAGCCCACTTCAACCAACTCACATTTTCCATTATTTTAACTAGGGGTGAGCAAGATCGGGTACCCGGTCCAATTTTTTGGAACCGGTCCCGGTCCCGGTTGGACCGGGTCCAATAATTTTGGAACCGGTCCCGGTCCTGGTTGAACCGGTTCCAAAATTTCTGGACCTGGTCCCAGAACCGGTCGGGACCGGTTCCATAACCGGGTACCCGGTGCCCTTTTTTTGACTTTTTAATTTTATTTTAAAATTAAATTTTATCAAAATTCAAGCCATTAAGTACACCACCATCCCAACAACTACTAAGCACTAAAGACGTTAGTACTTCTATTTCTAGGCAAACATCACAAAAAAGCAAGAAAAAGGCTCAAACATTAACTAATAACTATGCATGCAAAAGGTCATTGGGTAATTAGACCGGATAACTGGGTACCGGGACCGGTACCGGTTCCAAACTTTCAGGAACCAGACCCGGAACCGGTTGTCACCAGATCCTGAATTTTGGAACCAGTCCCGGTCCCGGTTGGACCGGGTCCGGGTCTGGGTCCGGGTACCCGGTTTTTTTGCTCAGCCCTAATTTTAACCAACTTCTATCTATCATACAAAAAAAATTTCCACGTATTTCAACCCACATCAACACACTTCGACCTACTTCAACCAACTTCAACCCACTTCAATAAAAAAATACTCACTTAAACCTACCTCAATCTATTTCAATAAAGAAATACCCACTTCAACCTATTTTAACTAACTTTTACCAATCTCAACTAACTTAACTCTTTTACCAACCTATATTTCCCAACGAAAGAACAGATCCTCAGTACACAGAAAACAAGCATCTGCAATTTGTGTGAAGAATTTTCAATATTTTGTGACAAATGCACACATAAAAAAAATCTGCTCAAAATACACGTACAATACATCTGCACTTCCTAGGGGGTGAGCAAGAAAAACTGAAACCAAAAAACTGACTCGAAAAACCGGTTAACCGATTTGATTTTTCTAAAAAATTCGGTTTGATTAATTGAGCCGAAACAATTTTGCGGTTTCGATTTCAGTTTGGGTTTGGCCATTTGAGATTTGGTGAACCGCATGGGTAGCCGACGGTTAACCGAAACTAAAACTTATACTTTTAGTTTAAAAAAATTAAATTTTATATTGGTCAAATATAGATTTTGTAATTATTAAAGATAAGACTAAACATACAATAATATGTAAATTAGTATTTGGTGTCTTAAATAGTTAAATTAATTAAAAAAATGAGTGAAAATTGAAAATTAACAATTTAAATTAACGGTTAACCGATAATCGAACGGAAAATCCGATTAACCGAACCGAAAATTTGGTTAACTGAGTTTTTCAGTTTGGTTACGGTTCACATTTTCGCTGAACCGGAAAATTCGGTTAACCGAAAGTTTTGGTTCAGTCCACAATTTTTGCGAACCAACTTTCCGGTTAACTGAAAATCGGTTAACTAAATTTCTGGTCAATCAGTTTTGATCACCCCTAGAACTTCTTATCACAAAGTACAAACAACGCTAAAAAAATTTATATGTTCCTTCATTATGCCGGAAAAAAATCTGCAGATTTGGCCTCAAATTATAATGAACGAAAAATAACTATGTTACAAATACAGTAACAACCATTCACACTTTGGTGGCCTATAACAAATATTTCATAACCAACGAAAAAAAAATTAGGCATCTCTTCTATATACAAACTCAAACCCAAAATATCTATCAGTCACAAAAAACTAGTATTTACTTAACAAAGCAGGAAAAATTATTACTTCTTCAATATAT
>JACYFF010019584.1:109064506-109080099 GCA_017589665.1 Selenicereus undatus | reverse complement strand
ATATATATATATATAAAATTACGTCATCTACAATTTTCGACTCGACTAACAAATATTTCCATAACATTCGAAAAATAAATAAAATTTTTCATAATTGCTATCAAATTATTTGTACACACAATTACATAAATTATAAAAGTTTTCAAAATATGAAAAATAATAGTTATATATAGGAGTTGGATCCTTTATTTGCTAACCGGATCCTTTTCTCTTTCTCTTTCTCATACTCGGTAAATGGTTTTACAATTGTTCTCTCTATAAACCTTTTTCACAAAATTGTTTGTGGGTCTTATGGAATTAACCTCTCTATGAATAGGAATACCGGTAGAGGTAAAGTTGTCTACAACTGAATCTCCCCAGATCCCGCAAAAGCAGTTCCTACACTGAGAGTTTGTTGAATTGTTGTTGTTGTATAGGCGTTGGAAGGAGTGAGTGAAAGTGACTGAGAGTGAAAAGAAGTATTATTTTTTTTTTTAAAATGTGAAAAGATGTGAGAAATGAAAACATGAGTAAGTAAAAATAAAAAGTAGTGAATTGGATCCATTAAACTACAAAAAACCCAACGCTTGAGTCCTGATCCAGGTGTTCCAAGTCTCTGTAACTGGAAGTGGCGTTGACTGCGTCTGTTAATAACCGTTTCTCTGTCACTCTGACTCAGAAGCCTCCTTCCCAGCCCAGAAATCTTCTGAGCATCAAAGCAGCAACTTTAACAAGGAGAGTATGAATCGCATGGAGATGCTGAACGAAGAGCTGATATTCACAATCCTAGACTACCTCCATGAAGACGAAGACCCTGTAGCCCTGAAATCCTTCTCTCTCACCTGCAAATCATTCTACACCCTAGAATCCCGCCACCGGAGATCTGCCAAGCTCCTCCGCCCTGACCTCCTCGCCGCCGTCCTCCGCCGCTACAACCGCCTCTCTCAACTCGACTTATCCCTCTGTCCCCGCGTCGACGATGCCCTCCTCACCACCCTAACCCTGTCTTCCTTTTCTAGTTCCCTGCGATCCCTCAAGCTCACCCGATGCAGGTTCGTGACGAGGTTGGGCATAGCGGATCTGCTGCCCAATTTGGTGGAGCTTGACCTCTCCAACGCCACTGAACTCACCGATTCTGCTGCTTCCGCCATTTCTAGGGCTAAGAATCTACGGAAGCTGTGGTTGGTTAGGTGTAAGCTTGTTTCTGATATGGCGATCGGATGCATTGCTGTGGGGTGTAGTGAGCTTAGGAGTATCAGCTTGAAATGGTGCTTGAGGGTCACTGATTTAGGGGTTGGACTTCTTGCCCTCAAGTGCACCCAGCTTCGCTATTTGGATCTCTCCTATGTTCCGGTATTTTTCTCCCCCCCTCTTCAATTTTCATTTTGATAGTAGGTTTGGCGGTTGATGAAGATACTGGAATTTGGACATTTCATTTCTCAGTGGAGATTTAGGATTTGGGTACCTAGATAATGAAGGGTTTGACTTTTTAGCTGTCATCGCTTTGTCCCCAATTCAGTAAGATGAAGATCGTCCTTGAATTATGGTCGAGGCATGTGCTGCATTTGACCCTATTGAATAATTCACAGGCCCCATTTCATAATGATAACAACGCAGTTTTCTGATTTAAACCCATGAATTGCTATTATCTGCTGAAGAACCAGAATTTAAAGCAATTGGTTATGATGCCATTGAATATGTCATGAACCTATATCATTATTGTTGTTGATTCGGTCTGAATAGGATTTCTAATATGAGACTATTTAAAGCTACCATTCCTATCAAAAGTAGCCATAATAGCACCCATCTTATCTGTCTTGTCTGGATATGGTTTCTAATAATGCAACTATTTACAGCTACCAAAAGTAGCTATAATTTTAGGCTGAAAAGGACCCACTGTATTTCATGCATTGCAGATTACAGAGAAATGCCTTAAGTCTGTTTTGCAACTAGCATATCTGGAAGATCTAATCCTTGTTGGATGCCTTGGGATTGATGATGATGGCCTCGCTTCTCTCAAAGAAAGCTGCGGCACAATGAGGGTGCGTAATCTCGTGTTTCTGGTCACCTCTTAAATTTATATTGATTGCTGTTGTATGATAAGGTCTGAGATGATACTAATACCATTCTTCTGGTTCCGAGCCTCTATTTTTGCATCTAAATTGATCCTTTTCTGTCCCAACAGACGCTTGATTTGTCGAACTGTCAGAACATAAGCCACATAGGTCTGTCGAATATGACCAGAGGTGCTGGATACTTGCACCAGCTTACACTGTCGTATGGCGCAGCTGTAAGTACCCATTTGTATCCTGCATTTTTCAACCTTTGTTTTTGCTGTTTCTTAAAGTTTACTGTTTGGTTTGATCATATTTCTCGCATCTCCTTCTTTCTGGAATAGGTTACTGTTGATGTGGTCAAATGCCTTCAGAATTTCTCAATGCTGCAGTGTCTTAAATTAGATGGTTGCGATGTCACTTCTTCTGCATTGAAGATGATAGGAAACTGGTGTGGATCGCTCAGAGAGCTGAGCCTGATTAAGTGCTCGGGTGTCACTGATGAGGGTATCTCTGCTATTGCTAAGAGGCACACAGAACTGAGAAAATTAGACATCACATGCTGCCGCAAGATCACTTCCTTCGCTATAGACTGTGTCACAAGATCATGTACTTCTCTCTCCTGCCTTAAGATGGAGGCCTGTAGTCTTGTCTCAAAAGAAGCATTCTCCTTGATTGGACATTGTTGTCCATTCTTAGAGGAATTGGATGTCACAGATGATGATTTAGATGATCAAGGTCCCCCTTTCGACCCTACATGTTTTCCCTGTATCTAGATGTCGTAGTGACCTGGTTTTGATTACCTTTCTTCCTTGGAGTCTGATGTTACATACTTTACCCCTGTTGCAGGTTTGAAATACATCTCAAGATGTTCCAGACTTTTCAGTTTGAAGCTAGGGATATGCCTTAATATCTCCGATGACGGGCTGATTCATGTTGGCATGCATTGCTCTAGACTGAAGGAGCTAGATTTATACAGGTAACATTAATAGCATTGGTTTTGATTGCTATATTAACTGAAGTCCTTTTGGTAGAAGATGAGCTCCAAAACAGTTTCTCTCCATGGGGATGCAAGTTCAAGTAGCACAGGGTGCTTTTTCTCATGTTTATTGGCATATCACATTCCTCATTTTCTTTCCCCTTTAAATGACAGGGCCATGGGAGTAAATGATGTAGGCATATCAGCAATAGTTCAAGGCTGTGGTATTCTGGAGTCAATAAACATGGCATATTGTGATAAAATTACAGATGCATCTCTAATATCATTATCAAAATGCGGGAAATTAAAAGCATTGGAAATGAGAGGATGCCCTCGTATTACATCAGTGGGGCTGGCAGCCATTGCTGCAGGATGCAGGCAGCTCGCCATACTAGATATAAAGAAGTGTCACAAAATTGACAATTCAGGGATGATTCCGCTTGCTCAGTACTCTCAAAACCTCAAGCAGGTTTATGATATTTTCCATTTTAACTCTTATTATATTGCGGTGGTTCTAAATTAATCCTCACATGTGACTCAAATCTCTTTTTGTTCTTTCTTGTATTAATTGGTTGTTTTTATTTGCAGATAAACTTGTCATATTGTTCAGTCACGGATGTAGGGCTATTGGCACTGGCAAGCGTAAGCCGGTTGCAGAATATGACGATATTGCACCTTTGTGGGCTCAGCCCAAATGGCTTAGGAGCTGCTCTCTTAGCCTGTGGCGGCCTGAAGAAAGTGAAGCTCCACACTTCCTTTAAGGCTTTGCTTCATCCCTCTCTTCTTGAACACATGGAAAGCCGCGGTTGTGTGTTTCAGTGGAGAGACAAACCATTTCAGCCTCAGGTTACCCTCCTTTCCCTATCTCTCCTTCCTATTCTCCATTTGAAACCTTCTTTTTTCTTTTTCCCTCACTCATATTCTCTTGGCTCTAGGCATCAGATCCTGGCTTGTCTTGTGCTTGAAGCTTCTACTGAAACACCATAACAAATATGGAATTTTTTTTTTTGAGGGGACAACCTTAAAATTAAAATACTGCAATAAAATATAACGTAGACTGAAAAATAGTTGTGTGACTTGGACAGGTTGACACAGCCCCCTTGGAATGGAACCTACCGATCATTTGACGATTGCGGTTCAAACCTCTGCATGTACACTTTCTGCGGGTTGGATGTTTCTTTTTGTTTCTACCCTTTATTTTTGCACTTATATTTTGTTTTCTTCTAGGCGAACCCCTGCGCTGGGGGTTGTTTTTTGCAAAAAAGAGAATGCCAAATGTCATTGAACAGGTATAGTTAAGGACAATGACTTGATCAAAAGATGTTAATTTGGTTATTAATATATTTGTCATTGGTGATTAAGTAGGCTATCGTGATATCGGATTAGATATGACTGTAATATGATTGACTCTAAGCAGTGGTATATAAATATTTTGAACTTGACTACTTGAGTAAACAATCAAACAATTTGCTGCATGAGGTGTTTACAAAATTCATTCTGCTGTCCCTGGTTTTGCAAGCTCTCAGAGACATATTTGTCAAGACATGTTATTATCTTGAAAAAGAGGGAAACACCAAGGATCATGTAGCTTATAGTTAGTATTTGGATCACAGGATTATATTTGGTATTGTTTTAGTCAGCCAATCTCCAGTCAATTAAGATACTGATTTGTTATTCCTTTATCCGACTGTTGTTGGATGACAGATTTGCTTGCTTCAAAGATTTGTTGACCTAAGTGGCATTCCTAAATGGGGTATCTCACCTCTAAACTTGAAGGCAATGACTATGATTGATGAATGATCTCTGACAGATCTGAACTGTTGATGGTTTGGCATGGATAAGAGTTGGCGGGTACACACAGGATCTGGGAAAGGGCTCCACGCCTCCACCCTAAGGGGTGAATTGTAGGCAGTATAACCTGACTTTGTCAATGGTTGATTTCAAGGTTCGAACCCGTGACCTTTCGATCAATGAAAACAATCTTACCGTTGCTCTAAGGCTCCCTTTTATATATATATATATATATATATATATATATATATATATATATATATATATTTCTTTTTTGAAGTATTTGTCTTCTTTGAAGTTGTAAGGGAGATTATAATCGTACAATCTTCCCATCTAATAGTTGAAAACTTCCAACAATTTTCTCTTCTTGGCTTTTCCCACTACCACTAGTGTTAAAACTTAAAACTATTCAAGGTGATAAATTTATAAGATAATCAACTATTGCATGGGAGAACTATAAGGTATAATCCCCTTCTTAAATTTTACTATTATTTCTAAGGGATTGCAAGCACTGACTTGATAGTCGAATGTGTACAGAATAGTGCATGTAGTTTTTATCGGATAATACTTACCACCAGATTATAATGAATGAAAATGGTTAGGGTAGGTTTTATATAGGGCAGTTGAAAGCTACCAAAATAGGTGCTTGTCTCCCAGTCGTACAGAGAGGTAAGCATAGGAGCACTGTTTTAGGATTTAGGGTTCAATTCACTTTTTTTTTTTAAAAAAAGCAATTAATAATGTGAACGGAATAGCAAAGCATGGACCGTGGACCCATGAAAGAGCATTGGATTTTCACCAAACAACTACACTATTACACGTACTAGAAGTTTAGCTCCGTTAATTTATGTGGATTTTAGGGGTGGGTGTGGTGTACAGCATTACATTTACAGGTACAGCCGCCTCTCTCTCTCTCTCTCGGTTGGGCCCACCGGGTCGGGTCCT
This sequence comes from Selenicereus undatus, assembly GCA_017589665.1. NCBI lineage: Eukaryota > Viridiplantae > Streptophyta > Magnoliopsida > Caryophyllales > Cactaceae > Selenicereus > Selenicereus undatus. The sequence goes on along the minus strand of JACYFF010019584.1, from coordinate 109,074,351 downwards.
CTAGAAGCCCGAATTCGTCTAACCCACCAATGGGGTTGGGGCAGCTAGTCAAAACGCACGAGCTTTGAATCTTATTTTAATCGCTATTGTAGTGTGCATGAAAATGGTGTATTTGTTTTTTTTTTTTTTTATAAATTATATTGGCCTTATGTAATTTCCACGGTCAAATGTCTACTCAGCTTCCGAGAAGATGCCCCATGCCTTTCTTTTCCGTCCGCGTTACGTGAACTCGTAGAAAAACAAACAAACAAACAAATAAAAAGAAAAATACAAATTGTCATTTTCCTCTGCTCGTCTCCTCTCTCCTCTCATCTCCTCCATCTTCATTCAAGCCTCTTTGTTAAACTCTGATCTCCACCCGCCCTTGTTTGATTTGGTCTCTGTCTCCCCCTCTCTCTCTCTTCCTCTGTTTTACGGGCTTCTTTAGTTGTGGAAGCTTAGATAATTTCAACAGTAGTAGTGGTAGTAGTAGTGCTAAGTTATTGATGACTGGCAGCTCCTTCTCCGACCTTCTTAACTCCGGGGCCGATGAGAAGCCCTCCCGGAGCTTTGCCGATCGTATAGCTGATCGGACTGGGTCTGGGATTCCCAAATTCAAGTCTTTGCCACCCCCATCTCTCCCAATTTCACCCCCTTCTCTGTCTCCATCGTCCTACTTTGCTATCCCGCCTGGTCTTAGCCCTGCTGAGCTCCTCGACTCCCCTGTCCTTCTCTCCTCGTCTAACGTAAGTCTTTCTCAAATCTGTTTTATTCATGCCTCTTTTAATACTGTTTTCTCAAAAGGGTTTCCTGAAAATTCGTACTGCATGATGTTTATGTACCCCTCCCCCCCAAATTGTTTTAGTAGTTGTAACAGGGGGAGTTTGATGGGGGGTGTTAAAAAAGAGAACTTAGTCAGTTGGGTATATAATTCGCTTTGTTTAGGCTGTAAAAGGGTGTTTTGGCCATGTTGTTTGGCTAATTTTGGTTGTATTTGGAGTTCCAAATCAATAATAATTATGATAATACGAAAATGCTACTAAAATGGGCTGTTGGGATTTGTGAACTGGGACTGAATAAATGATCAAATACTGATGATTATGTGTTGGTTGGGTTGAATTTGCAGATACTGCCATCTCCCACAACAGGGGCTTTTGCCGCGCAGGCCTTGAATTGGAAGGCTAATTCGACCAGAAGCAGTCAGAATCAGGAAGACGTTCATTCCCAAAACTATTCTGATTTCACCTTCCAAACCCAATCAAGGCCTTCTGATGTCTCATCCACTATGTTCCCCTCTTCCATGCCCTCTTTTCCAACTGTAAGTATCTTAAATTTATTAAGAAAATCTTTCTGGTTAGCCTTTGGCTTAATTGCCTACCTTTTTGTTGATCTGAAAGTAATAATTAAAATTGCAGGGAGGGCAGAACCAGCAGCAACATCAACAATCATCATGGAGTACAGGAGAGCAGAAGCAACAGGATGGTCATTATCAACCATCCAAATTGGTAAATTCCCAGGGTCAGACACAGGGTCAATCTGAAAATTATAATATCAAATATGAGGCGGATCAGAGTTCTTCTTACCAAGCATCTGATTATGCAAGAGAAAGAGAGCAAAGTAGTAGAAAGTCAGATGATGGGTACAACTGGAGAAAATATGGGCAAAAACAGGTAAAAGGGAGTGAAAACCCTCGGAGTTATTACAAGTGTACATATCCCAATTGTCCCATGAAGAAGAAGATTGAGACGGCTCTTGATGGCCGAATCACTGAGATTGTTTATAAAGGTAGCCATAACCATCCGAAGCCAGTTAATAACCGAAAATCAGCCTTAGCCTCAGCTTCATCATCCTTTCAAGCCTTGCTAATTCCTCCTTATAATGATTACCAAGATCACTCTTCTTCGGGGGTGTTGCCACAGGGATCATCTGGGCAAACTGACTCGGTTGCTACCCCAGAGAACTCCTCGATTTCGATTGTTGATGATGAGCAGGACATGGGTTCTCAGAGGAGTAGATCAGCTGGATCTGGGGACAATGATTTTGATGATGATGATGTTAATAATGAACCTAATGCCAAAAGATGGTAAGCAACTACCAGCAATATCATTAGTCTTGGTCTAATTTGGATTTGTGAGATGATTCTTCCGTTAAGTGACTAATACATTTGGCATGAAATATGTGTCACAGGAAAGGGGAAATTGGTGAAAATGAATGCATCTCAACAGCTGTTCTTGGGGCTGGGACTGTTAGTGGGAACAGAACAGTCAGAGAACCAAGAGTGGTTGTTCAGACCACAAGTGACATCGATATTCTGGATGATGGATATAGATGGAGAAAATATGGTCAGAAAGTTGTCAAGGGCAATCCTAATCCAAGGTAACTCTGATGATTCTTAGTTCTTATAATAATGCTTGCATGTGTAATATTGTCAACATCTGGATCTTTCCAGATCCTCTAAAAACGGGATCCATACTGGGGGTTGGTGGTGGTGATGATGTTGTAATACTGTGTTATAGTGCATGTTTCTGTTTGCAGAAATGTTATTCATAGATCAAATTGTGATTTTGTCTATTGCCAATGTTACAGGAGCTACTATAAGTGCACTCATCCGGGTTGCCCAGTGAGGAAACACGTGGAACGGGCTGCTCAAGATCTAAGGTCAGTGATCACCACTTATGAAGGCAAGCACAACCATGATGTTCCTGCTGCTCGAGGCAGTGGAGTCAACAGGGCCAACAACATCCATGGCATGGGCACTGGGGCAGGGGTGGTTCCATCCATGGCCGTAAGGCCATCTGCGTTAAATTATATGGGCTCGATCAACCCTAACCCTGACTCTAACCTTAACCTCAACGCTCGGATGCCCACTTCAAACTACGCAGTTCGAGGTCCCCAAGGCCAAGGGACCGTGCAGTTACCCCCCTTTGCATTAGAGATGCTGCAGAATAACCCTGGGAGTTTTGGCTTCTCATCAGGGTTAGGATTGATGAATCAAGTTCAAGCCAAGGAAGAACCAAAAGATCATGACATGTATTTTGATTCTTTTCTGTACTGAAATTTTGACTGGGACCGGTGGGATTTGGGGATTTTATCAGGTCGATCCAGTTATCCACTGACAAATTAAATACAGTATACTCCTGTAGATTCATTTGTTGATTGTATTCTTCATTATGTTTGTTTTTTTGGGTTGGTTGGTTTGTACACTAGGAGTGCAGAAACAATCTTAAAACATAGGAATTTGGGGGGGGGGGGTGGTATAGGTCAAGGGTGATACATCATGTATGTTTTTTTTTTTTTCTTTCTTTTTTGATATATTCCCGGACAGCAATCAACCGATGTACTCTATATGTCTGTCAAATTCAAAAAGTTTAATTTATATTATCCTTTCGAAAAATGCAAATTCTTATATAAAGCATTTAACGGGAAATTACTATGAGATGGCGTATGCGGTATATTTTTTGAAAATTAAAGAGGGGCGTGTTTAGGAGAGTTGTCTCACTTGCCATATATTTTCATTTTTTAAAAAAAAATATGGCAAGTTTTCTTCACTTTCCAAACCTCTTCATTAAACACTATTAATTATTGAACTCTTCGATTTAGATCATGTTGAAACAAGAATTTATGTGCTATGAATTATTCGTGTTAAAGAGGAGTTTTACACATTGGTAAAAACTTTATATATTGTTAGTACAATCACTTCGTGAAAATATTATAAGTTACCCATCATGTTGAAAAGACTAATTAAACGTTGTATTCGTCCAATGGCATCGGTATTAGTTACTTTTCAAAATGATTGTATTAAATAAGAGTTGTAGTAACCCATTGATAATGGTTTTAGTTACCTTTTCATACGATAAAAATTAACCAATCATAGTCCTCCTTTGGAAACATTGTCAGTCATGTCTGTGTGGCACTTGGCCTTGGAGTACAATGTCAGATGTGAAACATACTAACAAATAATTACAGTCACTTGTTGACACTATTATTAGTATATATTAGAAGTCCAATTACCTTTAAAAATGGAAACATTAAATGAATAATTATGTCATCCATCTATGGTGTTATTCGTCTTACAAATATTATCATTGGTCATGCATTACAACGCTACATTTAAATTAAATAGAACAATAGTGTAGTCACCTATTGTATTTAACAGTAGTTATTATCTCATAGTAGTCATATATTATTACTCAAATTTGTATAGTCATCTCTCACCTACATTATTAGTCATATATTATTACTCACATTACCTTATAATATGGAAAAATCAAACAGCATGTCAGTCACGCACAAAATATGATTAGTCATATTTGTATGGTATGAACACAAACTTTATAGATATAGTCATACATGCAACAATGAATATTCGGTAGCACAATTAGTCAACAACAAAAACAACAACAACAACTCCCAGCGTGGGTCCCGCTTTCGCGGGGTTTGGTGTAATGCCCATGCCCCATGGTAAGAACATTACATCGCCAGAATCCTTCGAAAGGACTCTTAAGGCTAAATGTAAGACAATTTTTCTTGAATAGCATATTTTATTTTATTTTTTTTAAACAGAGAGCTTCATGCTCCACCTATGAAGTCCAAATGAACTAGACTTAGGGCCTTCATGACCTTATATTACAATGGGGTCCCTAAGAACTTCATCGCAAGCAACATAATAAAATATATAAGCCTTAGCGGGACGCCACCGAGACTGATTCAGGGCATCTACTACATGCACCAACATGTTACAAGTTGCAAACGTTACATTACATTCCAATCCACATAATGGCAATGCATGCAAGTTACAAAAGGTACATATTCAAATCCAAGCATCGGCCTCCAAAATACACGTCACGCCATATACCTTAATCTTGTTGGGAATTTGAAAGGGAAAATTTTGGAAAGGGGTGAGCAACCACAGCTCAGTGGGAGTTCTCGCCTCCCAAAACCAAAATAGTTTTTTTATCCACAATAAGTCATAGTACCAATAGTAGTACTAATAGCAATATTATCATAGATCAATAAATCTTTCAAACCATCGCAAACCTGTCCTTCATGAGTTCAAATAATGCACTATTGAAATCCTGATGAACAACACAATTAGGCTTGAGAGGTTAGAAAGAAGGAGAATCGTGCACATTTCTCACATGAAATAGACTTTTTTTCACTACAAAATGCCTTTCAAACTAGAAACTTGCTGAGTACCCACTATTCACCAGTGTCGATTCTTGTGCAAGTGAAAGCAAGAAAGGAAATGACATTGACTAAAAGGCTGCCTACTCGGGAGGACTAACGTCTAAGGGATGGGAAACTTATACCCTCGTCAGGGTAAAACATTGTCACCTTTCTGAGTGAAAAACTACCACTCTGTGAAATTTGCCAATGCGGAATCTGCTGACAAATCCCCAATTTAAACATACACAACGGTTCGTCCCTTTAGATGCTAGTTTATTCAAGTTCAACACCAAAATCAAACTTAGTGACTTTATGTCTTTGGTATCAAACTAAAACCATTCCCTTTGATGTCGTGCACAAATCTTAATAATTTTTGTTCACTAATTTTCTCAACTCAATTAAAATGATATTTGGGAGCCCATGAAAATAACCTTTCAAGTAGGACCCCGCCCCCTTTTTTTGTGTGAACGATACATGCTAAATAAGTACCATAAGATCATATCAAATATTACATAAAATGCTACTTGTTCAAGTGTCCCAACTTGACCTTGTAGTCCTCTTCTCTTTTCTTTTTTTTTGAGTGTGTATGGATGTCTTTATTATTATTATGCCTCCACCACACACACACACACACACACACACACACACACACACATATATATATATATATATATATATTCCCCTCACACAATCGAGTAACAACCCATTATTAATTGCTAACAATTTCTCACCCCCTTTTTTTCTCTAACAATCTTTGGAATTCTATTCTCAAAATTTATCTTTTCAAGCATAATATTACACCACTACCACATCAAGACTACATAAAAATGTCATCTCAATGCTAAACTATCATTTTCTTTACAGACATATTTAACTAAGTTTCAAGAGTATACTTTAACTTTTTAACTTATCAAAACTAAAAGCTTGCCAAAGTACACCAACTCAATCAACTTCTAAAACATCTGTAAATATCTTAACCTACACAAGAATGAATTACAAAAGTCATATGGTAACATATAACTCAACAATACTTAGTGCATTTTCCAACATTATTGCAAAATCATAAACTACATGTCTAGTAAGGTAAGCAAATAATTTCATCACTCTAATTCATCAACTATAGCATCATGTAAAGTCTACTTTTCATAACCATTAACTCAAAAATTTATTAATACCACAATTTATACAAGATAACTTAAAAAAGCAACTTTAAAGAATACGCAACAACAATCATGAGCAAGACATGAAATTAACCATATAAAGAAACACCCTAACTATTGTAGATCAATAACATAATCATACAAATAATAAAACATTTTAACTTTAAAACTAATTTTTATATAAGGGATTAAGAGAGCCCACACCTTAAAGTAGCTTGTTAACCTTCTTTTAACCCCTTGATCCTTAAGAAAAATCCAAAGCAAGTTGGATTAGCCCTCCTTGAGTAGAATTACTTCTCTAGCACTCTCCTCTTTCTCTCTCTAGTTCCTTACTTGGTAAAGTAGTAAAAGTGGGAGAAAAAATGGAAAAGGGGAGTAGTAAGAGTAAGCAAAATAATTCACATCCCCCTTTTTGCTTGCACTTGGCCGGCCACATCACACTCCTCTTCCTCTTTTGGTGTGTATGTGAGTGAGTCATTGTTGCTTGTCTAAATGGGGAAAAGAAATAGGGCATGGATGAGCATTAGGCAAGTCATTCCCTATTGCTTGTTGCCCTTACCTCCCATTAAAAAAAATATGGCTATATTGTCTAGTTAGTAAAGCTTTTATTAAGCAAACTTTATTAGCAAATATTACTCTTAATCATCACATCTGGGGAGATCCAAATGTAGACAACCTTATCTCTATCAGCAATCCTGTCCGTAGAAAGGCTGATTCCAAGAGACCCACAAAAAACAGATTTTGTGAAAACATTATATAGAAGAAGGATTTTGTGAAAACATTTTATGGGGAAAACTAAGGATAAGTCTCAGGAAAAAAAACCCCCCAGAGATAAGCAGTACCTATGTAACCGTAAGTGCAACAAGGCAAAGGAAGATACTGTACCTTAGCAAACAGAGGTAGACAAACAATGTCTCCGCCCAGGCGAATGAGCTACCTGCATGCAAACATAACATACGAAAAAAACCGCGACCAAACCCACTCTATTGCAACCGAGAGACCAACTACGAGGCTAATTTTTTGGGATCTAAGATCTTAATCATATTTCGCCATAGTCTCCTATCCTGAGCCATATCCTCCGTTAACCCTGCAACTCTCAAGTCCCCTCGAATCACCTCGTCCAAACTCTTCTTTGGTTGTCCCTTCCCTCTTTTACCACTTGGGATGTTAATACTCTCACATTTCCTCACTGGAGCGTCCACACTCCTTCTTTTCACATGGCCAAACCATCTGAGTCTTATTTCTCTAAACTTATCTTCGATGGGGACCACTTTAACTAAGTCTCTGATAACTCAATTACTAATTCTATCCATTCTCGTAAAACCACACATCCATCTAATCATCATCATCTCTGCTACCATTAACCTTTGAACCCGAGTCTTCTTTATAGGCCAACACTTCGATCCATATGACAGTAGGTCTAACTACCATACAATAAATTTTGCCTTTTAGTCCTACAGACATTCTCTTATCGCACAACACACCTAAAGCATACTCCATTTTTGCCAGCCCACGTTTATGTGATGGATAATATCTTCGTCAATGTCCCCTTCATGATGAATGATCGAGCCTAGATATTTAAACTTCTCGACCTTTGGTATCTGCATTCCCTCAATGGTGACTTCTCCCCTCACGTCTTCCCTACCACTGAAACAACAATGAAGGAATTCAGTGTTCGATCTACTAATTCTAAAGCCTCTAGACTTCAGTGTATGTCTCCATCGTTTCGGTTTTCCATTAACTCCCTCCTTAGTCTCATCAACAAGAACAATATCATTTGCGAATAATATACACTATGGTAACTCATCTTGAATCCCTTTTGTAAGTTCATCCATGACTACAGTGAAAAGAATTAGTCAAGTTGCATTATATTTGGAAGCACAATGACCAAATAAAAGTAGTTCACACATCTGTCACCCAATATGAATATTCATAGTCATACATTACTGGCTAGGTCATGGCATAAAATTAAACAATTAATCTATCATACTAGTCCTCAATCACAAATGTTATTAGTATTTCAATTAAATCACCAATTGAATTATATAAACATTTGGTCATATTTGACAATGTTATTAGTCATATTTATGTTGTAATTGTGGTCATATATTACAACGTTACATGCAAACTAAACAAAACATTAGCATACACTCACATGGGCAATAGTATTGAGTCATATCCATTTGTCTGAACACAAATTGTATGGATACAATCATACATCCGATAAGTAAATAGTCATGTTACGATATTAAACACAATCAAACTAAGTACCAAACAAGTGTAGAACCAAATAAATTTTATTGATGTATTCATATATGTAATAATTAAATAGTCACACGTTACTAATAAATAAACAATATCTTAAGTCATGCCATTTGCCTTTTTTTTCATACAACTACTACACGACACTAACACCCCCGCGATGCATTCAAGATATTGAAACTTTGACACTGATATTCTAAATTAAGACATGTTAGGAAGTATGTAACAATCTAAATGCATAAACCTTTGAACAACGCAAGATGACGATGATGGGGACAATGATGATGGGAGATGAAGATGTTACGTGTATATATAGGAAAATGACAATGGAGGGGGATAAGAGCGAGTGTGTGATTGATGAGAGATAGAGTGTGATGTCGGCTACTGAGGAGAGAATTTTTTTAGGGTTTATTATGCATGTGAAACTCAAACACAACCGACGAAGGAGATTGTTGACCTGTGCTTGCTGATGTGGCCTCCTCGTCTCACACTACATTATCATGAGATAGTCTCACTTAAGACGCAATAATGTTACTTTAAATTAATAGCAATCAAGTTGGCAAAGGACAAGAAGCAGCAGCCGATTGAATGAGGGGGAGACAGTAGTTGTGTATGTGGACATGCAGAATATTGCGTTGTAAAATTCACCCCAATGCCTTCCTTTTTTATACTTTCAATTCAAAACAAATATTCTCATTCCGCGAATCATATGTCACACTGCACGTTAATTTTAACATTTGCAAAGTTCCACATTTCAGCATGCATGCAATTCCAATTGCACATTCATGACCTAATTTCATACCAACTTTTCTTGCTATCTTAATTAAAATTGAAAAAAAAGGGAATATCAAAATCAAATTTATAGATGTTGGATAAATGCCTAAAAATGCAATCATGTATGTAGTTTGAAGATTCTTGTATTTGTGTATCTAAGCTAATGTTAGATTGGAAAATTAAGAAAAGGAACGAGTGGAAGGCTAATTAACTGACCTTTAAAATAACAGAATAATATAAAAATATAAGAGGAATTGGATGCCAACACTACTAACTTTCAGGTTATTTATTTTCCATCACTGAGGCCAACTCCGTTGTGGTGCAAGGAAAATAAATATCCTCAAAGTTAGAAGTATCAGCATCCAATTCCTTAGTTGGGATTAATGGCATCCAATAACACTAAAAAAAATGGCTCACTATATTACTATTATTATTATTATTATTATTATTATTATTATTATTATTATTATTATTATTATTATTATTATTATTATTATTATTATT
>JACYFF010019584.1:109043651-109061234 GCA_017589665.1 Selenicereus undatus | reverse complement strand
TAAAGAGACAGCCATAGGCAGATCTATGATTAAAGATGGGATATTTATGGACACCCCTGACAAAAAAATAAAATAAATTAATGTTCTATATTTTAAAGAGAGTTAGATTGATTTATATTATTACTTCTAAAATAGGCAGTTTAATAATAGATGAATATTCCTATTTTATATGTCTAAGTCTATCACAGGTAAAACAACACATAAATAAATTAATCACCATTGACTGATGCATATAATATTTGTTGAAATACACCTCAGGAATATCACAATAATTGTCCAAAACTATAATATGCATTCATTAATGGGTAGGACAATAGCGATTACATGGGCTTAACGCCATGGGTGACATCATTAGAGAAAGATTAAAGGTCGACTACGCGGTGTTGTATAATTAATCAATCATCATGCATCAATCAGACCACCAATCAGCGTGTAATTTTCCCTCCTAAACAACTCTAGCTGGCTTTTAATTGGCATTAATTATCTGATGACCCCCCCCCCCCCCAAGAAAATTAAAAATAAAAATAAGAGGCGTTAAATTGTGTAGTACTACTCGAAGATGACAAATGGTTGGTACGATCTTTTTACTAGTTTCACACTGCATTTTTGCTTCAAGTCTATCTAGTTATCTACCCACCATATCCATGGCTTCCTCTTAATTAATTACATATCATATTGTCCGTTTAGGTAGACATGAGAACGGCGCACTCGAGAGGGGTTTTTTTCTTCTTTTTCCCTAAAACATATAGCAATGTTTGAAACGAGCATTGTTATATATATATTTTTTTTTAACAAAGGTTAACGGGAAGCAATAATAAGGTTTGGTGTCTCTTCTCGCAAGAGTGTGTCCAACTACTTCATCTGTCATAATTGACCAAAGCACTAGTGAGATACATAAATTAGACCAGAATGAATTAGTAATAGAATGCCCAAATTTGGAGAGTCAATCTACCGTCATGTTTGCCTCTCTGAACACCTTATTTGCAACAATGTATATACCCATATCTTTCCATGTGAGAATATCCCTCATGGTACTTTGTATTTGCCAGGAAATCTTTACTTACCTTTATAACGCTTGAATGACAATTTCATTGTTGCCATCAACTAGACCTATGAAAACTGACATGAGATTCGAAACCTGAACTGATAAGTGACCTAGACCCGTATTCGACCCGACATTCGAAATAGACTCAGCCGAAAGTGGACTTGAAACCTGAATTGGCCCGAATCGAACCAAACCCAACCCGAAATTTTTGACAAAGTTGCTAAGTTGCGCATGCAAGCTTATTGAACCAAAGATTAGTTGACCCGAAGTCGACCCGAAACCGAAATTCACCCGAACGAAACCACACCCACCCGAAATATCGATTGATCCGAAATATGATCGACACAAACTTAAGCCGATCTATACCTAAACTAAATGACCCCTTTACTAGGTCTACCTTCAACAATGATATTGTTATATGTTTTATGTTTTAGTGAGAAATAGACCTAATTAATAGGCTGGAGGGTCGCCCACCCCGCTCCGACCCGACTGTAAAAAGTGAGGGTCAAGGTCAGCTTTTTCTACCTCAGATCAGCCCCGATCCTCAAATTTAGGGTATCCGATTGCGATACGAGATCAAGCATGGATAGAGCTCTTGACCCTCTGATTCGGCCCATTGACCCTCACTTAAAAATAAAATAAAATAACATATTTTAAAAAAACTTTAGGTTTCATTTGTTTAAAATCTTTTAGCTTTCTACTTTCTCACCTCCTTTCACCTCCCTCTCACTCCTCTTCTCTGGATCTCACTAGCTCCGTACTTTACTTTTTTTCTTGATTGGGGGGTAGGTCAGTTGACCCCACTGAACCGACTCTCCCTCCGCCATTGGTGGCCCTTGATCATAAGTATATGGCTTAGGAGCACTACAGTACTTAGAAAGAGAAAGTTCACTCACTTACACCGGTTAAAAATATTTTTCAACATTAAACATAGATGCTTAGACTAATTTACAAAGGATCTTAGAGACTCTGATATGATCAAGAATGAACTTAATAGAGAGAACTCCTAAGTAGTAATATGTGTTCGCTCATTAACTGCATTTTTGGGGGTGGGAGGGGGGTCTTTTAGCCTTAGTTTATTAGAGTAGAGTTCAAAAAAGAGATAGATCGAGTTCTCCAATTATATATTTTCCCCATTATTAAGACACAAATGCGTTGATTCCTTGGTTTGTGAATGTGAAGTTTAGAATTACAATTATGAACACATTTATTTTGACATGCATACGGATTATGACAAATATTGTTCGGTAATAAGTTGATTAATTAAGAACAAGTTTGTTAATTAAAAGTATATGTAATGGTGATCCGTAATTTTGGATCACAAGTGAAGGCCCACACCCTCCACATCTTCCTATAAGTCAGCTTTTTCTCTCTTCTCCACATCATATGGATCACCAACTTATATCACTAAATAAAATATTATTTTATGGACCCCACCACTAATATATTATTGGGTTTTGGACTTTTAAGGACTTCGTTGGCAAAAAAAGAAAAAAAGAAAATGATTGGGGGGCGGATCACGGCCGTGAATTGGAACGTAGGGTGAGCGAAGCGGATCACTGATGCATGGTTTTTTTTGTACCGTGAGTCAAATTTTTGGCTCACGAGCCTTGCATTGCAGGTGCTCCAAGAGAGAGATAGAGAGAGTGTGTGGCTTGGGTGTATGAGGTGATTAACAAATTAAGGAACAATGAAATCGAGTGGTGGCTTGAAGGAGAGGGCGAGGTCTCCCAAGATCTTACCTTGATTAGATATATTTAGGCTATCTAGGCACAAAATATACTCCATCAGTTTTGATTTGTGATCCTCCATTTGACTCTTACTTTGTAGGCTGTCCTTTTTCTTTTTCTTTTCCTTTTCTTCCTTCTTGAAAATTTTCCCCTCAATTCATTGATTGATTCATACGCATCCTCCTATCTTTGCCTATGAGGTTTGTTCAACACCATTGTCTTAATCTCTGCTTGCCTACCCCTCCCTTGCATGAGAAATATATTCATTTATTCGTTCATTCGTTCATTCAATCCAATTCAATCCATTAAAGTAGATAGCTGATTAATCACTAATCTCAATTTTGTTTTCCAAAAAACCAAAGGAAATGTAATTGATTAAGGAGGAGAAAAGAAATAAATAAAATGGTGGACCACCCATATACAAATGGGAGTGCGATAATACCAAAAAAATGGTGGGCAAGCGGAAGCATATTCAAGGACAGGATGGTGTGCCAATATGCACGGGCAGGGACTTCCCATGGTCTTTGGGTTGGCCACAACCCTTTGGATTATCCCACCCCTCTTTTCCTCGTCCAAATCATCCTCATCTTCATATCCACTCGCCTCATTAACTTGGTCCTTCTTCCCCTACGCCAGAGCATGTTTGTCGCACAGCTTGTGGTACGTACTAATTAAACGCGTACATATGTCTGCTTTCATTCCTTCTAGCAAATTAGATGAAATTTATTATGTTTTAATTCTTATATACAAATGAAATGACGGGTGTGAAATTTGGTTGGATTGATCAGGCCGGAATCCTAATAGGGAGGTCATTGCTATGCCATGAACCAAAATTGGAAAACATGTTGTTCCCGCCTCCAGGAAGATACATTCTCAAGACTTTGTCCACTTTTGGCTTCATGATTCACTTATTCATCTTGGGAGTTAAGATTGACATGTCTTCCCTAAGAAACAGTGGAATCAAGTCATTGGTGGTCGGATTCTCTGGCCTCTTCTCCTCTATCCTATTTGGAGCTCTGGCTTTCATTGTGGTTCGACAGCTGGTTGTGTTGGAGCAAACCCAATATGCAGGTATTCGAGTGCTTATCCTCTTCAATGCGCTTACGTTCTTCATGGTGACCAACACCTATGTCCATGACCTCAAGCTGTCAAACTCCGACATAGGGAGGTTAGCAGCCTCCTCCTCGTTGGTCGTCGACGCTTTTGGGTTGTTTGCTTCAGTCATTGCACTAATCGCATTAGCCCCTAGAAATGACAACGTCAATGTGTTGCCTACTTATGTTTGCCTCCTCTATACGGGTCTCTACTACTTGGTATTATTTGCTGTCCTGAGGCCCCTGGTGCTTTACATTGTAAGTAGAACAGAAGGTTCGCGTATGAAGCAGACCCATTTCGTGCTGATCTTAGTCATCCTGCTAGTTGCTTGGCTCGGGGGGGAGTACGTAGGTCAGAGATTCCATACCTTCTTGTTCGGACTGTCTTTGCCCGATGGGCCTCCCTTAGGATCCGAGTTGGTGCAGAAGCTAGAAGCCGTAACTTCAGGAGTTTTGCTGCCAGTGTTCTGTACCATGAATGGGTGGAGGGTAAATGTACAATCATTGAAGAAGAGAACCTCTGTTTGGGCTGTGGAACTCATCTTTTTGATAGGCCATCTTGGCAAGTTCATTGCCACTTTCGTCTCCTCCATCGTGCTCGGTGTGTCCATCGAAAATGCAGCACCTCTTGCTTTAATGATGTCGCTCAAAGGCATTGTCGAGATCAGCTTGTACAGTATTTGGAAGGACCATGCTGTAAGTATACCACACATGGTATTTGATTGATTCCATTCCTGTATATATATTATCACAATTTTCTATCTTTGATAATTAGCTTAGATTTGTGATTTAATGCATAGGTGTTGGACGACCCATTGTTTACATTGTCGATGCTAAACATAGTGCTCTTCAATGGGCTGGCTTACCCTCTCATAAAACAGATGTATGACCCTTCTGCAAAGTACAACACCATCAAGAAGAGGGGGCTAATCGGATGTTCAGATAATGGCGAACTTCAAATCTTACTTTGCATCCACAAGCAAGAGAATGTGCCTCCTCTAGTTAACCTTGTAGAGATGATGTCCAAATTTAACAGAGCAATTGGTTATATATCCGTATTTGCACTCCAACTCATACAGCTGACAGGCAGTGCAATGCCCATCCTAGCGCCCATCCAGAAGTACAACAAATCTCCTGGCAACTTGAATGATGTCAATCACACCGTCAATGCCTTCCGACAGTTTGAGGACCAAAAGCAAGGGTATGTCACGGTGCAACACTTTGTTTCGGTGGCTCCATATAAGACCATGCACAACGACATATGTGCCCTAGCCCACGACAAGAGAATAAGCATAATCATCCTTCCCTTTCATAAAGAATGGGGCGTTGATGGGAAAGTAGACACCAATTGTGCACAAATAAAAGCCGTGAATATAAGGGTGCTCAGGAAAGCCCCCTGCTCGGTTGCCATCCTAGTCGACAAAGGGGTTGGAACAAGTAGGGGCCTATATCTCAACATGACATCTAATGCCAGCCCTTCTGTCTATCAAGTCGTTATGTTATTTATTGGAGGGAATGATGACCATGAGGCACTTGCCCTTGCTAGGCGTATTGGTGAACATCCTAATGTCAAGCTCACCGTCATCTGGCTAAAATCAAACGACTATCAACCTCACCTGCACGATCCGCAAGAAGATGTGAGAGTGATGAGGGACTTTCATATGAGATCGATTGGGCGAGAGGGCATTGTGTGTAGAGAAAAGGTAGTGGACGATGGGATAGGAACTACAAAGGTAGTGTTATCCATGCAACATGCAAATCTATTTATCGTAGGGAGATACCATGAGCCGGACTGTCCAGCAGTCCTCGGACTCACCGACTGGAGTGAGAGCTCCGAAGTAGGGACTTTGGGCGACATGTTGGCTACTTCCGATGACTTCAGATTCTCAATTTTGGTGGTGCAACAACAACCGCGAATTGACAAGAACATCCATGGCTCAAGGTCCAGGGATGACTATGACACCTTAAGCATTAGCAGTGATCAGTCTTTCATAAGCCATGCCCATAGTAGATCACACTTCTTGTAGTTGATTCTTCCTACAGATCGAGTTTAATGTACATAAACAGACTAATTAATTAATTAATTCCCTAGTTGTTCATTGTTCACACAAAAATTCTACCATTTGCCCCCATTCATTCTATTTCATTTGCTTGTTATTCCTTTTTTTAGATATATACTATGTACAAATTATTTGCATAGTTTTTAATTGCATCCGTAAAATTGGTCACTTTTTCTCCCTTTATTCTCAATATGATAAAAAAATAATAATTAATGAAAATATGATTAACTATGACAAAGGTTTAAGAACCAAAAAGTCAATCACTTACGAAAACAAAGATCTTTTGTTTAAGGAATTTGATAAATTTTTACGAAGTAAATTATTAAAGTTTAGAAATTAAAGATATTAGCTACTCCGATCGAATCTTTAACAATTGTAAATAAATAATTTTTTTAAACTAAGTCTTAACATACCTATTTTGTCAAGTCATTTAAATAAATTGTGCAAAGCCTATATCATACACTCAGGTGTATGTACTCTCATATAACACATAAGCAATTATATATTAAAATATAAAATATATAATAAATACACCCCAAAAAATATATATAAAATAAATATAGGAGCACGTGCTCCGGGTGCATATAATAATTTGCACCTACTAGATGTAACACCTTCGAATAGCAATACTATATATACATTCGAGAGTCAAAGAACCACCAACATCCAGCAATCCAAAACTCATGTCGTCATCTCATGTAAGTAAAAGTATATCAAAGCGTAACCCAAGTAACAAATACACTTCATCCGGATGATAAGGTGAGGATGAATGAATTGTCTGATGAATCAGGTTGGATTTCAGATGATGCTTCCAATCAATCATCTATTCGTCATCTGCTTAGCTATTCACTTATTTATCAGCTATTTACATTGATTTTTCTTTTTGTTTTTGGCCTTTATGTTATACCAATTTCTTGGACGATTATATATTGATTTTTATAATTGTTGTCAGAGTTGATCTAATAAAATAACATTTATTTATTTCTTATACTTAAAATATCTTTTTGAAAGGCAAAATTTATTTTTTCTTATAAGTTTACTTAATATATTACAAATAAACTTCAATTATTCGCTTATGACATGATCCACCTTGTTGGAATATCAATCAGCAGCAGCAACAACACACAGTAACAAGAAGTTAGTTCTTTGATTTGTTATGTTTGTTATGCTAATGTCAGCAAGTTAGGTAGAATATTCTCCTTCTTTCTTACAGCCTATGTATAAATAAGGATGATCACATAATGTACAGAACATACTTGATGCTCAATTCAATAAAATAGTAAATTCATCAATCTTCTTCTCTTCTTCTCTTTTTGATTCTTATTCACCTACATCAATGGAGGTTGATATCCAAGGTCTGATTCTCTCCTGATATGGTGCTTTTCACACACCTTTTTTCACAAGTGAATAGTAAATGAATGAAATGTATTAGATTGGATTTTGTGAATAATGGGTGGATTTACATGAAAGCGGGTAATGATTCACGCAGCCTAAACCCGAGTCATTATCCTTATAACACGAGCGTGCATGTCCTCGGGGGCAAAAAAGTCAAGGACATGATACTTTCCATCACTAAATGGAAATGCCCTGTACATATGCATTCCTAAAGGAATCTGCCCAACTTAGTGGACTGCAACGACACTATGGGTGTTTGGTTGTTAGTTGTTTGGATATCTTTTCGATTAAAATTAGCAGTTTGATTCGGAGCATTTTAGCACAATCAAATAGTTATTTTTGATGATTGGTTAATAGTTGTTTGGAATAACTTTTTGGTCCCAAAAAGTTATTTCTCTAAAAGTTAAACCAAGTAGTTTTTGAAAAGACTGTTTGAATTTTGATTTCCAAATAACCATAATGTCCAAAGGTTGATCAAAATTATTTCAATTTCCATTTCGAACCATTTTGTCAATTAATTTTTCATAATAAATATTTTAAGTATCATGTAAATTTCACCTTATGTTGAAAAATAAAAACAGACTAATAATAAACAAATTCTATCTCCAAATAAAAGACAAACAATGTTATGGGTAGTACTAGATATCGGCCTTATTCGGTAAAATTAGTTGTTTAGATAACAGATAGCGGTCCAAGTAGTAGATAGCGGCTCAGATAGCGGATAGCGTTTCTAATTTAGCTGTTAGCGGATAGCTGTTTAGCTTAGTGGTTGAAGCTAATGTGTTCGGTAAATTTAGCTGTTATGCTAGTTGATTAATATAAATTGACATAAAAGGAGATTGACAATTTTCAAAAATAAAATTTTTAAAGGATATTTTTTGGCTAAAAAATATTAAACTCTACTTTTAAATGTCAAACGTTAATACTATTATCTTTTCAAAAACACTGCTTAAAACGCTAAACGCTACTTGAAATGCTAGTCGAAATACTATTTTACCGAACACTAAAAATTAACTAATTAGTGTATTGACCTGGTCAAAACACTAAAAGCAACCCAAAATGTTGTTGCCGAACACCGCCATTGTATAAATTTTACTTCGTAATATTAAAAAGAAGATTAGATAAACATAAGTATAAATAACAAAATAAGACTTTATGAATAAATATTATTGTCTATATTACTTAAATTTTAATTCATAAATATTGACAAGAAAATTGAATACTAAAGAATGAAAATATCATGTGCATATAAATAATAAAGTTAAGGGTAGAAAAGTAATTTTATCAAATAACTTTACATAAACCGTCAATTTCACCAAATATTTTTTAACAAACAACTAACACAATCTGTTAATACAAACAACCAATAATAAACAGCTGACAAATATTTGTCAAACAAAGCCTAACAGTGCCATTTGCGCTTAGGCTAGATATTGCCTTAATTCATATGCGTTCGAATTTGGTCTGGATGTCAATTTCTAATTCATTGGATATACATGATGAACATCACGATGGAGGAAAAGTCATATAGAAGCTTCCTGGTCAAAGAACAGGGAAAAAGCCTTAAGGTTCACAAGTGTCACAAAAACCTGGGTCAAATTGCTCATCCCATTTTTATTTTTTTTTAAAGGAGGAATCGAAATCAAAATCAAAATCTTTTTTTAAAAAATGATCAATTTTTTTTTTATTAGAGTCGAACTATTATCGATCTCTACAAATCATCAAATTATAAATAGAAGTATTTGAGCAATTGCTCTTCGTCAATGATCACCTAATTTTTCTCTTACAGAAGCAGATCTCTGAATCAAGTCTTTGCTGTAGTTCTGAATTCTCAGCTTCATACTTCAGCAACACTAACACATTACTCATGTCCGCCATGTAATTATCCTTCACTTAAGAAATTCTTGTCTTTTTTATCCAAGGGGTAACTTGATTGTACATTCATTTGATTAAGCAAGCTAAGGTATATTCTTTGTTGTGAAATTCATATTGATGTTGTTGTTGGTATTATTGTGATGAATCATAGCAACGAAGAGGTTCTTCCTTCCACCATTTCAGAGTTCTAATTATGAGCCACCATTTCTTTTCGACGGAACCACCGAGAACCTTTCTTCTCTCTCCTGACTCCAACCGGTCCTTTTTTCATTCCGCCAACCTTCATGTCTAATGTTATGTAGATTAGTAGATTGATCATTTAGTACGGTTTCAAGTAGGGTGATTTTAGGTTCAGATTGAGGCCAATTTAAATTTCGCATCTACTTAGAGCTAGTTGTTTCAGCTATTAGACTGAATATGCATTCGGATCTTTATGTCAATGTCACTATCATCCCCGACTATTCCTTATAATTGGTTTACATTTTATAAAGCGGCCGAGACTATTATTTACCCCCCAAAAAAAGACTCATTAAAGCAGTCTTGCACATTGGTGCACATTGATCATCCCACGACCCACATGTGCAAAAAACTAAGCACAAAAACGGCCTCCTTTTCGTACTTTCTGATCTCTCATTATTCTTGTTTTTAAATAAGAAAAATCCTTAATGATTTAGGTTTTACACGACCTGCTACTGCCCTTTTGCTCAACGTACCTGGATAGCATGAAACTACAAGGTTAGTATTCCAACTCCCCCCCCCCCCCCCGGTTACACTCAAAACACCCCTCTTATTTTCAAATTTTCCATTCATTAATTCCATCAATTACACCTCTATTCAATTTAAATGTGCATTGTCTTGCATGATGCAGGGACTCAATATAAAATTGAGCTGGTTGCAATTGATCTACATGACAGACCAGTTTGGTACAAGGAGAAGGCTTACCCTCCAAATCAGGTGAGTCTATCTGCAACAAAATTTTCTGTGATCAATCATGGCTAAGTTGATTTTGTTAGGTCGGTATTCTCCTCTATCTTCAGGAAAATATATCGTACTCTCAAAAGAATGTACTGCCTTATTAAAGCGTATGTGCTGCTTTAGAACAAGACAATAAGGTGATTGGACAGAGCATCGATGTGATTAAGTACATAGATGATAGATTCCCACTTTGAAGGACCTCCTCTTTTCCCAGTTGTAAGTCTAAATGTGATGCTTTTTCGCCGTCTGGTTTAATTTGTTGATTCACCGCAACAAAAACGTGGTCTTTTATATATGTTAAACGTATTCGTATCTGCACATATACTAAGGTCTTTTATATATGTTAACGTATTCTTGTCTGCATATGTACTAATGCAGGATCCTGAAAAGCTAGAATTTACAGAATTGTTCAAGTTCAGTGACAAGTGCACCTTCAAGGAAAAACTTCTAAGAGTGAAGTCATTACGTGTCCCATCAAACATAATAATTCAAATATTTAGTTTAGTTCACTAATTACATTATTATTCTTTAAGAATGAGTTTTACAATTGTTACCTGTTCTTTGTTTTAGGGGCTTCTCTGGATAAATTTGAGGAATTTTCCTCAAAATACAATGAGGAAGAGCCTTTCCTCCTTGGTGCCAAATTCAGTGCTGTAAGTCAGGCTAATTTCATCAGCAAATGCACGGAATTTCCATCATAGGCTTTTGCAATGTGCTAAGATATTCAGATACATGCACATTTTCTCTGCATGATCAGTTTAGCATTAATATCAACCTTTAAGCGTGTATGTCATGCAGTGTTTGATGATTAAATCTTAAATTTACGAGCACCTGTGTGTATTTTCATTTGCAGGTCGATACTGTGTATGCTCCAATGATGCTAAGATACCATCTCTTGTTCCTAGAGTTGCACAACTATGACATCACAGAAGGTAGACCCAAGTTGACCGCTTGGATCGAGGTATATTTACCCTCTGTATGAATGAATTATGTCATTTGGCAGCTCTGTGCATTCAGCAATATCTGTTTCACATTTGGTTTGCTTTAACTTAATGAAGTATTTATAAAGACGATCATTTATGAGATGCAAAATTTATGCAAACTAATTAAACAGAGATCGAACTGTATGAATTAATACCAAGAAGACTAACTTCAAAGTGGGTGCAGGCACTGGAAACAGTGGAGGTCATCAAACAAACCAAATGGGATCCAGAGCTGAACCTTAAGATCTACAAGAGACGTAACCTTGTAATGAATCGCCTTCTAAACCAATTATACAATATGGTCACACTTAAATTCATTGAATTACAAATACATAGATTTGCCCCTGCTTCTAACTTTAATTTGTCCCACCTACATTGGTGTGCAGGGTATCGTATGACGATAGACATAAATGGTCCACAGTCCTGTCAGACAGCCCTGCCCCGGATGCTTCAAACTTGTTATGTTGTGCACTATCTTCTTCTTTAGTAATCTCTCGAGTTGTATTGTACAGATAATCTATCATATTGTGTAATGTGGTTTGTTCCTCATCCATAGTGATCGAATAAAACTAACTCAGCTGTTTTTCATATAGTTGTTACTTTTTCACATTTGTGGTATGACTGAGTTTATATTTGTAGTGTATCAGTGTCAACTCCAGATGACTGACAAGCCCGTCTCTGTATCCATTTAACGGCTTAATTTTTCTTCTGTATCAGCGACAATGTGATCTTTATATGAGCTCATTTGTTCATTGAGGAAAGGGCCTCGCCTCATACATCATCCCACAGCATGATATATAGTATTGCTAGTCCAAGATTAATCCATGGTTAATCAAAAATTGTTAGACATTACTGCCTCTGTGCTAGCGTGGCCCTGTGGGTGCATGCACATCATTATATCAAGCATAGATGCCTTATGCTTGCAAAGTGAGACATGATTTTCTTGAAGGAGCTATGGAATCATGAAAATTTTGTCCAAATTGCTAATAATGAAAAGAAAACAAGCAGACTCACTTCACTTGTACCTAAATGCAACAATGACTTGTACCTCACTGCAAGGGCTTTTTTTAAAAATAATTAAGATAGATATTAATAACAATGTTAAGACAACGGTCAAATTATTATGTAAAAATGAGTCACAAATTTTGCCTCATTCAATTCAGGCAGATCACCTTAAGAATTAAGATGACTGCTTTGTTTTGGCAAACAAAATTAACCAGGAAACCGGTAATATAGCACACAATTAAAGCAGGCCCACTATCTTTCTGATGCAGATATGAGCAACTTGGGATATCAGAATCCCATAATTGGAAGGCAACAGAGAACCCATGTCAACGATGCACAGGGAGAAAGATCAGCCGTCACCTTCGTTAATTCCATAACTAACTTATCTCTCTCTCTCTCTCTTCCCCCCCTCCCCCCCCCCCCCTCTCTCAGAGGTGGAACGTACGCCATGGCATCCTTAATCTAACATGAACCCAGAGTTCTTTGATCAGACATTGCATGCATGGAATTGAAAACATCAGTAGCAGGGGGTAATCCTCAGTAAAAGTGGAGGGGTGGTTATAATTAATTCAAGGAAAAAAAATGATTTCTAAGCTAGTAGCTTGGGTCATCATCATCACATCCGTCTACTGTTTCCTCCACGCTTCGAATCAGATCTTCCTACGCAACCCTGAATGCCCTTCCACCACGACTACCACCGCCGTGTCAAACACCAACATATCAGCCTTTGAAAACATTGAAACTAATAACAGATTCATCTCATTGCCAAGTAATTCCACCACCTCCTCTCTTTCTGATGAAGATGGTGATCAAAAAACCACAACGACTGATCTTGCATTACCTAAAGAACAAGACCATGAAGAAGAACAAGGAGAACAAGAAGAAAAAGCAACCAAGCTGAAACACATAGTGTTTGGGATCGCGGGCTCATCGGATCTGTGGGACAAGAGGAAAGAGTACATAAAACAATGGTGGAGACCTGATGAGACAAGAGGGGCTGTTTGGCTGGACAACCCTGTTCAAACCAACGATGACGAAAATTTAAAGCTCCCTGACATTCACATCTCTGCTGACACCTCCAACTTCAGGTACACCAACAGCCGTGGCAGCCGATCTGCCCTCCGAATTTCCAGGGTGATCTCAGAGACCCTTAGCCTCGACCTGCCTGATGTCAGGTGGTTCGTTATGGGGGACGATGACACCGTCTTTATCGTGGACAATGTGGTTAGGATCCTCTCCAAATATGACCACCGCCAACTCTATTACATTGGCAGCAACTCTGAAAGTCATGTCCAGAACATCATATTCACTTACGCAATGGCTTATGGAGGGGGTGGCTTCGCTATCAGTTACCCTCTCGCTAAGGAGCTGGCTAAGATGCAGGACCGTTGCATCAACAGGTACCCTGCTTTGTACGGGAGCGATGACAGAATTCAAGCTTGTATGGCCGAGCTTGGCATCCCCCTTACTAAAGAGCTAGGCTTTCATCAGGTATTACTAATCATATTCTTGTTGGGTTCAATTCAGTTCAGTTCAGATATAACATTGTGATCCTATCAAATTGCCTGATCCACAATGTGACTTAGTTTGTTTACTGATGTAGAAACACATAAATTGATCAAAGCAATTAGATCAAATGATGAAAGCAAAGAAAAGTGTATTTTGAGATTTGTGGTTGTGAATTGCAGTATGATGTATACGGGAACCTGTTGGGGCTCTTGGCGGCCCATCCAGTGACCCCGCTTGCCTCACTTCATCATCTCGATGTAGTGGAGCCGATATTTCCAGATATGACACAGCCCCAAGCAATAGGGCACCTATTCAAGTCCATCAACCTGGACTCAGCAAGTATAATGCAGCAGTCCATCTGCTATGACAAGCGAAGATTCTGGTCTATCATGGTCTCGTGGGGCTACGTAGTTCAAATTATGAGGGGAGTGATCTCTCCCCGTGAGCTAGAGATGCCAGCCCGGACCTTTCTGAATTGGTACAAAAGAGCCGATTATACAGGATATTCATTCAATACAAGGCCAGTCACCAGGCATCCCTGCCAATCTCCCTATATTTTCTACATGAGCAAGACAAGGTATGATGAGGGCAGGAGGCAAACCATCGGGGTTTATCAGGCTCATAGCAGGTATCAACACCCCTATTGCCGCTGGAAGACGGAAAGCCCTGAACAGATCGATTCAGTTGTTATCCTAAAGAAGACAGATCCTCGTCGTTGGCAAAAGGTAGTGCTTTAATTTTTCATGTATGTCTGAACTGAATCTTGAAGCATCCTGGGCCTATGTGTGATGTTGCTGATGCACATATAAGATGGAAGCTCAAAGTGCGGATGTTTTCAAGGAACAAGCTAGGGGGAGCAATGAAATATTTGTTTCCTAGCAGCTAAGAACCTAATCCTGTTATGTTTTTGCTGGTGCAGTCACCCAGGAGAGATTGTTGCAGGGTCGTACCTACACGAAAGCGCTCAGTATTATACATAAGGGTGGGAAATTGTCACCTTGGAGAGGTCAGTGAATTGTAGTACCTCAATCATTTAAGCACTTGTAATCTTTCTATCTCTGCCTCTGTCCATCTGCCCAGCAACCAGTTTCTCCCATGAAAAAGGGGAAGACGGAAAAAGCATCCAAGCAACATATGTTGCCCTGGAGAATTAATGCAGTAGGGAAAAGAAGAAACCAAAAAACGACAAAGGGATTCTTTTTGGCTTCGGTAGCATAGCATCAGAAAAATTCCACTCCACATGTGTCAGTAAAATTTCCAAAAGTACTGTGTATACATTGGCAGAAACTTCATCCCATATCACAACATCTGATTTGAATTGTAATCCTACAAAAAAGAACGATATGACATTTCACAGTATTATTATCAGACCATCTATTAATACTTGTTCAGCCATAATGTCTCATACTGTTGGAACAAAAACCGGTAGAAATTGAACTGCAACTCTAGTTAGGAGAATGTAAGTGAAAAATCATTTATCTTCAAAGCAAAGTTTGCACAGAGACACAGAAATCGGAGGTGATCTTCAAATATTGTAGCCATTGGTTAGATGGGTATCAACTGTCTTATGATCAGTAATCATTCTGAGGGCGACCTCAACAGAGGGATTTGGGGAAGTGGACACTGCCAAGATAGTCAGACGCTCCACATCAACGACCGCATCTGTGTCTTGGAAGAAAAAAGGCCTTTTGACTGGTTGAACCTGTGTCATCCTTCCATACTTGACCATTAAGTTCACTGCAATCCATTCCCCATATAATCCTAATCAGACATGACAGAATAAAACCAAAGAATGGACGAAATGGTGATCACAAGAATTTGAGTGATATTACTGGGATGTAATCCAGAACCCATCCAAAAGGTCATATCATAGTTGCCTGGAACGTGGGACGCTCCGGTACGGGGGACGGATTCGGGTAAGTGATTCCCCACATAGTGGAGAATCCGATACGCGACGGTCGTTATTAGTACATCTAGTCCTCCAATTCAAAACTCCACATATCATAGAGACTTATAAAATGATTTAATAATAAGGGTTCTCCCTCTTCCCTCTCCCCCGCCCCAACATAGGGCAACATTTCACATTAATCCTTATTTCTTTCTCTTTCACTCTCTCTCTTCTTCTCATTTTTCTCTATAAAAAGCTTGCTCATTCATCGCAACCTCAAAAATTCTTCCATTTTCTTCAAAATTTGGCCTATGGATCATGAAAATATGCAATACCATTGTGGTAGGAGATGGGTTCGCTGAATTCGCCATATTTGGGGAATTGGTACGCTAGAGTATCGCGTTCTGGTTCGTGCAAATCAGTTCGCGGTACGCTAGAGGGTTGAGAGAATCCGGTAACTATGGGTCATATGATCACTATCATCAATCACATTAATCATAGGTTCTATCTGAACTGGGCATTGGTTGGCTGAAGGTTAACTTTGAAAAATTTTAATCCAATAGCTCAAGAAAAACAGGCACAAGAGTTCATGCCTTAGTTCATTACAGAAAAACCATCCAATATATTATATAAGTCCTCATTGCGCCCCCAAACCGAGGCAGAAGAACCAGGCAAATGCAGTGAGACACTACAATGAAATAAAGAATCACTAATCCTATGTGTTCAATAATAATACCCAAGATGTAAAATAAAGAAAACAAGCCTGGGGTTCAATAATCACCACCAACAACTGAAGTCCCAGAAACAGAGCAACCAAATTCTACTCATCAAATAGAAGAAGAAAACAAGCACATAACGGACACGAACATAATCTGGAACAAACAACAAAGATTGAAAAAGGGGGGGGGGGGGGAAACAAGCACAATACAAATACAGTAAAGAAGAGCAGGTGAAGAAGTAAAATGCAGAAACAGACCCAAGATTTCATGACTTAATTCATTACTGACGTAATCGACAGACGTATTATAAGGGCTCAATCCAGCCCCAGCAAAACGCAGAAAAGCCAAGCAAATGGAATGAGAAACCGGAACAAACGAGAGAGACTAATCCTTATGAGCACCATTACCAACATGTATAGTCAGAAAAGCAGAGCAATGAGACTCTAATCATGAAACAGAACAATAAGAAAAGAAGATGACAAAGACGAACATAATCTGAAACGACCAGGAAGGATTGAAAAAAGGGATAACCAGCAAAAGTCCAACACAGAGAAAGAAAGAAAAGGGTTAGGAAGCACACCATTAGCAGGGTAAGAGAACCACCAGAGGAAGACGAAACAGAGGATTACAAGAAGAGGAATGAGATGGATAGCCAGACTGAGGCGGTGGGCAGAGGGCCTTGGTGGGCGGCAGTTGTGGAAGAGCGGAAGAAGGCCAGTGGTGGTGGGTTGGGCCCTCCTGGTTCGACTCCTAGTCCTTGGTGCCATTGGAGGGTTCTTGAGCTGCTGCTCATTGTGATCAGGGATTTCGATCTGGTGCTCCATGGTGTTCATTTGCTGCTTTTCCAGATCAACTTCTCTTCCCGGATTCACTGTCCTCTGCATTTTGGATTGAATGTGTGAGAGAGGGAGAGACAGAGAGAGAGAGAGAGAGAGAGAGAGAGAGAGAACGGTCGGTGGGATTTTGGGGGAGAGAGAGAGAGACAGAGCGAGATTAACAAACCACCAAAGCTGGGTTTTAAGCTCTTGCTTTGGTTCGTTGTGTGCCCCAACCAACCTAACCAATTTCAGGCGGGAACTTACGCCTTCCCCTTTCCAATGTTGATCGAGTCCTTCCGTCCCCTCCCCTTCCCAACCCAATCATTGTCCCTTTTTTTTGTGCAAATCGTTCTCTTTTTTTGACCTTGCAGTACTGATTCTTGATTGTTGTTACGGTAGATTAAGTGTCTTGTTTTATTTAAAAAACTATGTTATAATATTTGATTTGGGAAAAACACCTGCCATCTTTTGGGCCTGGCCCAGAAGA
>JACYFF010019584.1:109000107-109033651 GCA_017589665.1 Selenicereus undatus | reverse complement strand
GCCCCACGTCATCAACACAACCACGAAACAGATTCCCGGCGGAATCAATATTTTTAACCAAAAGGTTACGGGTTTGAGTCGTGGAATCAGTCACTGATAAAGTCAGGTTAGGCTGCCTACAATTCACCCCTTAGGTGCGGCCCTTCCCCGAAACCCTACGTGAACGCGGGATGCTTGTGCACCGGGCTGCCCTATGTTATAATATTTTTAAATTGAAAAAAAAAGCATAATTGAATAGCGAAAATATATTATAATATATAAATTATGTGAAATTATCTTTTTATTACCACATTTTAAGATACGCGTATTATATACCTTCCTAGATTGGTTGAAAGTATAGTGTCATTTAATACTTCGTTGGCGTAGCCGACAAATTTTGAAGTTTAGTAATTATAACCAATTATAATCATTGAAAATTTGGTAATTTTTAATTATAAAAAATGTAAATTTAAGATAATACAGGACATTTAATGGTATCTTACAACAAAAAATATCACCACTCTTATTTGAATTTATTCAACTCAGAAAGTTCAATATAATTATGAATTTTTTATTTAATTTTGAATTCAAATACGCGATTTTCCTATTCTATCCGTTTGATATGTCCTGTAAAAAATATCCGATTTTTTAGTCCCATAACGTTGTCCGTGTTTCCTCCCTCAAAACGATCACTAAAACAAACAAATAAATATCCAACCCCCCTTTCTTGAGCCTTATACTTTTCCTCAAGCTGTCTTAATTTCTTTAGCACAAACTTATTCTCTGGTTCGAACTTGAAAGCAATTCCAAGATCCATCCAAGACAACATCCTCCAATGGCCCCGGATTCGTGTCTTGCTTTAACATCGTACACATCAAATTTCATAACTAAATCACGACGTAAATTTCACATCTAGATTCGATTTCAGTGTGACCTATTAGCATTTGTATTGGTTCAAAACCACTTTCAACAATGGGGGGGGGGGGGGGAACCACGTAGAGTAATCCGGATCTTTGGATCCGAAACTATCATATGATTTGTATCCTAGGTCCAGCCCTAGGAAGACTCAAGCAGAAGAGATACCCCGGACCAGGGCGAGTGGAAGACACAAAACAAACCAAACCAAACCAAACCAAACCACATGAGCTAATGCCTGATGTTCTACCACCTGACTCATAGCAGTGCTGTGATTATGCACCCATAGCAGCTGAACTCCACAGGGAGTCTCAACCTGAATCTGAATCTGAGTCTGCCCATGTCAAAATGACTTGATATTAAAATGAAGCGCTGGTATCCTGCTCATTCAATTCATAAGTGTCTTCTGCTCTATGATTACTACCTACATCATAGATAGGCATCCAACTTGCCCTACAACAAGAACCAAAGATAACAAAGAAAAGAAAATAGGAAACCATAGCTGACATGTGCACAGAGAGAGAGAGAACTGGGCAAGACAGACGCATATCCTGTGAATACTATATCCAAGTAGCACCTGTTATCTGCACAACACAAAATTCGATAACACGGCACCATATTGTGTGTCGAAGTATCTCTTTTTGTTTCTCAAATGGCGGAATTATACATGACATATCCACTTTCCCATCTTCTAGTCGCTGTCCTGTTCGTTCTCTGCTTTTCCATCCCCTGTGTCACTCTGCTTGCTGTAATCCCTTCTGGCCCTGGGAGTTGACAGGGTTCTCTGATGGTAACTGCTGTGCTTCTCAGGATCGTACTTTTGAGATGCGAGGTAATTGAGAGCCGTGACTACATCAGCTATGAGAGGCCTCATAGTAGGCTGTTCTTGAACACACATTGCAGCAATTGCCAATGCCTGGTATAAACCCCTCATTGGATACCGACCTCGAAGTGCTGGGTCAGCCATTTGCGGGAACTTCCTCCGGTCCTTGAACATTGGTCGTGCCTGGGATCAATACACTACATATTTAGCCAACCAGCATTTAGATCCAACACCACAAACACTCAACGTTGTTGCACCTACCAAACCCACAGCTACACTAAAACTTAAGTCTTCAATTTCAGAAAATCGGCTAAGCAAGTCATACACATTTGCATGTTTCCAGGGTTCCAAAGGAGAACTATTAAGTAATAACTGCTCTCAGGGGACTTTGGGTTGACAAACTCAATAACAGGTTGTGTACTGAACATGAAGATCCTGAGGGAAAATTTTCATATTATCAAAGCAATCGGAAAATCCAATAAGACTATCAAGTCCCTGACAAAGGCGGCACCCAGCATCATCAAGGCAAGTGGACCCCTGAGAGGATTAGTATACAAACCAAAATTCATGGACTCAAATTATCATCTCTGCTTTCCGAATTCAAGTTCCTAAGGTGATCCGTCAGATTGAACAATCTTCCCCATTTTCAAGATGCAGAAGGAACTCAGTCTTAGTTTGAATTTTTCCCTTTTTTTGTGGGGGGATCACAATGGGACTTTATGTGTCCTTCATATCACATGTGATGAACACGATAAAATTGATGCATTAGGCTAACTGAATTTTTACAACCCACTAACTTGCCAGTGTAATAACCAAAGTTTATCAGCCATGCAGGACATGAGACTTCTTAATGTAATAGATTGACCAATCTAAAGCTACAATGAAAAATTTTCTCTAAACTTCGTATACAATGCCCACGTACAGACCTGATATTTAAATGAACCATATAACACAATAATTGTGCCACACAAGGATTTTGGTAAAGCCTACAACTGGACAAATTGACATAGGAGATCAACAATTACTGCCTGCAGGGAATTTTCATAAAGCCGTGCTAGATTGAGGACATACAGACTAATAAAAAATTTAGGCATGAACCTAGGAAGCTCCAGTTATGAGCTGAGGATAGTTCAACCAATGTATACTCGGAATTTCTATATTGAACAATTCAAATGCAACAGATTTAACTGCAGTAACCAAGGAACCATTGTTTTGGGTAAGGGGGAGAGAGAAGGCAGGAAGTGAAGAGCTATACGTCACCAAAACTGTAACAAAACACATCACCATAGAAGTCATCAAATCAACAAAAGACAACTCAGGAAGCGAGAAGACGGCCATCTTACCCAGGCAACCAGATTCTGTTCCCGACCATCTTCTGTACAATCAATTGCCTTTCTCCCTGTAATGAGCTCCAATAGAACCACACCAAAGCTGTATATGTCTGATTTAAAAGTCAGCTGACCAGTCATAGCATAGTCCGGTGCACAGTAACCATATGTGCCCATAACCCTAGTTGACACATGGGTCTTATCACCAACAGGGCCCACTTTGGCCAACCCAAAATCCGACAGTTTAGGGTGAAAACCCTCACCAAGCAAGATGTTTGAGCATTTTAAATCACGGTATATAATAGGTGGCTTCATCTTGTCATGCAAGTACTCCAAGCCCCTGGCTGCTCCTGCTGCTATTTTCATTCTTGTGTTCCAATCAAGAGCTTTCTCATTAGATTCGACGTCTGTACAAACAGATTCAAAATGATGCATGAGCTGCTGAATTCACTTATGATCGAAAGACAGCATGAACATGGACTGCTAGAGAGAGGCACAGCTGGTAGAAACCAAATTGCTTACCATGTAAATGGCTTTCCAAGGATCCTAATGGCATGTACTCATAAACCAGCAGCCTGTGATCACCCTCGGCACAGTATCCAATTAATTTCACAAGATTAGGATGATCAGCTTGACTAAGTGTCAACACTTCCACAACAAATTCCCTGATGCCCTGCAATCCATTACGATCAAGTTGTTTGATGGCAACAACCTACATGTGGATGAGAAGATTGTCAGGGTTAGGACAGACCCAGCAAGAGCAAGAAGCATCAAGAATGTCCCTTTATGCAAATAATACGAAAAAGAAGGTGTGATCAAGACGAATGTCAACTTGGAAAACAAGGATGTTTGATGTAATCTAAGCACCAAGTCCACCAAACCCACCTCACAAGTGCCTAGCAACCGTCCTTTGTACACTTTGCCAAATCCACCTTCACCAAGTAAACAGTCGCGCCGGAAGTTTCCAGTAGCATCCACAAGTTCTCCGTATGTAAATGTTCGTGCACAGGAGTTACTTGGGCTTCCTTCTACAATAATATCCCTTGTATCGGTGTGTCTAGCACCGGAAGATGGATTGACATGCCCACTACTGTCTTTCTTCCAACTGGCATCCTTGGAGTCTGATTGTTGTTTGGCCCCTGATGCATCTATAGAAACAACATATAACAAATTTCTGGATATAACATGTGGAACCACCAAACAAAGCTGCATATATGCAGTTGAAAATTTGAGAATAACACATATGGACAATATTTCATTTTCACCAACAATGATAACCAATCGAAAAAAAACAGATGACACCCAGATAATTGTCAACATTCAAAGACAAAAGTAATAATTGAGACAAGAAGGGTAATGATAGAACCAGGGAAAGTCAAACAAATGGGTTTAAAGTATAAAACTGTATGAGCATGGCTTGAGATACTGATAATTCAAATCATTTTGTAGCGAAGTCAAGCATGCATGGAGGAAGACAAGAACACAGCTTTCAAAGTTCATGAGGACAAACAAGTCAGCAAAGCAGTAATTCAGTGTAAACCCAGAGAAAGAGACAAAGACCTTGAATCTACAAAATTGGGCAATCACCATAATTCAAACCCAGAAATCGGAATAAAGGTAAAAGGACAAGATAAAAGACCCCAAAAGATATTCAAAGAATTGATTAAAATGCCCTTGATTCCAATTCAAAAGAAAAGCAAAGTGGGTCAAAATCATCAGCAGAATTAAGAGCAGTAAATGGGCAACCAATGAAATTGGAAAGATAACTCCCATCTTTAAACCTAATCCATGCAATCCCACTATTCAGAAATTGAAGAAAAAGGGGGATAAAGAAATGAATTTCCAGAGAAGGGGGTTTAGTAGTACCTGTAACAGATGGCTTTCGATTCTCAGCTTTCTTTTTAACACTGTTTACAACATCTTGAGAATTAGGGCTCTCTGATCTCTGCTTATCCTTTGAATTCCCAGAACACCCAAAAAAACAACTCATCTTCTTCTTGATCTCCCACACTCTCTGTGCTTTGAACAGAGAAGAAAGAGAGAGAAAGACAGGGGGTTCCTCAAGATTGAATCCCAGAAAAATTGACAAATAATAATATGCAATTTGGAGGAGATTTTTCACCCCACGACAAAAACCCTCTTGAACTGTCAGAATGTTTTTCAAAAATCAAAACTTGGACAACAAAACCACCCTTTAATTCTCTCTCTCTCCCTCTATCTTTTTCGAGTTTGTTCTTTTTCGAGAGCTGGGGGGTTGGGTTGGGTGTCTACTTTCTACAGTAAAACAAAAACAAATACTGCCAGTGCCAGGACCAACTATCAGAATTTATAATTGTTGTAATAAATAAATTTTTCAAATTTCGCACTGATAATTTTTTTTTTTTCCCGTTCCTGAAAAGAAGGGAAATTGAAATACGAAACTATTTCTTAAATTAAATACTAGTATTAGTATAAATAATACTTGATTTGACTGAATTAGCTTAGCAAAATCCCCAGCAACAGCCACGCGGTTTAGGTTTAATTAGCAAGAGCTATTCACCTTTTTTTATTTTTTTATTTTTGTTCTTGTAAAGTGCTTCATGCATTGCTTGCCACGTAAAATGAGGAGAGGGCTAGTTTGGTCAAGGTACACTTAAGAAAATCTATTTTATTGGTCACCTGCATGTCCACTAATGCTTATATAAATTAGTGAGTGGCTGTTATTTTCGAGGGTAAATTGGAATTTGCTACTGTTTTTATTTTTTCTCATTCCATATTATTTCTTACTATTTTTTATGATTCTTCTAACTCCTTCAAGAAAAATATAATTCGTAACACTCTCTTTAAAAAGAGAATTTCTCATTTCTTATCATATATTTTCATTTCTTGCAAATCGTCCATTACGAAAAATACTGTTCATTCCCGTTCCTTCTTATTCCCTATCATTCTTTCGCAACGAAAAGAGACAGGCCCTATAGTAATGTGAGTCATTAACTGCCATGAAGGGAATACATAAATCAAACTAGACTTTGTTTGAATTGAAGCC
The DNA here is from genome assembly GCA_017589665.1 of Selenicereus undatus. Lineage (NCBI taxonomy): Eukaryota > Viridiplantae > Streptophyta > Magnoliopsida > Caryophyllales > Cactaceae > Selenicereus > Selenicereus undatus. The sequence continues at coordinate 109,027,581 of JACYFF010019584.1, read as the reverse complement.
AATGTTATAGTCTTCGGAGTATAAGACACGTGACGGTGATACTTACTTCTGGATGTGTTACATTTCATATCAACATATATGAAACTACGATATATATTTTTATAAGCTCTCAAATTGTAAGGTAACCAAGTTCGTAAGGTGGCCATTTTAATCTCCATTTTTTTTTAAACCAATTTCGTCATATAAATTTTTAACTAAGGAGAATTTGTACATTTCAAAAATTCAAATTTTAGAAGGATATGACTTTTTGTAGTTCAAGATGAAAATAGCAAGAGACTTTGCTAACCCTATTAAAAATAAGGTATACATATTTCTTAATTAGGGATACGCGCTCACTTGGCAGGCCATGGTCGTTGGACCACTAATGAACAGGTGAGGGAGAGCCACCGGGAGTTGTTCTCCACACAAATTACAACCAACAAAAATAATAATAAGTCGCATCCAACCGGACATAAACCTCTTTTTCTATTTTGATTTGATTTCGATTTTGATTATGGAAACTACGTAGAAACTACGTAAGGGGCTGTTCCTTTTACACCAGAATTAAAGTGATGAATCTCAACTTTAATTTCTCACTGTAATTGGCATAATCTCCAAGTAATGTGTTTTGTTCCTTACAATAACAGGAGAAATCAAGGCCCAAATCAAGGCCCGCTTGTAAATGACGTGTAATATAGTGGATTTAGAAATTCAGAATATAGATGACCGACTTTTAAGTTAATATTAATTAATTTTTATGGATTTTATTAACAAATTTTTTATAAACTTTTAAGAATTTGCATACAAAATGATTTAAAAAGATTTCAAACGAGGATGCTCAGGACACTGGTGACATTAACGTGTATTAACCTGTGATGACGTGGCTAATTTTGGCATGAGATTAATGCGTCGTACGATTTGGCGTGAAACATATTTACTTATTCTTTTTTTGTAAATTTTAGTCGTTTTCGAAACAGACGCGATATTAACACTTATTAAATATATAAATCAAAACCCATCAGTGTTATCAACTTTACTCTGGATTGCACCGTAATATTAACATGAAAGGTCAGACTGGGTTCGCTGGTTGAATGTTTTAACCATACTAGTTATACTATAATGTCATTAACGTTTGTGTCACCTGAAACCCGCTCTGCACCACCGAAAAGAAAGCGGCCCGACTCACCCCTTAACCCATTGATCTCGAGTACGAGCCAAGTTTGACGCAGGGCGGATACAGGAAGCTATGGCTTGAACCTGCTTAGGTTTCCTCTCTATGGCCTCTGATTATAGGTGTAAGTCGAAAACATTGACACTCACTACCAAACTGATACTGTTAGGCCCACAGTGAACCAATCCAAAAGCAATCAAATTGGGTCTTGTTGCAACCCCCCCCCCCCCCCAAAAAACAAGAAGAAATATATGATTCATGGGCGATCGCTTTAGATTCGGTTCCCTAAAATTTTGGATTAGTAATCAGCGGGGATACTTCATTATCATGGTTAGGTTAATAATGAAACTTGTATCCATTTAGGCCTATTTTTTTTTTGGGTAAATTAGGCGGGTGAAAGGGTGAAGTAGGTTGAGGTGAGTTGAAGTTGATATTTTTTTTTTTGATATGGATTGAAATATGTTTAAATGGGTTGAAATTGGTATATTTTTTATGTGGTGGGTTGGAGTTTGTTAAAATAATGAGAATGTAATTAATGTGTGATAATTTATGAAGTTATCAAAATTTTGTGGAATTTTTGTTTATTATTTTTTTTATTATTTTTTTATTTTATTATTTTTTTATTATTTTTTTTTATTTTTAATTTTTTTTGTATTTTGTATTTTGTATTTTTTATTTCATATTTTTTATTTTTTTATTTAGTATTTTTTGTTTTTTTTTATTTTTTTTGTTTTTTATTTGTTTTTTATTTTTTTAAATTTAGTATTTTTTTTTGGAATTTTCTATAGCTTTTTTTTTGGAATAAAACTAAAAATATAAAAAATTAAAAAATAAATACAAAGAATTAAAAAAATACAAAAATAAAAAATAAAAAAATGAAATATAAAAAATTAAAAATTAAAAATTAAAAAAATACAAAAATACAAAAAATTAAATACAAAAAATTAAAAATAAAATTAAAAAATTAAAAAATTAAAAATTAAAAAATAAAATTAATAAATAATAAATAAATAATCCAAAAATAAAAAATTAAACACAAAAAATTAAATTTTAAAAAATTTAAAATAAAAAACTAAAAAAAATATAAAAATAAAACAATTCCAAAGTATGATAATTTACAAAAAGAGTAGTATAATGAAATTTTTGGTGTAATAAATCTCACATGATACTTTACAAATTATTAAAATTATGAAGGGGGTGGATTGAAGTTGGTTGAAGTTTGTTTTTTTTTTTTTCAAGTTGGTTGAAATAGATTGAAATGGATTGAGGTTGGTAAATTGCAATTGACCCACGAAAAGAACAAGCCTTAAAACCCAAAAAAAAATCGCTATACTTAATTCCAAGCAAGTGATGAATAGGGTGGCAATAGGGCGGGTGCGGAGTGGGTTTAGCCGTACCCTCATCCATATCCATTTTTAAAATTAATACTCATACCCATCGGGTACTGTAAAGTTATACCATACCCATACCCATTGGGTATAGCGGGTATACGGGTTTTATTCGGGGTATATATAAACAAAAAATAATTAAATCCATTTTGTACCCATATTCAACATCAAATAGCCAATATGTCACATTAACATCAAATTTCCAACAATATATCATATCATATCAAATACAACTAAAAGTTTGTTAATCAAAGTAATAAATTAGCACTTAACAATTACAATTTCAAACAAAATGTTTCGCCAAAGTCTTGGATATCATACAACTCAAAAGAACTAGCAAAATATTCAAGTACAAGTAACAAAATAGAACTTTAAACAAACAGATATAGGTTTTATATGGGGTGGGTATGAGATGAGTACGGGACGGGTATTGATAAAACGGGTATGGGGCAGGTAGAACCTATACCCATACCCATTTTAGCAATATCCGTCTCATACCCATTTTTTTTTTCTATTTTCACTGTCCAAACTCAATATCTATTGAGGTGGGTTTTGCGAGTTGGAGGCAGGTACGGGGTTTTTTGCTGACCCTAGTGATGAAAGCGGATTATAACGTATTAACAACGTATGGAATGGACTACCGATCAAGAAGACGTGCTCTTCAAGTGGAGGTCAATTTAATACTCCAAAGTGGGGTTAGAAGTGTGGTTTAAATGATTTGAAATGACTACCTATACCTCCAAAGGTACACTTTTTTTAACGGAGCCAAAAATTTCATAGTTAAGCGTACTTATCGTCAAACACTCTCGGGATGGGGGACCTCCTAGGAAGTTCTTAAGTTATGGTGTGAATAAGGACAAGGTACGCTGAAAGAGGCCTGTGGTGATATATAGGGTTAGTCATTGATCCTCAAAGTCGTCATTGTCTGCCATCATAAAGGGCTTGGGGCATTATAATGTTGAGAAAAGGGTATGGGTGCAGACCTCACCGGGAGCCATTCATGCTGTCATAATTCATACCTGTTTTACTAGAGGATACAATAAGTGTTTTGATCCCTCTCTCTCTCTTTGGGTTAAAGTTCAACTTAGCCCTTCCTAACAAAATTTTAATCCAACAATTTACTTGATTTCATATTTCTCAGCACTGAACTTCTGAAATAAAACAAGTCTGCAATCTTTCAATAGTTTGAATGCATGTCATACTTGAATATGAGCCATCTATGGTATTAACCTTCATTCGCCACTTGTGCCAGAATAAAATTTGCAAACTACAGAGTCCAATATTTATAGATACGGGCATGGGTATAAGTGTGAGTGACATTATTGACAATGCGTATAGTTCATAGATGGTTTAATGGGTATCGTACTTGCCCATTGATAACACTAATGATGGGCTCATGAGTTGAGGGAGAAGTAAAAGGGAGAAAAAAAAAGTCATATTAAGTATTTTTCCTCATTGATGATATTTTCTTAGATTTTATTTGGAATGATTCAAAGAGAAAAGAGCAACAGAGTTCAACTTATTTTACGGATTTTGAGAATCGAATAAATAAATAGAATAAAAGTTATTTTATTGTCCATTTGGTGGGTAGAATCAGAATAATTGGGTCCAATTGGGTGTAGGCTTTAATGATTTAGTCTTAATCACCTGTCGCTACGGGACCCATATCTGGGCTCCAGTTGAAATGGGTCTCTGAGTTGGTCCAAACTTTTAGGGATATGTATTAATATATTTTAGTTTCGATTTGAATTAAACCCCTAGTTGATACCGAGTTCATTGTTTCCATTATTGCTATTTTCATATTTTTTTTTTTAATATTTAGGTTGATTTAAAAGAGGACGAAAAGTCTTGAAACCCAGAGAAATTGTGACAATAAACAAAGTACAAAAAAATTGAAACTAAGGCTATACCTAAAGAGAAGAAGAAGGCCTATTGATTGTTTTAAAAGAAAAACTATAATATATATACTACCATCTGAAAATATTTTATTAAATAAACTAGTTCACATACTTTAGTCCGAAATACCTCAATAAATCCATACTTAATCTTCTCGATAACTACTCATCCTTCCTTAACTCAAATTAAGGCCCTTTTTTTTTTGCGTTTGGGAGGATTTAAGTAACAACTTACAACTTCTTGCATCTTCTTACATCTCCTTACATCTTCTTACATCTCCTTCTATCTTTTTACATCATATATAGATTTTTGTATAACATTCATTTATTTTTGTTCTAATAATTTTATATATATATATATATATATGTATATATATATATATATATATATATATATATATATATATATATATATAATACTACCAATATACAGAATTTGTGAATATATTATGAACATAACATTTATATAAACATAAAAACAGAATTTAATGACGTAAATTTTATTTGAGTTTCGACATAAACAATATATGTTATTATAGATGAAATAAGTGAACATACTTTTAAAATTGTAAAACAAAGTTGTCGTTCATATTTACATCTGAATTATATATAAAAACTCTCAAACTGCATGTGACGAAAGCATTACAGCTATTTCATCCATAAGGTTATCCACGATAATTTTGTTGTTATCATTATACAGTTGAACATTTAGTGGTCATTTCAAATTTGGTTCCCTTGTTGAGATTGATATGCGCTTGTTATGCAGAATAATAAAATTATGAAGAGTACAACAAGAAATAATTATCTCAAGTTGTTTCTCCTGTCTCATTTAAAGTTGTTTACATAAAATAGGATTTCATTTTAAGAGTTGTATTAAATTTTATGAGAATGTTTTTTTTTTTTTGGTTACACTTTGCTTATTGAAGATCAAACTAATGTAAATATAAGAAATCACCTCAAGTGAACAAAATTTTGATTGAAAAAATTTGTGGGGTTTAATATAATTTATTGTTATCTAATTTACTTGGTTAAAGGTTTGTTTTCAATAAGTATATTATTTTAATATTATTATTTTTCATCCAAAACGTTTATTGTAAAATAAACAAATTTTGTTTCAGTAATATTAAGAAATAATTTGTTTACTGATGGTATAAATTTTTTTTTGTAAATATGACTAATATATTGCACGTTATTTCACAAATCATACATTAAACACCAATAATATGCATACATGTTTATAAATTATACTATACAACTTTTTAACAATTTAACAACTCCTTACATTTATCCTGACAACTTCTTACGGTTCTTTACATTTGCTTACAGCTTTTTACATATTCTTACAGTTCCTTACATTTGGTTACATCTCCTTTTTTTTTTTTCTGATCATTCATAGCCCAAGAAGGCATAATTAAATAGTACAAATAAAAAATAATTTTTTAGAGCTAAATAACAGCAGACAATCTAGGAGAGTTGCAAATTGACAACACACTACTACCACTGCCACAAATCCTCTAGAACTAGGGAGCCACACCACTTGTTGGATATTCAATCCGGTGTGCATTAATAGCTTCAGACTAAACAAAGCCACATGCCTGCATTTTCCTCCATTGATGGGCATTCACGCAAGGTCTCCATTTACAATTATTAGCCCCCATGCGGTGATCATGTAGAAGGATAGATTCATGTCCAATTCAAGCCCTGGTTCGATTCCAAGCCTTTACATATGAATGAACCAATCATCAAGCACTATGGTCCAAGCGTTTACATTCTCGATCCCTCTTTCTACCCCTTGAATCCTTGATTTTATTGAGCTTCGTTGAACACATATGTATGCCCACCACCTGTTCGACAAAATTCGTTAGAGATTAAACCCATGTTTGGGGTGAATGAAACATAGCTAGCCCACTGTGTGTAGCCACTCGTCACCCCTGTCACCATTCATGATGGAGCCCACTTCTCAAAGGCGCAGAATCAAGGGCAATATCTACATAAATATCAACAAAACAAACAGCCAAGCTTTATACCTTCTGACATCTCCTTACATCTTCTAACAACCTTTTACATCTCTTTATAGCTTCTTACAACTTTTTACATTTTTTTACAGCTTACAGTTGTACTTTATCGCGAAAAAGGACAAGCTCTAAATACCATTCAAAGAATAATCTACCTTTGCTTATTTGAAAAATTAAAATTCACGCATGATAGAAACTTGCCATTCCTTGGAAGAGTACATCGAAGCCTTAAAAGAATGTGGAGAAAGCAAAGCAAAAGTGCAAAGAAAGCAGAATAGATACTTGTCTGTGACTGTTAATGTAACGTAGATGAGACATTTGCTAATTAGCTGGAATTGAAAGCTGAGTAACAGCAACCCTAATTAAAGCAGAGATTGGATAATTCTTTGCTTACTCAATTGAACTACTCTAGACCATCTGGGCTTTCAATCAGCATATCCCAAATCTCAGACCCAGAACCCTAAAATTGATTGTGTTTGGCCCACAATCATGCTCCTTCTAAATTGAAGCGACTAGCCACAAGAAAATAATTATAAATTTTTCAAAACTTATATTATACTCTTAATAACGCATATTAAAAATTATTTATAAAATAAATATATATTAAAAAATATAAAATATAACAAGTAAGAGTGCATACTCTACCTATATAATGTATATTATCCAAATCCTTTCTGACTTATCTTATCTTTGCGTGGATTCTCCAAAATATATGCTCCCCCAAACCAAAAAAAATATACAAAAAAATAAAAAACTCTTTTTCGTCTCAGAGGCCCAAAGGGGAACGGAAAGGCCCCTGGAGGTTTTGAGAAATAGAGAGAGAGTGGAGCAGTTGGTAGACTTGGCCCTGGCAAATTATTATATACTTTGGTGAGTATGTACTTTCACTAATATATGTATATATTTTTTAATATCTATTTATCATATAAGCAGTTATTAATACATATTTCACTTACGTAATTTGTAGGAGTATATAATCTCGGATGTATGTTATAGACTTTGGCTTTCCCTTTTGCTTCTCTGCCTCTCTCATTTTCTTGGGTTTATCACCTTCATTCTAATACGTCTATCATAATTTTGGGAGCATATGCTCCCACAAGCTACATCATCACATATATATTAAAAAAATAAATATATGACAAATACATGCGTAATATATATATATATATTTATATATATAATGAAAATATATTCTCCCGAAAACACATAAAAAATTGGCCTTTCATTCTCCCTCAATTTTCAATTCCAGTCGGTTAGTAGGTGGATTATCATCATTATAAAGCTTAGCTTTTGATAGTCTTGGCCCAACTGTCTGGCCAATTGTCATCTTTGGCTAATTCCAGTTATTTATCTTCATGAACCTGGAATTGGGTCTTTGAATTCAATTCCAACTTCTTACCCAGAATCTCCAATTCTGAATTTTGTTTGCTTTTATATTTCCTTCTGAGTCTTCTTGCTGCCCCAGAAATGTCCATTGCGAGTGGGTTTGGTTCGTTAAACTATCTAAAATCCCCTTATCCTGGTGGGTATCTAGACCTTGTTGTTCAAAGAAATTTGAGAATTGAAGCATGTTATAGGGTACCCATGAGCCAAACTGGGGATAAAAAGGTGAAATGCATAGTCCCAATTCGAAGTAAAACCCGAGAATTTAGGCTGTTCAACTCGGTCGAGTTGGATCGAGTTTTGACGAGTGGGGATGAGGATGAAATGGGGGAAGGATTCTTCGAAGCAATTGAAGAATTAGAGCGGATGACCCGTGAACCCTCTGACATTCTGGAAGAGATGAACGATCGTCTATCAGCCCGGGAATTGCAGCTTGTGTTGGTCTACTTTTCTCAAGAGGGGAGGGACTCATGGTGTGCTTTGGAGGTGTTTGAGTGGCTCAAGAAGGAGAATAGGGTTGATAAGGAGACCATGGAATTGATGGTTTCAATCATGTGTGGGCGGGTCAAGAAGATGATTGAAGATGAGAAGGATGTTAAGGAAGTCGTTGATCTCTTGGTTGACATGGATTGTGTTGGTCTTACACCCAATTTCAGTATGATGGAGAAGGCCATTTCTGTGTATTGGGATTTGGGTAAGAAGGATCATGCTATCTCTTTTCTCAAGGAAGTTCTGACTAGGGGAATTCCATGTTTAGAGGATGGTGGGGATGATAGGCATAAGGGAGGTCCTGCCGGATACCTTGCTTGGAAGATGATGGTGAGTTTCCATTATTGCAATTATGTATATCATATAATGTATAAAGTGTCCTATTCTTGCTTTTGTTATGGAGTAATAGGCAATCAAACCCTTTTCTAATCTAGGGGCTAACAAGAACAAAAGATCGACAGTTCGATTACAGCATAAGGCTGCATTGATTTAAGATGACTTCCCCTACAAATTCTTGGCCTTGGTAGGACTTTGATATGATGGTTTGGTGTGTTGTGTCATGTTACTCCTGAGGTAGTTGCGAATTGTGTGATTGAAAACATGGTTGAATTCACTATGATTGTCATTTTTATTGCGAGAACTAACAAAAAGCTTCTTATTGTATGCATATTCTAAGCAGCCAATCTGAGGATTTGTGTTCGTGTTCATCTATATATTCTTCACCTGTGAAATTATGGGGAATGCAAGGGATTTCTTTACCTTTTTCGGTGGTGGGTGGGTGGAGATTGTAAGATGACCCATAAGGGCTCTAATCTATCACTCAGGAGGACACCGTTTCACCATGTGGGAAGGTGACTTGTACCACTAAATAGTCCCTTTCATCGTTCCTATTTATGCTGCTTCCCAAACCCACCAAAAAAAAAAAAAAAAACCTTTCCTATTGATGCAAGGGAATGTAAATTTGAACTTGGTTGTTTTGGGGTTGTTGCGGTACCTCCAGGGACGGGAGGGGGAGCTCTTAATTTGTTGTTCTTGTAGCTATTGATTTTATCTCTTCACATTAGTTTTCACGGGACTTTGTTGCACTTTTGTGGTTTTCCATACGCTGGTCCCTAAAGTTTACAGTGTTGATCAGTTTGTAATTGATTTCTTTTAGGAAGAAGGAAATGACAGGGATGCAGTGAAACTGGTAATTCATCTTAGGGAAACTGGGTTAAAACCTGAAACCTACAGCTACTTGATTGCAATGACGGCTGTGATCAAAGAGTTGGATGAAGTTGGAAAAGCACTGCGGAAATTGGAGGGCTTTGCAAAAGATGGTTTTATTGAAAGACTGGGTGGTGAAAACATTGAACTTGTGAAAAAGTATCAGTCCGATGTGTTGGAAGAAGGGATACGAATGGCAAGCTGGGTAGCCGAAGAGGGAAACACTTCTGTCCTAAGTTTGGTTCACGAGAAGTTGCTTGCTATGTATATATGTGCTGGCCGTGGACTTGAAGCTGAAAGACAGCTTTGGGAAATGAAGGTTACAGGGAAGGAGGTTCAGAGGTACGTTTACGACATAGTGCTAGCCATCTGTGCTTCACAAGGGGAAGCTGGCGCTGTTTCAAGACTGCTAACCAGATTGGAGGCCACGAGTGCTTCAGGTAAAAAGAAGACTTTAACATGGTTACTGAGAGGCTATATAAAAGGGGGGAATTTTGAGGATGCTGCAGAAACAGTTACGAAAATGCTCGACATGGGATTGAGCCCAGAACGATTGGACAGGATTGCTGTTCTTCAGGGACTTCGACGAAAGATCCAGCAACCAGGGCATGTCGGGACCTACCTCAGGTTTTGCAGACGCCTCTCAGATGCTGAGTTGATTGGACCTTGTCTTGTATATATGTATATAAAGAAGTACAGGCTTTGGATTGCGAAAATGGTGTAGATGATGGGGATTATTGCTGACATTACTACCCAAGCAAAGCATGTTTTTGCCTGATGTGACAGATGCCAGAGTTGCATATAGGTCAAGGTAACTTTTGTGTAATTTCAATGTGCAGAATGTAGTGTATATATTCGCAAACTTGTCCATCATCGTTGTCAACTCTACCAAAATAGGGATGCGTTGCAGCATATGGTATGTGATGCACCACACATGATCTGAATGTTTGCTTGCCTTGGTAAAATTGTGTGTGCTTTAATGTCAAATTCCTTGGTTTGTTAGTGTTTATGGAGCAATATGCACCGCAAAATCGACACGTAGCTTCTGATAGCATGTCTCTTTAAGAGCCTAAGAATTAGAGTATGTATTGAGTTTTGTATGGTTGAGTGGACCAACAAATTATATGTGCTGCCATTTTAGTATTCAAAATCTCAAATGGTTGTTAGTATGATCATTCTTTCATGGTCACTTACCAAGTGAAATGGACCACGCATCCACCAACCTACGTTATATAAAATGGTGAGGTCATCTCTACGATTTGCGCTGACGAGGTCGACAATTTCTGCTAATTGAGATGAAAAGGTCATATTAACAGCAATGTGATGACTATAAATATTAGTAGGCTCATGTTATTTTAGTGCTTAATTATTATGGTTGCGCTATGAGCGTGAATCTAGTGTAGGTAATGAAGCACCAATTGTAAATTGTAACTTGTTTGAGGCACCTTATTCTTATAATCTTTTTGACGTCGCCAAGTCTCAATCATTAGTGTTATAATATTCTCTTTTCTTTGAAAAAATAATGATCAATGCATGTATTAATATTTACGATATTAATTTTTTTCTTCATTTATTTAATTCAAGAGAAGGAAATGAGTCCTATTAAACCAAAGTTTAACATTTAGATCAACTATAATATTAACTTTTCTCTTGCCAGTTGCCATGTGTCAAGATCACAACATTCGCACTAACTTTTTTTATTATAACATTAAATTATAAATTAGAATTTTCTTAATAAAAAGTAAACACTAAGTATTAATTATCAATGAAACAAGTGTCGCAACTATAGCATTTACCTAAATGCTGTTGCCCACTAAATACTAGTCTCAAACGAACAAACTCTCAGGGAGCGTTGAAGTTTCAGGGTAGATCTTCCCAATCCCAAATTGAAATTTAACCAGAAAATAATTTTTTAGTATAAAAAAAGAATCAATATGCTTTGTTCCATTTCACTAGACATTTCGTTCAGTAAAAATCAAACAGCTGCCGCAGCTTAACCATGAGTAAGCAGCAAACACAGCAAACAAATGAATTCCCTGTTTTTTCTCACTCATATATACACAAAAATAGCCACTCCTTGTAAGTCTCCTACAATTAACAAGTAATAGACCTGGTTGGGGAACCTCTCAATTCAGTTCCAGTCCTTGAGGTTAAGGGTCCGGAACTGATGATCTTATCCTCTCTCTACATACAAATGCCATCCAATCCTAACATGACTCATCGTTTTGAGATGAAACGTGGAATCAAGCAGAGCAAAACTCACCATAAGCTTATACTTTCAGGATCAACCCCTTCAATTTGCTTCTATGGACAAAACCTCAAGTTCTGCCCACCAAAGAGGAGATAATTTGGGGATCGCACCATCAGGCCCCATCCGCGTTATCTCTCTCAAACGTCCTGCAACCTCTCTCATTCTTGGTCTCTCTTTCGGATCAGGTTGCATACAATCTTTTATTATGTAGAACAGTCTCTGGACCTCCTCCTCTTGAAACGAGCTCAAGGTTGGGTCGACAAGTTCCCGTGGTATGTTATCTTTTTCCAACAAGTCTAACACCCACTCTGCTAGAGAGCAATTGTCCTCCAGAAAAGGCATCCTACCAGTGATACTTTCAAACAAAACAACCCCAAAGTTGAAGACATTGCTTTCTATGTCTGTCAGTGTTGCCTCTAACAGCTGCAAGGAGGGCGATCTCATCTTAGTTCCTGTACCCTCATTCCAGAAGCTGAAATCTGACATTTTAGCGGCGTAGTCTTCTGACAGATATATGGAGCCAGAATGGAGGTCCCTGTGAGGTACGGGTGGGTCCAGCTCGTGCATATGCTCCAGGCAATATGCCATGCCCATGATTATACGCAATCGCATGCCCCAATCCAAACGTTCTGCTTCCTTTACTGCAAGAAGACATTTTGAGAGAAATGAGTCAAAAACACAGTTGCGTGCTTTGTTATTTTGACTATGGTGCTAAATGAGAAGAGAGTTCGTTAGATGCAGAGATGCTTACTGTGTAGATGCTCAAAGAGTGTCCCATTAGGAGCATACTCAAAAACCATCATTCTAGTGAAAGGCTTCTCCTCTTCACAATAACCAATGAGGTTCACAAAATTCTTGTGGTTCACTTTTGACAATGTTTCTATCTGTAGCCAAGAGCAGAAAACACAAATTCAGAACCACATGCAACATTTTGTAGGCAATTATAGTGTCATCATTCGGGACATCATACCTTCTTCCTAAACTGGGCTTCCAGATTCTTTGACCATTCCTCACGAGTTTTTACCGTGCTTGACACAACAGCTATTTCAACTCCACTGGAAAGAGTTCCTTTGTAGACGATCCCATCGTTCAAAGACCCAATAATGTTACTGAAATCTTCACAAGCTATTTCAAGTTCTGTTCTCTTGAGCTTTGGCACACCTGCAGTGCAAAAATGTTAGCAAGAGCTTGCTGGAACATTGCATTTGAGCATCTAACCCTATGGGTTAGAAGTATTAAAATACGATGTTATTTAGCAGAATGGTAGCATAGATTGGGAAATACCTGACACAAATGCTTTCTGAAGCTGCCCACTTAGCCCGGTGGCCCAAGGTTTGACAGTGACCACCTTACTGCCACGACAGATAATAACAGCAGCGGCTGAAATAATTAGAAATGCAGAGGCCCCAGCAATAGAGGCCCAAATTACAACCTTGTGATGCTTTGCTCCAGAGCCCTTTGACTTTCCATTAGAAGCAGACGAAGATATTGGGACTCTGGCAGCCTTTGCTACCGATGTTGGTGGTGCAGGAACAATGGGCGGATTTGCTGGAGGCCTGGAAGGAGGATCTGATGGTGGTAACAACACAGAAACAGGTGGCGGTGAGGGTGAGCCACTTAATGGTGATGGAGATGGAGCAGCCAATGGAGAGGGTGATGGAGCAAATGCTGGTGGTGGTGATGGAGAAGGAGATCTGAATGCACGGGAGTGAGGAAGAGAGCGTGATTGTGATTGTGATTGTGATGGAGAGGGGGATGGGGATGGGGATGGGGACAGAGATGGGGAATGACTTGGTGAAGGCGCTTTTGACTGTGGTCTTGATGAAGCAGTCCCTCTGATACCTTTCACAATTTGTCTTCCCACACGTCCCAGCTGTAGCAGGCTTCTTCCGACAGATCCTTCTGGCTGGCTAATGTACCTGATCAAGAAGCAAAGGACCAAGATGAAAGAGATAATTCAAAACCAACTGAAAGCCATAAAAATTTCGATGAAACAGATAAAGTTTAACCTGATGATTAAGATTGAGATGTTTAGTAGGTTAGATCCTAGGTGACCCCTCTGTGTTGATGTGTATATATGTATTGCATTGCCCTTTGGCTCGCATTACCTGTCTTTTTTTTTGGGGGGGGGGGGGGGGTTAACTACTAACTGAGGTTGGAATGTCTATTGAAGCAACAAAATGGTAGTCACATACGACTGAAACCAACTTCTACCAACTTACATCATAAGAAAGATTGGGACTGTTCTTTTTCATGGGGGCCAGGGGGCCGGGGCAGTAGGGATAAGTTTTAGGTGGAAATTCCAGTGATAATCTAGAATAAAATCAAAAATTCAGTTCAAGTTCATCATTCATGAATAAATGACCAAACAAGAGACAAATAATGAGATTGCTTGCTTGAGTATCATTTGCAACTGGATGTAGTGGTATTACATTGCAACTCAGTGAAAAAGGGAGGTTTTATCATGCAGTTTGCATTCCAAAGAGAGATAACTTGCTCTTTTTACCCTTAGCAATGTAATGCAGAAAGAAATGGGGAGATGGTGAAAGCATTCATTATTCATTCATGCAATTTTCCCAGCCAACCTACCAAGGATATTGTAGGACATCGAAACAGACAAATGTGGTAAAGGTCAGCTATGATTAAACTCACCAAGGAAAGGATCTGCTGCTGCAGCTAGCCTTAGAAGAAGCGAGACGTAGATGACTCTCATCCACCTGATGTTCAGACACCACCTGAAGCTGATTCAGCTCAGGAGATAAGCTATCCAGAGCTTCATTGTTGTCCAGAAGACTGCACCAAATTTAGATGGGATAAAAAAAACAAACCCGAAAATTTATTAATACTGGCCAGTGAAAAAAAAAAAAAGGAGCTGGAAGAGCATTGGTCTCAGTAAGGTGTGACATATCAACTACACATACTTACAGAATTGACAGCGCGAAGTTGTTCCCGAGGTTAGATGGAACCGGACCACTGAAATTGTTGTAACCCAGGTCTAACACCTCGAGCTCTTTCAGATCTCCAATGTCATTCGGAATGATCCCTCTAAAAGAATTGTTGCGCAGTATGCTGGAAACAAAAAGGAGAACATCAATAAGGAGGATAATTAAGAAACAAATTGCTCAAGAGCTGCGGTAAATTTGGAGATTCCAGAGGCAAATTAGACAGTCTGATCAACAGAAAAGGCACATGAGCATTATATAATTAAAGCATATAAAGTGAGTGGATTGAAAATAATGTGCTCACATAGATTTAATGTAAGGCAGGTTTCTGAGTTCAGGTGCTAGTGTCCCTCCAAGACAAAGATCCTTCAAATTTCTGCGCCCAAACAGCAGCCAGTGTGGATGAGCAGGAGATAAGAACAAATATACACTCATCAATACACCCAAATCCACATGATTTACAGACAAAGGGAAGAAGGGTAGGATTGACAAATACTTGCAGATGAAGAAAGTAGATTCAGACAGTTCGCAGAAAAATGATAGCAATACAATGAGAATATCAGTACATTCAATGCTATATACACGGATCCACTATGCCTGTTTTAGCTTAATTTTGGGTTTGTGGGAAAATCAATTAGCAATCTGCATGCGGGTGTAATCATGATGGTAGTAACCCCCCCCCCCCCCCCCAAAAAAAAGACTGTAAATTACAAACACAACAAAGATTTGCTATTTGTTTCTGGGTTCTCTCATAAGATGTAGTTTGTCTTGTGTGAGTCCGTCTCACAAAAACTTACGGAGACTTTCAGCAATGTCAAAACGCAAACCAAAGGCAAAGAAATAGTAGAGAAGGAGAGAGAAAGAGGGAACATACAAGGCAACCACTTTGCCATCGTCGGAACAATGAACTCCAAACCAAGAACAATGGTCAAAATCACCCTCTTGAGCGCTCCAATTAGAAAGGGCATTGAATGGATCTTTGACCACTCTCTCTCTAAACTTCAACAACGCCAAACCTTGCCCCAACCAAAAATCAGCTAAATCAGTTTCTGGGTTCAACAAGAAGAAGCAGAAGAAGAATTACTCGGGGCAGAATAATTAGTACCTTCGGAGTTGAGAGAAAAACAGAGGAGAACAAGGCTTGGATGAAAGAGCAGCAGCAAA
The DNA here is from genome assembly GCA_017589665.1 of Selenicereus undatus. Classification (NCBI taxonomy): domain Eukaryota; kingdom Viridiplantae; phylum Streptophyta; class Magnoliopsida; order Caryophyllales; family Cactaceae; genus Selenicereus; species Selenicereus undatus. The sequence goes on along the minus strand of JACYFF010019584.1, from coordinate 109,011,698 downwards.
ACAAGGCACACCATCGTACTCATAGGCTTGAATCCATTGAATTCCCAGTAAAACCCTCTATCCATGCCCATCCTCTTCAATTTTTTTATACACTAAACTTTCCAAACCAGCACGAAGAAGGAGCAGACACCCCAAATCGAAGTGGGCACATACAAAATCGAATCTTCAAAAGGGAAGCAACAATTTTTTTGCCTTCTTTCTTAAAATCTGATCAAGGCACAAAGAAAGAGATGAGAAAGAATAATGATAAGAAGAAGGGCAAAGAGAGAGCGAACACGAGAAGAAAACGCGTTGAGTTGAGATGTATGTACGTATGTAGGTATGTTGGTTTAATGTTTGGGTTTGGAAATCAAACACTCATACAAGTCTTGGTGCTGGTAAAAGTAAGAGAACAGAATTGCCAGGAAAAGAGTCTGTGTTGGCCAAAGCCGCGTCGGTGTAAATATTTCTTGTTCTTCTGTCTGTTTTTATGTGCTCTGCTTAAATGCAGTGCTATTGCCCTACAAATTCCTTCCTTTTTTTTGAACTGTTGGTGAAAACACTGATCTGGTTTTAGTTATCTGGGAATCGGGTCGAATGTTGATGAAGAGCAGGTGAAGATGACTAATTGAACACTAATATGATTGCAGATTTGTAGGCGTGGTGACAACGTCGAGTGAGTCAAACTCTGGCGCCTCCATCACGAGCCGCCTCCGACCCCCCGACCCTGACTCACTCAACTCTTCGTCTTTCTCCCATTTTACATACCAACGAAACATAAACCGAGGATTACGTAGTAATTAGTAGTATTATCTATTAATTTAGTGGTGTCAAAAAATATCCGTAGTCAATTACCCAAATCAAAAATTCACTATCTGATCCAAATTTCGGGTATTTGAATCGAAATATTTGAAAATTTTGGCTCGAGTATCCGAACCGATATTATTTTTGGTTTATTGGTTCAAGTATGGTTCGGGCGTTTTGACGATTCGAGTAACCGAAAACCCAAATTTTTTTCGAAACTTTTTTTAATTTTCCCTTCTTTAAAGACTTTGTAAGTCAAATATCCCTAAACGGCAAGAAGACAAGTATTTTGACTTCGTCGTATTGTATTTCTTGGATGTCTAGATCCTTTAGAAGATTTTGTCCGGACAGTAGGTTGGGCATGAATATGATGTTAGGTAGCTTATACTTTATAGAAATATAGAGTCCTTGAAATGTGAATGTTGGTAAGGTATGGTGTCATATATGGAATATTGTGTAATAATATCAAATGCAATTTTTCACAATACAATAATGTTTTATAGTATAAATAGCAATAATTATATTATGGATACAAAAAATTACCAAGCGAAATCGAAAGAAGTTTTGAAAGTAGTAGGTTATTGACTAACCGAAAATCCGAAGCAAGATTTGCAGATACCCAAAAAATTTGAATGCCCGAAAATTTCATTTCAAATATGGTTCATCATTTTGCCGACCCCAAATTTCGAATATCTGAATCGAAATAGATAAGAGTGGTTCGGGTATCCGAACCACTCTTATCTATTACATCATTCTAAGTTTTACTATTACTAACATATATTTACCTAATTTATTTTATGTTTTGCTTCTTTTTTAAGTCTATGGATGGTGTTTGATTGGGGGAGGGGGGGGGGGGGGGAGTATAGACGGTGGCAAATGATAATCATGATTCAATGCCACTATACCAAATATGCACTTGAAATGTGCATGGTGGAAGTTCATTTTCATTTATCTTTTTCAACTTTATTCTGCTGATTTATATGCAAGTTTCATAAGAATGGAAAAAATAAAATAAAATAGGGCATGTTTAAGTAGTTTGGAAAATCTAAGTTGCCAAGCAAAGAAGGAAAATTCAACGTTCTAGCCTTAAGGTGTGTTTGGTAGGGTTGAAAATTATTTTTGCAGAAAATAATTTTTTATGTAAAATAATTTTTCATGTAACATGATTTTTCAACTCATATTTTCAATTGTTTGGTAATAAGGAAAATGAACTTTCTGAAAATTGAGTTTAATTTGCAAAAATGAACAAAAAAGCTAAAAAGAGACACATTAATGAAACACAAAAAATAAGCAAAAAATTTACAAAAATGAGAATTTATATTTTTTTTCTTTCAAAAATTATATTACAATAGTGATATCATCTATATCAAAGTTGTGACAATATATACATTTGTAAATTTTTTTAATCTTACCTACTGCATAGAATTTGATGCTAGCAACACTTATCGATTTCTCACCTTCGAGTAGGAATCCAAACAAAGAAAACCTGATGAGCTTCCCTGTTTTCTTAACCCTGAAAACAAATTGTAGAGCGTTTTGGATTTCAATGAAATCACAATCGTCAGATTCATCGGCGTCGGCATTGGGATGATACAGCTTCGCTAATCTTAAATATACTACCTTAATGTTCGAAACATATGTCACTCCCTTAATCTTCGAACTATATATTGAGGAAATAACACAGGAGAGATAAAGAGTGCAACACCGTGTGAGAACCCAAATATTTTCCTTTATTCTAGGGAAAATGATTTTCTTCTGAAAATAAATATTCTCTCCCTGTTTTTCCTAATACCATAAAATAAAAAAATTATTTTCTAGAAAAATAATTTTCATCACTACCAAACACACCTTTAATGAAAATTTGAAAGAAAGAAGGATTAATGAATGTGTAAAGTATACAGACAAAAGTAAAAGAGAACGAGCAACTTATCATTCTTTAATAATTGTTGTGATTCTAATTATTTTTTATGTATTTTTAGATATAATTTAAAATTATAAGGTTATTGTTAGATCATTAAAATGTACTCTTGGTATATAGCTATCAATTTGAACTTTAGTTCTTAAACATGATATCAAAGTTTTGTAAAAGTGAGATGTCTGATGTTCAAAGCTCAATAACCCTACATTGAACTATTGCGAAAATTAAGGATGAATATTTGTAACATCCGCATTTCAAGCCTTCGCATAAGGAGCATGTTAGAGTGTAAAACCTATTCTATGCCTTCAATCACTTTAAACTTTTAATTAAGTTGGTTATTGAGCAGTTACTTACCTTCATTATCAAATTATGAAAAAATAAAATAAAAATCCAACTCTTTTTCAAGTTCGTTTTCAATAATTGTGGCACCCATGCTAGGTTACAAGAAGAGAATCCCGAGAACAAAATAAATGTAATAACTAAACTCGCTAGCCACGGAAATCATCAAAAGTGCCCCATGTTGGTAGTTCGTTCATCAATTAACATAACTTTATAGTAATCTAACTGTCTTTAATTAGTCTTGTTTTTGTTCTTGCTTGTGTGAATTAGTTCCCTTTCTCTGGGATTTGAGGATCTAGAATTGAATGATATTTAAGTAGAAATTGTTGAAAATGATTAGAGGAGGGAATGTCTGATGATGAATGCAGTAAAGCAGTAATATACATGTTGTAAGGCGGTTGCCGTCTTTGTAATTGGCTAGTTTAATTCCGGGAGAGAATTAATCATGTAATAATAATACTAGTATTAATATGAATATAAATGTGGTTCAATTCCATCTTTTGTGCCGACTATTTTGCTTCAGCTAGACACATGGACATGGCATGGGACATTTCGACACATATATCATCTACCAACTTTGACTTCCTTGATCAAAAAAACTTTGACTTCCTACCTATTTTATTTTCTAACCTCGAACTGGTTTTATTCAATTCATCATCGGGTCAACCTCTCCGAGATGAATGCACCATTGATTCAAATATTACATTTTGAGAAGATCCAAAATTAAAAAAAAAAATTAATTTACTCGAGCGCTTTAACAATAAGTCCAAGTAAGGTTGCATCCTAAATTCTATCTGTTGAAAGGAGCGACAACTCACTATTCATGTAGATTTTTTATGTGAGATTTTTACATTCATGTTTGATATCCTGACATTATGAGATTAGTTAACAATTAACAGCTAATACCATCAACTAAGAGCATGTGCATCCGCTGTCCCGTGGGCCAAAAAGTGAGGGGGGCGGGGGAAAGGTTGGCCTGGGAAGCTGCAGTGGGTCGCTCGTCCGTGTGGGCTCGGGGGTAGGCTGCGGGCCTCGGGTGGCCCCGCGGCCCTTTCTTTTGTCTTTCCCCCCTGAAACGACGTCGTTTTTGGGGGGGGTTTCTTTTTTTTGGACCTGGAAAAGCTGGGCTGGGCGTGCGTACGGCAGGCAATGGACGGCAGAGCATGAAGCCCGTGACTTGGTGCTTTTTTTTTTGGGTATTTTTGTTGTCTATAAAAACATTGAGAGGCTCCAGCTGAAATTTGCAAAAACAAATGACCGTGCATGGGTAAATTCCGGTGATTTCACATCTGAAGTGAATTTTTTCCAAAAGGGCTGTGCGGAAGAATTGGTAACAATTTTCTTTTAATGTAATGATATTCTTAATTTTGTATGTTGGAGTTGATGTTTATGTTACTAACTTTGGTATTTTTTTTATGTGTAGAGAAGTTGTTCGGGTTGTAATTTTTCACGGGAAATTGTGAGTCGCTGAATTATTGTTTAAATTTGTTGGAAAAATTGGGAAAAAAAAATGTGACATGAAATTTGGGTCATTAGTTCGACGTGTTTAATTTGTTATTAACATGAAATATGATTTGGCTCAATAGTTTGATGTGTTTAATTTGCTAAAAATTGATGAAAATATATGACTACTAAAATGGGTATAACAATTTTTTATGGTTTATATGGTTTACATGGCTAACGTAATGACATAATGTCGTTAGCTGGTGGTTTATATGACTAGTCAAATGGCTATAACAATTTTAGAAAAAAAAAATGAACTGAATCTAAATCAAATCAAAATGACTTGGAATTTATGATACCCATATTTATCGGTACTCTATTTCAGTCATATTTCGAAACAGGCCGAAAACCATAGTAATGGATTGGCATGACTATTATGTTAACTCACCCTAAGTACACAGGCATGAAATTAATTAGATATGAATGAACCGTAAATGAACTACTTGAAGCTCTTGTTAAAGGTCTTATGCAATAATGTGCAAGTTGCAATAAAAGTGTGCTCGTAAATGCTACAGTTCCCAACTCTATTGATATTTTACTTTTTGCAACTGTGAAATTGCCCACCTTCAATATGTAATATTATATAATAATCCTTTGAATACAATTAAACAAACTTGTAGCTAATAATTAATTGGTTTTGCAGTTGTCTGAGTACAAATAATACAAGCAATTAATGTATTAGTGCGATTAATTATAAATTCCCTTATTATATTAGTCAATATACGGATTAATATAGAAGAGAAATTAATTTTTATTAAAACGACAGAAAGATTTGTAATGACATAGGAAAGGATCACATACTGACCAAAATATGATGTAGCTAATATGAACTTCAAAATTGTTGAGAGTTTCTACATTTGAAAGTGAAGACATATTGGAATTTGTGAACTTCGTACAGTTAACGCTTTCAATTAATGTAAGTGATTAACGTACTAATACGATTAATTATAAATTTGTAGGTGGTAATTCGTTAGTGGTAATTTCACTTTGAATATGGACCCTAACACCCCTCTGACCTTTATGAGCTTGTTTCAAGATGACGATTCATCCCATGATAGGGGGAATAGTGTTGCCCCAATTCCCACACCCAATCCCCATGTGTCATACCGTCCAATTCCAGCGGAAAACTACCCCCATCATCCCCAACATTCATATTACCCACCCCAACGTCCCTCGAGATTCACCACTGGTTCAAGTCACATTGCTCAAACACACCCTGCAGCATATTACCGCCCGATCCATACCGAACCTTTTAATGTGCATGGTACTGAATACCCACGCTATTCTCATTACTATCACCTGGCTCCTCCACATGGAAACTACCTTTCTAGCTACAGGGAGCAACTCCACCCCATCTGCCACACCAACGGAATCAATGGTAGGGCAGGGCCAATCGGAGTCCCATATTCAGCCAAGTACTGATGAGGGGGAGGGGGAGGAAGTAATGGGGGGTCAAATATATGGGGCGAAAAAGTGGACAGTTGATGAAGATCAACGTCTAATAAGGGCGTGGGTAAATGTAGGCATTGATCCTGTTATCGGGGCTGATAAAAAAAAGTCTAGCTTCTGGAGCAGGGTGGTCTCTAATTTTAACGAGCACCGTCCACAAGGGGCATCGGCACGTACTCCAAAAACATGTAATAACCGATGGATTCGGTGCTCCCTATTGGTGAACAAATGGACAGGTATTATGATGGAAGTTGAACGTTGTAATCAAAGTGGGTGGAACAATGCTAAGATTGCAGAGGAGGCCCACAAATTGTACATCGAGTGTACGGGAAAGAAGTTTGAGTTGGACCATTGGTATTAGTTGCTGAAGGACCAACCGAAATGGAAGGCGATGTGTGAGCCACCAAAGTCAGGGTCAAGATCATCCAAAAGGTCCAATCCCGACACCAAAGAGGCGGGAGAGGAAGGTGCTAGTGGGAGAGAAAGGCCCGAAGGCCGGAAGGCCGCGAAGGGAAGGTTGAAGGAAAAGGGTCACAACGCCATTCCTGAAAATATTCAAACTCAACTGACGAACTTAAACATGACTCACACTGGTATGAGTGAAATGTTCAAAGATTTTTTTCGCACTGCAAAAGAAGAGAAAGTTCAAAAGATGATAAGGAGAGAAAATAAAATGAGGGCGGAAGAGGATAAAATCATGATGCTTGACACTTCAACAATGGCTCCTGAACACGCGGCGTATTATGAGCAAAAAGAAAGTAAAAATCATGCAAAGGAGATCAGGATACTCATCATCAACTCAGTAATATGTCTCTTGTCTCCTTTATTTATGTAGATGAAAAGAACTACGTTGCTCCTATGTGGTTGTATGAACTTATAATGTAACTTTCACTTCTTTATTAAATTGGGTCAGCATCATGTTGTTGCTTGTAAAATTGGTTACGCTTAGGTTGTATCAATTTATTTTTGTTTCATAAAATGGTCAGTCTTAGGTTGTCTGAACTTATGTTTGTTTAATAAATTGGTTTCTCTTAGGTTGTATCAACATATTTTTATTTAATGCAGTGGTTACTCTTCATACATTTGTGTCTAATCATTATTATCTTGCGCAGGTTATTTGCAATGGATTCATTTAATGTTGGAAAGCTGCCTGATGAGGGAGACACATCGTCCTCCTCGTCCTCGTCCTCATCATATGATGACATGATAGTCGCCATGGGGGCTTACCTGCAACATCATGAACTAGTGCAACAACAAATGATGCTCCTTCTACAACTAAGCCAAACAGCAACAGAGCCGACACCTTCAACATCAACGCCTCGGATGAAAAAAAAAGGTTTATTAAGAGAGATAGAGAAGCTGCCCACAACCGCTTATACAAAGACTACTTTGCGGACGATTCATTGTACAACGAACATCAGTTTCGACGTAGATTCAGAATGCGGCAGCACTTATTTCTCCGCATTGTAGAAGCACTTGACAATCATTCACAGTACTTTCAGGTGACGTACGATGCGGTCGAAAAACGGGGGTTGTCGCCATTAACGAAGTGTACTGCAGCCATGCGAATGCTCGCCTATGGTGTTGCGGATGATTGCGTAGATGAATATTTAAAGATTGGTGCAAGTACCGCATTACAGTGCCTGAAAAGGTTTGCCTTTGGCGTCGTTGAGGTGTTCGGAGAAGAGTACTTGAGAAAACCAAACCAAGCTGATGTTGATCGCTTGTTGAGAGTTGCTGAAGCCCGTGACTTTCCCGGTATGTTGGGAAACATAGATTGCATGCACTGGGATTGGAAGAATTGTCCATCGGCTTGGAGGGCATCATTTCAAAAGCAAGTTTACAAAGTGGCAACAATCATCCTTCAAGCCGTTACATCATACGACCTTTGGATATGGCATGCGTTCTTCGGGTTGCCTGGAAGTCTGAACGACATCAACGTCCTTGATCGGTCACCGATTTTTCAAGAGTTGTATGAGGATCAGGCTACTAAATGTGAGTATGTCGTCAACGACCACCAGTACAACATAGGATACTATCTTTCAGATGAAATTTATCCGAAATGGGCGACATTTGTTAAAACCATCCCCCTTCCCCAAGGGCCTAAGAAAAAACTTTTCGCAGAGCGTCAAGAGTCAGTAAGAAAGGATGTTGAGCGGGCTTTCGGTGTGTTACAAGCTCGATTTTCCATTGTACATGGCCCTGCTCGTCTGCTCGATGAAACAGAAATTGGTATCATTATGAGAGCGTGTGTAATACTCCACAACATGGTCGTGGAGGACGAGCGGGACAACTACAAACTTGCTTTTGACTACGACGTCGTCGAGGAAACTGTCCCGCAATCGACTATTAACCACGACCACCATCCGTGCTACGAGACATACTTTCAACGATCATGTGATGTTCGCAATTACCACATGCATGGAACTCTTCAAGCGGACTTGATTGAGAAAATATGGAAGAGAAATTCGGGTTGGCGATAAAATTGATAGTTCATTGATCGTCTATTTGTAATTTCTAATAATTCAATTGTTCAACAATTGTAATTTTTCGCCCTTCGCTCCTTACCTGGTGTATCTTTTTCTTAATTATCGAACTCTCGTAATTTCCATATTGATGCATGTGTAATTTTTTTTTATTACTCTCTTGTATTTCTTTCAAAAAAATAATGACTCTCTAATTAGTTGTTTCACCAAATTATTACGTGCACATTATTTATCCCACAAAAAATAAACACAAATAACCAACTAAAACATAAAAACAAAAACAATTAAATATGAGTAAGTGTGGGGTCCATTGGTATTATTTTATTTGGTGAGCCAACCGTTGGAGAGAGTGAGGCTTGTGAGGCAAAAAGTTGGAGAGAGGGTTGATGTGGCAGTGGTGGGCCTCCACCGGTGAGCCAAAAACAAGGCTCACCACTGCACTTGTTCTAACAATTGATAGCTAACACTTATTTCAAATCAATCATTGTTTACTTTGGGTTTGTTCTTTTGAACTGATCATAAATATTTATCCTCGGCATTTATCACTGATTAGCTGCACTAATCAGCACTCATCAGCATTGGTCAACACTAAGTGATATTTCCTACTTACAATTTCAGCCCTAATCTGCATTCATCAGCACTCATCAGCACTCATTAGTATTGATCAACAACAAATTACTTATGATAAGTTGAAAAGAACATGTCTTTTTTAATTTAAATCTTTTTTTTATAAGAAGATATATAATTTATGCCCCAGTCTGTAATAAAAGTGATGAAACTGTTGTGCATTTCTTTTCCTATTTTGTTTTTTGAGCAAAAAGGAGGCATAAAAGTTGATGTAAGGCTGCCCTCTAATTAGTGAAATAGAAAGATGAGACATGAATGGCAACCGACACTGAGACTTGGTGAACCAAATGGTCCAAATTGAAATGCAATGGAGTGGAGGACATGATTGGGAGGTTTCCTGTAGTTGGAAGATCAGATGACGATTGCAGCAGATCCAACCATGTAGGGAAGTGAAATGAGGTGAGGTGGGGTACCGTGATAATTATTGGTTATGATTATCATATCATACGCACTTTAATTGTTGTTCACTTCAGCAGTGCATGTTGATGTTATTGCTTCTAGTATCAGGATCTTGGGTGCATTCAAAGATTGCCCATTAACCCATACCCATGCCCATTAACCCATACCCTCTCAAAAATCAAAGTGGCGATGCCTAGCTATTAAGCAATCATCATTACATTAATAAAGCACATGTGGGCATGTTATGTTGATGTTTCTCACCTTAGCTTCCACGACACTTAGATTGTATGTTCATCCATCGCAGTAGTGGGATTGGCTTCTTCAAGGGACCAACATGTCATCCCTGTGGAAACTGTTACATGTATATCTTCGATTCACTGTGGGCCTCTTTATTATTGGCTATTTGACTATTGAGTTAAATTTTTCGGTGAGATACAGACGTCAAATAAGTTTAGTCAAAAACTTGAAAGGAATTTGAAGAAACGAAAAATAACAAAAGAAATTTGAAAATGAAGGAACTGTTTAAAATAAAAAGAAGAAGGAATTGGAGTACTTATGTAAAGTTACTACACAATTTTTAATTATCTAGGCATATCACTTAACTTAATTATTAAGGTAAAAACGCCACTGCACTGACAACATATTTTTTTTTTATGTTTCGTTATTAAAATTTGAATGGCAAAAATAAGTCAAATGTTTATTTAAAAGAAAAAGTAATGCCCATCGCCCTGCGGCTTGCTATTTCCTCTATTCCCCTTTCTTCTCCACAATCAACTGCTTTGGGGTTTAATTTGAAACCCTAGATTGGTAAGCAACTTTGAATTAAAATCACAGCAGTACTTGAAATTGTTTGTGTAATTCGAATTAGCAATTCAAGGCCGTAAAGAAGAACTCAAAAAATATCTACTTCAATTGCTAGAAAGCCCAACCATACGTGTACAAATTGCCCTGTTTCTAGGGGTGCTTTCCGTTTCAAAAACTGTCTTCTCCTTGTGCTTGTAAGTTTATACTTAGATTTCAAGTTTTTTTCTCGTCTCACATGAAGGGAGAGCAAGAAGAAGAAGACGTTGTCCTAAGAGAGCAAAGAGAGAGATCGAAGTGATGGGGGGTCTTGCCTTCCAAATTGATAAGTTTTCTTTTATTTTTCAGGCCAGACACCTAAAGCATGGTTTTTTAGCTACAAAATGTTGTTCAAGCAAGGGTTACCTTTTGTAGCCGGTTAAAATGACATTTTTGAATTTAATAACTAAGTTAAGTGGTACACTTAGGTAAGAAGGTAACATGGCGACATTTTTTACCAAATTTGATAGTTGAGCCGTTATTTCGCCTAAACACTTAGGAATTAAAAGAATTAAATAGTTAGAAGATGAAGAAAAGGCCCTCTCTATATATTAAATCTGTACTATGACTCAAAATTTGTTTGCTTATTTATTTGGTGAAGGTGACCCATCTGTGCTTAAAAATTCAAACTAGCACTAGGAGGAAGAACTAAGGAAAGATGAATAATGTCCAAATCAAGATCTACCTTGACAATGTCTTACCAATAGTGTACCTCATTCAAGTACAGTACTGTGTCATATATGTGACCCATTAACCATATTTTAATTTCACCACAACAGAAGACATCAAGCAAATCCAAATAATGTTTCTGAAATTGCCTGAACATCTATTTTGTATTTTTATTTTTTATATTTTTTCAGTCCTAAGAAAATCGAAGAAAAAAATTGCAATACGTGCACCTGTAAATTCACGCAAGTTGTGTTGGATAAATTTTGAGATTAATATTTGAACCTCAATTAAAGTGTTATGAATTCAAACATACACAATGTTAACTCCTACACACTGATAGACAAAACGGCTAAATGATGAGCATGGGATGCACTCGACCAAGACCTTGCCGTCCATTTACTAACTTGTAGACACACAATTTGTGATTATTCGATGAGGGGTTTGGGGGGGGTTGGGTGGGGGGGGGGGGGGGGGGGTGTGGGGGGTAATAAATATTTTTTTTATTATAATTTAAAAAAAAAAAAAAATATTAATTCTATATTGACATAGACACAAAATTATATATAGATAGAAAAAAA
>JACYFF010019584.1:108942438-109000007 GCA_017589665.1 Selenicereus undatus | reverse complement strand
GAGGGGGTTCTTCAGCATGAGTTATGCTATTAGGTGACAACATTACATAAAAGTTTAGGTAGATTGTCATCCATATATAAGCAAGAGCCTATAGCAAAAAAGAATTCACAACTTGAACCGCCCTTGGATTCTCATACATCATGGGTGTATGTCTCCCTCAATTATTAAAGCCAAATAACCCATTTAAAGTCTAATTTAGCCAATATATATATATATATATATATATATATATATATATATATATATATATATGTATATATATATATATATGCTAATTCTACCCATAATCCTAGAATAAGATAGGAGGAAGTCAAATTTTGAGCACCATGGCATTTATCCTTTTCTTTATTTATATTTTCTTTGTTTTTATTTTATTACAGTTTTAAAAAAGAAAGCCACGAGGAGCAGCCTTCTTGACATGATCAACCCCGGCTCATCCATCCTCATGCATGCCAGAGCTTCCTGGAAGCTTCCCTCTTCATCTAAAATAACAGTAGTCTCAGTCTCGTCTCATCAGAATTGATACATAAAAAACAAATCATAATCAATAATTTTTGCAATTGAAGTGTTGCATGACTAATTTATGCATTATATGAGAATTAACTGTAATTTACGATAGAAATAATTTTCAAACTCTATCTGATTGTATTTAGCAAAATTGTTACTTTATAACCTCTAATCTAATGCCAAATCAAGTTTTTAATTATATTTTATCAAAATTAATAGTAAAGTTATAAAACAATAATATTATTAATAAATTATATGTCTTTTAGTATGCTTTTTCAGCTATTTTATTTAAAATAGGATGTAAATATTCACACCCACAAAAATATACCCCAAAAATATGATATTACAATTTTTATAAATTTCAAAATCTAGTTATTCTTTTTTTTGCCACCATTGTAATCTTTCTTTTTTTTTGATCAAACCCTTGTATTCTATTATAACTACCATAATTTAGTAATTCTAAACATTTTACGACATAAATATAGGTCGAATCAAAATAAAATTTTTATAAAATCTTGAGAAACCCGACGAGTTACGGTGGGCCGGAGCCCATAGGACTCTGATTTCATTTGTGTCATAGACTCTGATTGCAGTCAGCCCAAACTTCCCACCTTTATCAGTTACCGGCTGTGTTTAGGCCCAAACCCAAGCTCCCCATACAGAGTTATCATTAGCATACTTATATAATCACTCTATATAAGCAGAGCACAAATCCAACAGACAGGAAGGAGTGGCTGATTATTCTGCTCGCAGAAAATAAGCACCATGCCTCTGAATCAATCAATATACCTGTTACAATCAGAGTTCAGAGCCATCAGTTTATCTATTTGTTCTTCCCTCATCTAATGGATGATGGAATGCATCCCCTGCTACTGAAAAGCCTTCAATACACACTCAGATGCCCCAATTATGAAAAAAAGACTGAGATCTTACGTTTCAGCTGTTCCATACACTCATTCAGGAACCCACATATCTCGTGTTGTTTGTTTCTGCTTGTATCAAATGTTTCTTGCCCTGGCTTACACTGCACGAATACAGTTACCACTTGGAAGGATGGAAATTAAATCAGGCATATTCTTCTGAAAAACAATCCCCATTTCTAGTCTCCTAGCGGTCAACGTCCAGTTGATCCGGACACAGCATCAAACTGATTATTCGATTACAGGGGAGGAGAAAAGTCCTCACAGGAATGGGAAGTGATCAAGTGACGTTATCTCATCTGTCCTGTAATCCTGAAATACCACTTGATGTGATCTTACCTACCTTCTACAAGTCGTACTTGGCTCCTGTAACCAAACTCCACCCAAACAAACCAATACGACTGTAGTCTAGACTACACAGAGTTACCTAAACTTGTTACTATCAGAATTGCACAATAAACTAGCAATCATGGGGGCATCGGCTTCCCCAAAACATCAGCTAACATGGCTGGTTCTGAGTCGAGCTGAGGCACTATCATGTCTGATGACCACATTGCTGCATTGCTTCCAAAAAACAAAAAAGAAAACAAAGAATTGCAACAGATGGACAATGACAAACTGGACACAGGTAATACCGATAGACTAGCAAGATAAGGAAAAGGAAAAGGGAAAGGAATGGGGGAGCCAAAACTGATAGAATTCCTTCAACTTGGACATCATCAGCTCCTATGGCACGTAACACAACACGGCATGATAAAAATGATAATGGCATCTGGTACAAGAAGGTCGGTACAATACAAAACATATAACATGATTCTTTGAGCCTTTTAATAACTCTTTTTGTTTTTCTTCAATTTTGATAGGGACAACACGTCCCCTTTGTTGACTTGCCTTCCTCTTTCAAACCCACCACAGTCATGCAATATGCTAATGTGCTCCTATTACTACCATTAATAGTAGGTCTCCAGTCTCCACTAACCAAACATATCTCCCCATCCCCACCAACACTTTCAGAGTTCACAAGAGTACAAAATAAAATTCATAACAAAATAAATAATTAGAAAAACACCACTACCTTGCAAAAGTATTATGCTTGCCAAACTAAACCGATCTAAGATTCTGTTCTTTTCATTGATAAATTTCAATTTATCAATTTCAACCCACTTTACGAACTTTAATAAAAAAATACAAATTTCAATCCACTTCAACCCACTATTTTAACCAATTTATTCTAATCATATAAAAAATATACCAACTTCAACCTATTTCAACCAAAAAAAAAAAACCGCACTTTAAATAACTTCACTTATTTTTCAACCCTATTGCCCAAATCTAATACGAGTTGCAGGTTAGTGGATGAAAAAAAAATAAAAATCATGAGACAATCTCAACTAATATGGGTCAAACTCATTAGCATGTAATCAGAAGCAGCTAAATCCAAATTAATTTTGTAAAAAGTGACCTACTTTTCCATTCCTTGGTCATCTCATCTTTCCTTTACAATTACACCACAATGACAAGTCCACAACGTTGCCAAGTCAAACAAAAACTATTTGTCTTTTTTTTTTTGGTTATTAAAGTTTTCTAATCCTAATTCTGGGCCTAACCATCCTACCCTGAAAGCCCAAAATCTAAAAAGGCCGAGGAAACAGATGACCTGTCAACATGCATTTCGTTGCGGTGACATCGGACGGTTAGGAGTAGGACAGCAACACCGAGGGCACCTGATCAGACCGTTCTCATTGCACGCCGCACACGAGCGAAGGGCCCCCATTTTGTGCGAGAAAATCTTGTGGCTCCCGTTACAATAGGCGCAGAGGATAAACTTGTACCCTCCGCACGTGCCGCACGTGCCTGTACTGGCCGGCGGCACCTCTTGCAGGAGCTTCTTCAGCTCGCCGATCTCGTTTAGCTGCAACACCTCCTCGGCGCCGCCGATGTACCGGCCGCCTATGAACACCCTCGGCAGCGCCACCAGCTTCTCCTTCGATCCGAGTCTCCCTCGGAGCTCCGACATGAAACCCGTATCCATGGAGACGTCACGCTCGTCGATATCCACCCGAAATCCCTGCAAGATGGAGAGCACGGTCCGGCAGGCCTCGAAGGTAGACCGGACCACCCGAAGGCTGGTGTAGTAGACGACGACACGCGGATCTTCGGAGTCGGGCTCGGGTAGGGGTTCGAGTTTAGAGGTCTGGGATCTGGCTTGGGCGGACCAATGGCGGAGGAGGGTGTTGGCGGCGCGGACGCGATGGAAGATGGAGCGGCGCGGAGTGGTGGGTTGTTGCGGCTGGTGGTGGTGGAGGTGCTTGGAATTGGGTTCTTCAGGAAGGACAGAATCTGGGTCGATGCAGAGATGTTCGATGTCTTTAAAGGAGGAGCATCTGAAAATGGAGGAAGGAGAAAGGCCTTCGAAGTTGTCTGATTTTCTGGGGGAAGATTTGCCCCACGGCCGCCACATTGACATTGGGTCCCCAGCAAATCAACAGGCGACGGCGGGGATGAATGTACGGTGGTGGAGGGGGCGATGAGAGAGAAAATCAATTGGGTGCGATTGTTGGTGTCTCCGTCTTGGCGGGGGCGTTTCAGAGGGAGGGAATTTGACGGGAGTCGGGCGTGGTCAGGTTATTAGGTTTCGCTGGTTGTTAAGTTGGTTGAATTCTTAAGAACCAATTTCATATGGAAATATCTGAACATAATACCTGCAAAGGGGGGAATAGATTTCCTCACTTAAAAAAAAAAAAAAAAAAGAGGAAACAGCTTAGAAAGGTTGCGCTGCTTGTTTTATTGAAAATAAGTGGAAAATGGACTTTTTGTCAATGCTTTCTGGAGAAATTTCTATCAAAATAAAGAAAAAAAAAAAGAAAGACAAAATGCTCTCTGAGGAATGTTTGAGCAATTGGGGCGTACCCTATTAGAAATGTATTTTACTATCATCTTATACCTTTGAACGCTAAGAAAATTGGGTAAAAAAAATCAAGGACTACTGTGGAAATTTGTTGGGGGTTATACATATATACATATATTTGGTTTATAACGTTTATGTGACTGTTATCTTATATAAAGATAATCTTATACATAACAAGCCGTAGTGCACTATAATTTGATGCATTTGGTGGGCAATGGGGGAATGATGGATTAGAAAGATCGAAGTTTAATATTTTTAGGTGATTAATAATTCAGATTAGGATTATTTACGTAGTATCATTGTTTGAACTTTAAACCAAATGGGGTCTAATTTTTGTGGTGCATTAGCCTTTCTGGGAGGCATGTGCTTTGCCCAATCTTCTTGTAATTAAGCATCTTTTTGGGTGATACCTGCCAAGCACAAGAGCTTCGCAACATGATTATGTTAATTCATTAAGAATCATTATCATGTGAGTAATTTATAAATTACTTAAGTGTATTTGAAGGCATCTTTAAGTGAAAAAGGAGGATTTATAATGGTGGGGTTATTCTTATATTTGATAAAATAGTATAATAGGCATGTTCTTTTTTTCTTTATTTGATAAAGTAGTATAATAAGTAAGGTCCTGTTCTATTTCGCATTTTTTAGGATTTAGTTAAGAGTTTACATCTCCTTACAGCTTCTTACATCGTCTTACAGCTCCTTACATCTCTTTACATCTTCTTACTTCTCCTTATATCTCTTTACATCTCCTTACATCTCCTTACATCCTATATAGATTGTTTATAATATTTAACAGCTCTTTACATCTCGTTATGTCTCTTTACATCTCCTTACATTTATCTATCTATCTAAAACGCGAAATAGAACAGATGTTAATTTTTTTTTTTTTTTCTTTCATTAATATGGATTGTATTGTCAAATTGTTTTGATATAGTAACATTATTACCCCTTGTTCGCCAACATCACTGAAGGACAGTATGGTGGACAAGGAGTAAGACTTCTAGTTACAATAACTTTAGCGAGAGACAGAGACATTGAAGGAATGGGTGAAGGCTGGGCGTGTGACATGACATGGGCATTGTAACTCCAAACCCCACACACGCACCCAAAAGGGGGGCGGGGGTAAAAATGAGAGGATGAGGCAAAAGGAGCATAAGAAAGCGAGGTGGGTACGTGGGTGCGATCTGGAAAAGCATCATTGACGTTGGTTAGGTATTCATCACCCTTTCCACGTGACATGATTTTGCTGCTTTCTCTTTTTCTTTCTCTTTTTCTTTGGGTATTTTTATTTTTCAATGGAACTTTGAGAGATTAGTTAGCACAAATAAGACTTTCACAATGTACAAAAATCTTCATTGATGAAAAGTTATATCAATATTTACAAACGATGTTTTCTAATAAATATGAAATTTCATTGTTGACTCATTCTCAATTTATGTAAGTAAATATAATATATATGATAAAATTCTAGTCATCTTTTAAAAATTAAGAACTACCCAAGTGCATGATACAACTCGCCAAGATGAAGGATCAAAACTTACGCAGGCGAAAATAAATAAGAATAAGTTGTTTGTCTTTGTTTAAAGATTGATTGGAGTAAAAATTTACCCTTGTTTGAACAAAACAGAGAATTAATAAAAATGAACAAAAGATTTAACACATAAACCCTAACCGAATAGATTAAAATATATTTCATTTAAATTTTCCTTTGTTCCCCATCCAAACCAAATTTTGTGATATTACTAGTCATATAAAATTATTTTGAGCCACGCTTTTTCTCACCATACTTGCACTCTCTCTCACGCTTTCTAATCAAGATCGAAGATTGTGATTATAACAACTTTGAAACTTGACATCACATCAAAGTTCATCTCACAACTAGCAAAATTTAGACATGTGAAAATGTTATTTCGCAACACAAGAACTTATTCACTGCTCAGTTATTAATGTGTGAAATCGATAAAGTAGCGTATAAACTAAACTTATTCAAACCGGTCTGACATGGCCTTTTTAAAGGTCTCATTGGATTGATTTGATTTTCGGTCCACAACAACAACAACAAACTTTTAGTGTGGGTCCAGCTTTCGCAGAGTCTAGAGAGATTTAACTGTAAATAATTTTATTTCTACCAGTATTTCTACTCATAGAGAGGTATTTGATTTTCGGTCCACAATTTTTAGAATTTCCGATCTGATGAAATGAAGTAATGAACACCCGTACCGCTGTGGACTTGAAGCTACGATCACGAAACCCAGGTTCGGGTAGCCTGGCTTTGGAGCGTAGGTGGAAGTTATAGCCGCCGGATAAGATGGAAAAGGGAGCAGCAGCAGCCGGTGGCGGTGGCGGTGGCGGTGGCGAAATAGTGAAACTGCAGATCAAGTTCGGAGGTCAGACTATTCCCATTTCTCTCTCTTCTGATTCCACAGTCTCCCACCTCAAATCCATTCTCCAATCCTCCACCAACGTCCTCCCTCGCGGCCAAAAGCTCATCCACAAAGGCAAGATTCTTGTCGATTCCCAGACATTGAGGTCATCGGAAATCACTGGTAGCTCTAAAATTATGCTTATGGCTTCTCAGGGCCTTCACCAAGGGGTATTTGCTTTAAAGTTTTAATTTTGTTTCCCATTTTTCTGATTTCGATGTAAATTTTATGCGATTGACGAGAGGGGTTTTGACCCTGTTCAATTTTTGGGTTGGAAAGGATGGTCCGAAGGTAAAGGATGATCCAGTGGTTTCAAATTATCGGAGGGTTATGAATGTGGATAGGAAGCCGAGCAAGGCCATTGAACAAGCCCCAGTGGGTAAGACTAGAGTTGAACGGTGGAAGATTACTGGGGTGGTTGCCCTTTCTGAATCCAATTTGAAGGTAACCTTGTTGAATTTAAACGATATTTTTCTTCAAATCTGAATTAGATGGCATAGTATGCTTTTCTCACTGAAGAGATGTGCCTCTTGTGTTGCATATTTTTAGCGTATGATGGGTTTAAAGCTCCATCTGCTTGATTTATTTGATATTCTGGATAATTGGATGTGCGATGATCTTGCATTAGCTTTTGGTGAAGTTGAGTGAGCTGTGATAGCTTTGGCTCTGCATTGTGGGGTGTGTTGCTTTTTGATCCGTCAACGCTGTCTTGTTTGATTGTTATTGAGAGGGAGGAAAGAGTTTGTCTTTGTATTCCAGATGGGGATTGTTTCAATAAATGCTTTCCTTATATGAATCTCATTACTGTAAGTCTTGTTTCTTGGAAGAGTATACCTGATGAAGTATGGGATTGTGGATCTTCTGCTAGAGTGCTTGATCTCGGAAATAATCATATATGCGATGTGCCCATCAAAATTGGCTGCCTGACATCTATCCAGGTTAGCGGTTAGACTGACTGTATACCACACCTTTTCTGTAGGTGCTGCTAATTATGTTAAGTTGGTGATTGTTCTTTGCTGGTTTTGTAGAAATTAATTTTGAATTCAAATAAACTCTCGGATGATTCTATTAGCTGGCAAGGTCTAACCGAGTTGAAGAGCTTAACATATTTGTCTCTGAACCAAAACCAGTAAGTATTCTATTCATTGCTAGCGATACCTCTCATGTTCCAGGATTTTAATTTGTTTTTGTGCGTGATTAGTAGTAACATCATCTTGAAAAATTTGATGATTGTATGAGAACCTTCGGCAAACCACTCTCTAAACCTTTTCATGTGGGTTGCTTCTGCCGCTTGTTATTATCAATGGTGCCACAAGAACAATCTCAGCTGGGGGATGGGGCTGGGGAGCTCTATAGGAGAAATGCCTTTTTCCTTTTCAAAGCTTTTAGCATTGTGCCACTCATTTTGTTATTACTAAGTAACATAGCCAAGATGATGAATTCATTCATAATGTTGCACCTTATGCAGGTTAACAAATCTGCCTCCATCCTTGGGTTCGCTAACATCTCTGGAGCAATTGCATATAGCAGGCAACAAACTGCAGAGTCTTCCAATGGAAATAGGTCGCTTAAGTCAGCTGGAGATTTTGAAAGTCAATAATAACAGGTAGTTAACTGTTTTTTCCACTTTTCTTCTGATTACCCCAGGGGCTAAGTAAGAAAGCTTCCTTGATCTCTTACGCTTGTATTATTTGAGTTTTGAGATGTTTGGTGCGGCTACTATTGTATTCTTCCAGATGATTTGTGTCTGTTTTGTTGGTCAGGATAAGTACTGTGCCACCTTGCATAGGTGATTGCAGCTCTTTATTTGAGGTAGAATGTTGCCATCTTCTATTTTTTTGGGGGGGCAATTCTTCTGGGATTGCCTTGTTGTAAATTAAAGGCACATAATGTGTGATGCTTGCTGGCATTTTTGTTTGCTGGATGTTTTGTGTGATCCAGGTAGATCTCTCGTCAAATCTTCTTACAGAGTTACCGGAGACATTTGGAAATCTACAAAATGTGAAGGTTGTGTTTCATTTGATTCTCTTGTTAATCCTCAATTCCTGATCACAGTATCATCTTTTGCTTTTTTACATTTCGTAATAATGCCTTTGCTGTCGCACAGACCTTGCATCTCAGTAATAACGGGCTCAAATTGTTGCCATCCACTTTATTTAGAAAGTGTGTGAAGCTCTCAACTCTCAATCTGCATGGAACAGAAGTTACAATGGATGTCCTGCGTCAGGTATATCATATATGGCTTGCTTCTACAATTTACTGTTGTATTAGTTATGTTAAAAAGATGCGTTAAGTTGGTATCCGTATTACAGGCTGACGGATGGGAAGAATTTGATGAGCGGCGAAGGTTGAAGTATCAGAAGCAATTGGACTTTCGAGCCAGTGGTGCCACCGATTTTGATGAAGGTGCTGATAAAAACTGAAAGCCAGTCGATGTCAACTGGGCCACAATTGCTTAGCATTTTGATCGTTCGAAGATTTTCACAAGAAAAACTAGCATCTTGTACTTAAAATGCATGTCAAATACATCGATGTATCAAGAGGACCGAAATTGCTCGTGCCTTTTGGTTCAAACGTGATTGCAACAACATTTCCCAATATGGGTATAGCTTTCGCAAGGTCTAGAAAGATCAAGATGTGAACAACCTTGCTTGGACAAGTACACAAGAAAGCAGAATAGCCTTTGGTACCCAAACCACACTAGTATTTGTTTATCAAAATCGACATATGAAGAGGGCCATAGTTGCTGGGGTCTATGGTTCATTTCTTAGTCGTGGAGTGCATGGAGACGGAAAATAACATTGAATTCCGTTATATCGCTAAGAGTTCATTTTCCTTTTTTCCCCCTTGTGGAAAATGTGGGCTTAGGGCCTATTATTTTGGTGGGTGAACTCTAAAATACAAATATTAATTTACTTCAATCTACTTAAACTCATTTTTATTATTTTAGCTAAGTTTAATTTATTACATAAAAAAATTTAATTCATTTTAATCTATTTCAGCCTATTTTATCTTTTTATTCACCTTAATTTACCCACAAACAGAACAGACCCTTGGTCTAGAATAGACTCTGCAATATCTTCATCAGTGCTTTATCATGTGTACTAAAGAGATACCGGTGCCTTGGTGCATGCTTTTTGCAGATGACATCATCCTTATCGATGTGACCAGGCAGGGGGTGAATGACAGGCTGGAGAGTTGGAGACATACACTGGAGGCTAGGGGCTTCCGGTTGAGTAGATTGAAAACGGAATACCTTCACTGTTGTTTCAGCGGAAGGATAGAAGAGGGGGGAGAAATCGTTCTGGATGAGAAGGCAATACCGAAGGTCGCCAAATTCAAGTATCTGGGCTCGATCATCCAGCAGAATGGAGACGTTGACGAGGATATTAGTCATCGGATTAGAGTGGGCTGGCAAAAGTGGAAGTCAGCGTCAGGGGTGTTGTGTGACAAGAGAGTGCCCATGGGTTTGAAAGGCAAAGTCTATCGGATGGTAGTTAGACCGACGGTTATCTATGGATCGGAGTGTTGGCCTCTAAAAAAGGCGCAGGTCCAGAGGTTGATGGTAGCTGAGATGAGGATGGTCAGGTGGATGTGTGGTTTTACGAGATTAGACAGGATTACGAATGGGGTTATTAGGGCCCTAGCTGGAGTGACCCCCATAGAGGAGAAAATGAGGGAATCGAGACTTAGATGGTTCGGCCACGTGAAGAGGAGAAGTGTGGCCGCCCCGGTGCGAAGATGCAAGAGTATCAATCCACCCGGTGGTAAGAGAGGGAGAGGTAGGCCGAAGAAGAGCCTAGAAGAGGTGGTTAGAGAGGACTTGAGAGTTGTCGGTCTCACGGAGGACATGGCTCAGGATAGGAGGTTGTGGCGGGACAAGATTAAGGTCCCTGATTGTAGGGGACCGGCTACGTAAGAGGCAGTAGCCTAGGCGGTGTGGGGTGGGTTTTGGTTTGCTTGTTTGCAGGTCATGCTTTTCCGGATTGTCACGACACCAAGCGCCCACGATTTGTTGAGGTATGTCTCCACCCCCTCTTTATTCGCTTATCTGGAACCTTTTCTCCTTCCCTTTCTCTTACTTCGGTAAATGGTTTTGCAATCGTTTCCTCTCCAAATCTTTTTCTCAAAACTGTTTTGTGGGTCTTATGGAATCAACCTCTCTATGGGTAGGAATACCGGTAGAGGTAAGGTTGCCTACAGCTGGATCTCCCCAGACCCCGCGACTGGATCTCCCCAGACCCCGCGAAAACGGGATCCACTTTGGGAGTTTGTTGTTGTTGTTGTTGTTGTACAGTGGGCGAGACGGAATTTCTTGTTAAACAAGCCTAAAACAAGTGTCAAGAATATGCTGATGCATTTAACATTTTCCAAGAGAAACGCGACAAGGCAAGTCCGTTGGAATAATTCGAGACTGTGTTGCTTAGAGCATCAGCATCTTCAATCACGAGAAGCGTTGAAGGCAGTGCACTGCCATTTTCAGAGCATCTTCGCTCATGTGAAACATATATGACATAACTTTCTGCATTTTTCTTCCTGGAACTCTCCCAAATTTATATAAAATGCTTGTCTTTGCCACCTCATATACAATCATCCTGTATTAGAGCTATCTGTAGTACTTAGAAAGTTGAGATGATTTGGAATTTTGGATGCAAAATTTAAAACCTAAAACGACATTTCACAGGTAGAAGAATGGCTTAAAAGCCTTAGGCAAAAATGCGCACGAATTCGTTTCTCTACGACCACAAGTACACCCATCCAGCCTTATAGTCGCAAGAAGCATACATACAACCTATTTTGCCATATTCTAAAGCTTATCCTCCTAGAATCTCATACAAACTCCCCTAAATACATATTTTTCCTTTTTTTTTTAATAAGAAAAAGGTATTCTAACGGAAGTAGGCTGATATGAGGGGGATATCGATATCATTACCCTCATCATCCTCACATGCCACAACGAGATCCACGTGCCGACGATATGGAGGAATGTGCACCTTTGCCACCTCCCTAACAAGATCCACCACCTTCTTGTCCATCCTGTCTTTGTGGCGCGGGAACATGCTGTTGTACAGCAAGGAACTTCCACAAGAGACACTGTAGGCATTTAGACCCTTGTCCTCGAGCCACTGCAGCAGCTCCCTCAGAGTAGGGTTGCCCTTCAACACCCACCTGTCCCAAATAGTCCAGCTCATGTCGTGGTGCTTGAGCACCTTTGGTGGGACCGGTTCAGCCATCGAGAAGAGGGGCAGAGCCAGATTAGCAAATGTATTCCTGTAATCCTCTCGTTTGTGGCCCCCATCCAAGACCTTGTACAACTCAAGGCACACCAAGCCGGTGGCCAACGCAGTTGAGGTTGCAATAGCAGGAATGATCCTACCAGCGATGAGTTTGGCCTTCAACTTATCCACTTCAGGAATGCTGTAGTTCCTAGCCCTCATGTTTGCCAGGGCCGCTATAAGGTCCATATGATAGTTTGTCTCATCGTCCTGCAAATATTGCAAAGCAACACTGACTATAACGTATCCATTCAGCACATGCTACAAACATGAACTTCCCTGATGCTTTTGTAACTCATGTGACAGAAGGAGGTACAAATGAAGCAGGGTTTCATCCTTACTACTTTAGGCTTGAAAGAAGAATGGACACCACAAAAAAGAAATCACAGATGAGAAACAAACCTTCTCAAACTGGATTGGTTTCATCCTGAAATCTGGTGGCAGAGTCTTTCGGCAACACTCCAACTTACTGATAAGCTCATCGATTACTGCTGCATCATCTACAGAAGACGATGAGAAGCTAGTAGCTTTGTCATCAGTCACAATCTTTGCATCTTTTTTTGGCTGAAATTCTGAGACTACGACTTTGTGCACAACCTCAGCCAACTTTTTAGGGTTTGTGGCCCAATCAGGGATGGGAATTCCAAATGTTTCAGCCCGTAATATTGACCCAGCCATAATAAAATGTAGATGGGAAGGGTCGGAGGATGAGAACTGCAGTGGATGAGGAAATCTCTTTGGGGCTGACCAGAATGGAGCTCCAGTACTGGTTGCAGCATCTTCAGGGAACGTATATGTCAACTGCTTGACACGGTTAGCGAAGTAATCTTCAAACCTGTTTACAAACAGATTGTTAGACATGCATGACACAAACCATGTAGAAATCACTCAACATAGCTATCAGTCTGATGCATACTTCAGCCTAGCCCAAGCAACACAATCCTCAAATGTTATGCATCTTTCTCCTTCAAGGCATTCCAGAACTCGTTCCAAAGTATCTCTTGCTTGAGCATCACCAGCATTTCTCATAGCCGATATATATTCGTCAGGATTAGAAAGAAATG
This sequence comes from Selenicereus undatus, assembly GCA_017589665.1. Taxonomy (NCBI): domain Eukaryota; kingdom Viridiplantae; phylum Streptophyta; class Magnoliopsida; order Caryophyllales; family Cactaceae; genus Selenicereus; species Selenicereus undatus. The sequence continues at coordinate 108,986,906 of JACYFF010019584.1, read as the reverse complement.
CATTCACTTCAGCTGGAGTTTTCTCAAGTAAACCCTCAAATTCAGACCGTGCCCAAGTCAGACAATGGTCAATGTTGTGTGGAAAAGAGTGCACTGTGCACATAGGTGCTTGCTTCTCAGGTGGATCCCTTGAGGCTCCATAATTTTCAGTAAGATGTGGAATAACCACCTGTGTATTGCACTTGGCACCTAATGTTCCTGATTCAAGGAGTGGTTTTTGGAAATATAAGCACCTCTGGTCAACATACAGCCTAGCATTGACATTGTCCAGTGCATTGATGACAACATCAAGATTCTCCCAGAAATTGTCATCAAACACATTTTCAGTTTCAGGGCCAACACGATTCTGCAAGGCTTCAATATGGAGCTGGGGATTTATAGATGTCGCAGCAGCAGCAGCAACAGTAGATTTTGCCTGTCCAATGTTCCAATCACGGAACAAAAACTGTCTACTGAGATTGCTTTTCTCAATCACATCATCATCGGTAACTGTTAGCTTTCCCTGGTTACCACAAGAAACCCCCATCAAAGCCAAATTCTTTAAGAATTCGCACCCAAGAGCACCGGATCCAACAACAAACGCTTTAGCATCCTCCAGTTTCTTTTGCAGTGTTGATCCAAAAACTGAAATCTGAGCATCATAACGACAATTTCTTGGAGCCAGATCACTAGGTTCCAGCGGTTCAGTAGGGAGCGACTCAAGTGAATCAAAATAGAAAAACTACAAACACAGACAAATTACAGGATAACAAATTAGTGCACAGGACAGAAATAGAAGCTTAGCAAAGCAACAACCAGGGGATGATGCTGAAAGGACAGGTACCAACCTGAAAAAGAGGATGGAACTTTCCAGAGCATGCTTTCACAACTTCCTGACCAACAATACCACCAAACATGGCAGCCATCGGACTTAGCACCGCCCTGGCCCCAAAAGCAAAATGCCTCAAGAGCTTGGGGTTAATGTCTTCTAGCCTGCCATTCCCTTGGTCGTCGTTCATTTCACTGGCTATGGATATGAGCTTTTGAGCATCCTCTTCAGAACCAGAACTTGGATAACGCCCCAGCTCGCAAAGAAACTTGTCCAAAGCATGGAATGCCAAATGTAACAAAGGTGGACGGTCAAATTTAGAATAATCACTCAATAGGAAATCACCGGGGTCACTGAGTGCCTCTCTCAAGGGCTTGAAATGCAGAACTTTTGGCTGCTTCACTTGTGTCACAATACCACCCTTTTGGTAAGGACCATAATTTGTGGTGTCCTCCTCAAGAGTGAAAGAATAAGGCCTTGCATTTATAATCTTCCTTGGCTTCCCATCAGTTAATTCTGTCATCCCTTGGACTTCCGAAAACACAACGAGATCCCCATCCTGAAACTCTAGTCTTTCATCATCCACACACGATACAAGCGCACGGTTGTCATTGCTGATGGAAGCAATTATTCCAGTGCGTGGTTCCTCTCCATCCACATCAAAAACTGTGAACTCAGGTCCAAAGTCACAGAACACACTACCAAAAAGGCCCCTAACTTCAGCTTTAATAAAAGCAATAGGGGGTTGATGACTGTGGCAGTAGTCGTTGAACTCAATAGCTTTCTCCAAGCTGATGCCAGTGAAAACAACAGCCTACAAACCAGCGAACCATAAGTACAGTCATTTCATTATCATGACAACAGTTAGCATGAACAATGAGTTAACAACCAGTCCAACAGAGTCATGCGTTCCCATCATAATCACAGCAATAACGCATCATAATCACAGCAATCAAATCTACTATCTGGAACTTGATGCACGTAATCAGCATATGAAGGAATTCGTGGAGGAAGATTGAGAAAGATGAAATGAATGCAGGAAGAAAGTGAGAGAGATAAAGCATTCATTTTATTATTGTTGACGAAGATGCAAAATTACATTGCCTTGCTCATCACAACTCCTTCTGTATTTATACAGAATGAAGATGCTTCTGAATGCTCAAAAAGAAGTTGCAACAGACCCTCAACAGAATGAGAATCTATAACAAACCTGTCAATCATCACTAACTAACTATCAGCCTGACTAATTATCATAGCCAATGATTAGTGTGATTTAACAGCAACTAATTCCAGCACAGCAACTAACTCCAACAGCATAAAATGTCCGACAATCATTTAGTGCAGAGGAAATAGACATAGTACCTATGATATGCATTATTCTCAACAATAGGATAGACAGAGGCAGATGGTAGGCTTAGGGCAGTACCTGAAAGTTAGAAAGCTGCTCCTTGGTCAACTGTGTCGTCAAGGTTGAAACAAGCACAGCATTGTTCAGTTCTTGCAGCTTTTGAACACTAGCAAGAGCCCTGTTCTTTCCTACATCATCTTCTGTGAAAACAAAATTGCTTGACAAATCCCATAACTCAACTATCCCTTCATCTTGCAATGTGACAGACTTCACACCAGCAAGGATGAGATTCTTGGCTGCAAATTCAGAACAAGCATACTCAGATGCTGCATATCATGAACCTGTCATGACCCCTCTATTAACAAGTCCAAAATATAGGAGTTTGAAAGAATTTCTATCCCAAATCATAGCTATAAGACCTCTAGTCATCTGCAATCATAGCTTGCAGCAAACATATAAAAAATATAAAGCATTCAGGCAAAATCAGTAGTAATAGTTAGTTAAACTTCAATCAATTATTAAGACTTTACCTAAAAGGAACAAAGAACATAAATGAACAGGAAACACCCATATCCATTAACCGAAAGACCGCACTAGAAAAAGGCACTCAACAGCAACCAAAAAAAAATGAGATGACTGAAACAATTGAACTTCAACGAAGATGTCAAGGTTAGTGATCAGATCGTAGCATACAAGGCTCAATTTCCAGGTAGGGGCGAAGGGGAACCATAAGCAGCATATACATGAACGAGGAGGTTTCAGAGTATTCAACACAGAATTTCATTAGTTTTATGTGGATTTAGGGCTCAGAAGTATAGTCAGGAGAGGTAAAAGTAGGGACATACAAGCATTAAAGATATATGACGTAAACTGCCATTCCGGACAGCTATGATATCACTATAGGAAAATCTCCACAGGGGGGGGGGGCACTGCAGAATTCGTTAAGTGCATAATTACTTGCAGCTGCAGGTAAGCCACTGTGGGCCTTAGAAGAAGGTGATTTTTATAGTGGACAGTTCTCAAAGGAGCACTCTATGATTAGTCGCCTACATCTTATCTTCTCCATACCCTAAGTTAGTCCACAAAAATATATTTACCGCTGTTGGCACAGCATGGAAGTGGAAATACAGAAATGCTTGGAAACATAAGCCAAAACTTCAAATTGCTAGGAAGCATGCAAAAGAACTCACGGTAGGATTCGCGCAGTCCAAATGATACATAATTAGATAGCATGAACTCATACCACTAATTATTTCATGGGACACAGATCAACCTACCTCAACATCATCCAGTTCAGTCACCAGAGTACGTTACCTCACTGTTCCAGACTTCCAGCAACATAGGTAACCCACAATTAAAACTTTTATTAAGGTTTCTCAAGCTAAAGAGCAGCCTCAAGCAAAGATCACACAAGAGGCACTGAAACAAAGAATCAACCTCCTGAACTTTAAATCACAGTGATCATACTAGTACGACCTTTTTTCTTTGTTTTTCCTTTTTTTTTAAAGCCCAATCATACATGCAATGACAGCAATATGAACATCAAGCGAAATGTTCTCAAATATGGTGAAATTGATATTGAAAACGGAAAAAAAATAAATCGGAAGGTTTACCAATTTCAGCTCCGAGGCCTTGCATTCCAGAGACGAGAACATTAGAGGCAAAAAGGCGCCTCATAGTCTCACGTCCATAGACAGCAAGCTGTCGGCTATGGAGATCCTCATCAATGTCCGCAGCGTTACCATCGCTCATCGCCATGCTCACCGGAACTCCACCGTCGGTGCTGCTGCTGTTAGTATTCTCGCCGGAAGTAGTATTGTCGGCCTTGGACGAAGTCGTAGATTCTACACTTTCCGATGCAGAGGTCAATCCTTCGATTCGAGTCTTCTTGAGAGACGCAAAAGAGGAGGAAGAAGCAGAAGCTGTTGCTTCAACTGTGCCAACTACACCTTGACCAGCAGCAGGTCTCTTTCTTGGAAGCATATAGTGCAAGCAACTGCCGAAGAATCGCCGACCACGCACCATCGCAAAAACAGTCAATTTACACAGCAGAAACGACCAGAAAAACAAGCTCAGATCAGAACAAACGCCGAAATTTTCACCACACACAAATCCAACGACGATCATGAACACAAGGCCCAAATTCAAGCTCGAAAACTCCATTTCCAACAGTTATAATTGCGAATTGATTCGAAAGTAGGTGTAAGAAGCTAATGACAGATTAGATTAGCTGCATAATTGGACAGAGAATGAGAAATGGAGAGAAGAAAAGCACATACCTCTGAGAACGCCGGTGAAGCAAGAATCGAATCCAAGTCGAGAGAGAGAAAGAGAGAGAGAGAGAGAGAGCCAACGAGAAAGGGAGGCTTGAAGAAGGAATTTAGCAGTAAGCAGTGAGGCAGAGGTGATTAGAAGAAGATTAGTGGAATTATTCTATGGGCAGAGTCAAGGCTGTAGAAGAAAAGAGAAGTAAGGGGAAGGTTCTTTGACTATGTAGGCAGCTCCAGGCGTGTGTTCCTGTGAAGGAATGGCAACAGATCATATTCGAATTGAATGTTGGAATATTCAAATTTGATCATATTTTAGATCTAAAAATTCAATCCCAATTCGAATCAGATCCAATATAGTGGAGGGAATCTCCGAATTTGATCCGAGTCAGGTTAGATCGGAGTTGGATTTTATCCGATTCGAATTGATTTTTGTTCCCCAAAGTAATTGTATATTATGTTTTTCTTTCCAAACTTATTCTGTTCACCTATCAATACGATAGCATGTGCATTCTTATCAAGCCAACTAAATATTTGGACATTTAACACTAAGTTAAGGAGACCGATTATAAGACAAATGACGTTACTGTCCAATAATAGAGAGTCGGGCGGCTCCAGCCGACCGACAGGGAAGTCAGACTGAGAGACAGAGAGGAAACAAAGGAAGGGAGAGAGAGAGGCTAAGTGATTGATGGGAGTTGATGTCAGCGACTTATAGTTGAGTTTGAAGAGTAGACTTTAGATTTTTAAAATAAAAAATTTAAAATCAAAAATTTGGGGATATGCTTGGAGGTTGGACTTGCATTGTAGACTTTAGATTTGTAAAGCTTTTAATTTTAATTATTTAATAAAATAGTCGGATAAGATGGAATTGTCGGATCAGATATTACATTCCCTCCAAATTCGATCCGAATCCAACTTAAACTCAGACTATCTTTTACCGGACTCAAACTAAAATATTATTTCTTATTCGAATCGAATTATTTTACTTCAAATCAAATCGGATGTTCCTCAAACTCGAAAGTAATTGTCACTCCTATCCCTGCGCCTTGACGCAATCTATCCACTGTCGATTCTCTTAAACGCCACTTGAATCAGTTCTATTCGATTTAGATTGGGTTTTTTTTTTTTTTTTAACCCACATTGTTCCAATGAAAAGGAGGCGTGGGAATTCTTCCAAGGTAAGAGACGAGGAGAGACGTTAAAGTGTGAGGGAATTTTTCAGCTTTAATTACTTTGGAGGTGACGGAATAAAATCTTTGTTTGTCGGGATTCCTCTTTTGCGGTGGTTCAATGGAACACGAACAACCGTTTACCTAACCAATCCTCTCCTCCCCGATGTGGATGTGGTGTCCATTGGGCGGGCAGCTTTGCATGTGCATGCGGGCCGATCGGGCCATGAGTAGCTCATGAGCCCTAACACAATCACAACAGCAACTATGTGTACTCTTGAAAGTTCATAGTTCCCACTAATCCATTGCCGATCCAATCCACTAAATCACTTCAAATCCCAAGGCCCATCTCATGTATTAATGTCAATAACAGAGAATTTTTTTTAAAAAAAAAGTACAGGAAGACCTTTTATTTTTTTTGGGGGGGGGGGGGGGGGGGGGTTGGAGTTGAGGGGGGACATTGTAGAGATTCAGGTCAGATCAATGTATTTATTAACAAGCGTCTTATCTTTGTATCTGTCTTGAAAATAGTTTAATTCACACTAAGACATTATTAGATGATAAGTTTCATGCCATGATATCAAACATTCAAAGTGCGTCGATGCTCACAAGAAATTGAATGGCTTCCGTTGACGTGATAACGGTACAGTGTTAGCAGTAATAACATTTCGATAAACTCAATAAGTCGAGTTTTAGTAGTATGGAGAAAAGCAAAAAAAAAAACCAAACATGGTCATAACTTATTTCATATGCATTTTAAATTGGATGCGAAATTGGTTTCTATTGATTATCTGAACCTGACTTTAATCCAAATCTTGATGTGTTCCTTAAATTTTTGTCCACATTAGATACTTTTAGAGAACCATTTTTACTAAAGCATTAAAACTAATAGTCAAAACTCAAATAACACATCAACTTTTCAACCAAAAGTTGAAATTAACAATCCAAGTATGTGAAAGATCTTATACTTTAATATGCACCAATTTTTTAAGTACTTGTGGAAACCCTGAAGTTTTAAGGCCACATATGATGTATTGATGTGGATGGGAGATTTTCATCTGCCAATTCCAGAACGCAAAGACCAAAACACCATAAAGGAGGAGGACGAGGAGCGTTTGTGTTGTAGTTATGATGTAAGTCGTTTTGGGCCTATTTTAAATGCTAGGCAACCCCCACATGCCAAAGGTCAACCTCATGCTTTCACACCCACTTAATCATTCAAGATTCTCAAATACTGGCATTGATATATTAATTAGGGCTGGCAAAAATTTATCCGACCCGATTACCCGAATTTGTCCGACCCGGAAAAAACCGGGTACGGTCACCAAATTTATGTCCGAATTTAAAATTCGGACAATCGGTCATGTCCGAATTTAAACCGGGTCGGGTTCGGGTTTGGACATTCGGGTTCGGGTTGTCCGGATTTTTTAACCATTTCGGGTTCGGACAAATTCGGACAATCGGACAACCGGGTTCGGACATCGGACAACTATGTTTATATATAATTTTAGTCCAAATTTTTTAGAAAATTTTATAAAAATAAATTCGGACAACCGGGTTCGGACATTGAAAAATCGGGTTCGGGTTCGGTCACACAAAATTTTGGTCAGAATCTCCTAAAATCATATTACAAATTCGGACATTCGGACAACCAGGTCCGGACATTCGGACAATCGGGTCCGGGTCCGGGTCTGGTCAAAGTGTCCGATTTGAAATCCGAACAGGGTCCGGGTATGAAGTTTTTGTCCGAATGTCCGATTTGTCCGGACCCGAATTGACCCGGACCCGAATTTTTGCCAGCCCTAATATTAATGCCCTAATAACTAGCACAATCACAAAGTTCTCAATCCACATAAATGCAAGATCCAACTCATCCTTGACCACCCTAAATTGACTTTGATCCCCACACTAACGACCCACAAAAATACAGAAAGAAAGTTGTTAAGGAGGCTTGGCAATCTCCTGTTTTCACGCCTCATTGCACATTTGCACATGCCCCTGTGGCACCCGATGCCTATGACATAACGCTCACAATAATGTTTGTAAATGTAAGACTGTCTGTATTTGAATCTTTCCATATCCACAAAAAGGGACCCACATAGGGTGTAATTGTTGTTTCAATGACTGGATGAATCTCACCGGAGGTGAAAGTAAACAAATAAGTGAATAGAACAGGGAAGTGAATTTGGACAATAGTGCTATATATGATTTTAGCATCGGAAGCTCTGGATTCCATGACTTTCGGCCTACCAAAGAATAATGAGAAGATTAACACAAACTTTCCGATGGAAACAGGAACAATGTGTGATGAACAGCGCAAGAACGGATTAAGAATTTGACACAATTCCTTATCCATCAAACAAACTAGTTACAACAAGAGGGGCCTCCTGGGGTCTCCTAGTTTGCCACTGAACAAACATGAAACAAAACAGTCTCTATCCCCAAATCCCCGCTCACCACCCCAAACATGCTGGGTCCTTCGGCCTTCAGATTTTTCTCATTCATTCCCTCCCAAACATGCTGGGTCATTAGGCCTTCAGATTTTTCTCATTCATTCCCTCCCAAACATGCTGGGTCCTTCGGCCTTCAGATTTTTCCCGTTCATTCCCTTCATTGTTTTCATGAATTACTCGTCTTCTTATGTGAGCTAATATGAAATAACCGGGTGTCCAAAACAATATGTGCACACAAAGCTAGAAAACAAGAGGATGACAAGTCCGTTTCAATCAGAGGATAGATGACAATCGACTTCAGCAGACAAGCCATGAAGCATGACTATGATTTCATTTCACCACCCAAAAATGTAAACTCACTACAACATCTAATCTTATGGAGAGTAACAAATAAACAAGGAATCCCCCTTTTTTTAACTTTTTTACATTGACTTGTGCTAGTTACATAGCAACAATTTAAAGTAGATTCATGCATGCTCACCTGCTATTTTAGGCCACTCATGATGTTTGGCCGCAGAAGCACAGAGAGTATTTCGGAAAACTGAGGACGTTTAGCAGGGCAATTGTTCCAGCATTTGCTCATGAGAGATTTTAATACTTGTGGGCAGTCCTTTGGGATTTCAGGTCTAAGACCGCAGGCAGCTATTCCAACTGCAGCTTGAACAGGTGAGTATGCGGAGTAGGCAGCCTCACCAGTCACCATTTCCCAAAGTACCATGCCAAAACTGTATACGTTGCTCATCCATGTCTCACTAACACTTTCAGGGTCAGCTGCAATGATCTAGGGAAAAGCACAAAAGCGCCAAATCAGTCACTTCAACTGCTACAAATAAAAAATAAATAAAAGACCTATGTAACGAAAAACTATATTGGTAAGTTTTGCGGATGGTTTGATCATCTAATTGCTAAATACAGGCAGAACACACTGAATCCATCCCAATATGAGGAGAAAGTGGCAACTATCTATATTTTTATTAGAATCAAGCATTTGAATCCACCTAAATCCAAGTGAGGCAAAGGAGGGATCAAAGAAGAGAGAAATCCGAAATTTGTATATATCAAAGCTGAGATAAGTGTTGGTTAATTGTATAACAATAAGCTACAGTACACATCATGGTTTTCATCACAACCAACCTTTCCACCCCACCCACCCATTTTCAGGAGGGGGGGTCGAAGAGGAAAAGGAGGGATGAAAATAGATTTCACCCCAATGTAAGTGGCTTTTCCCCTTGATCAGGAATCAGTAATCACCAACATTTGAAGGCAATAAGCAGTGTTACTACGACAATTACGCAAAGATGATTGCGTTTAGTAAACAGATAAAAGGCAGAATTACAATTAAGCACTATGATGTAGAACCATTATAGAGACATGTTATGCATGCTCAACCTATGATCATATATTGAAGTGACATAAAGCTTAAAGCCTCACTTTTACAAATGAAGATGGATCCCACTGATGTTCAATGAATCAGAGCAGTGCATCATTGCACACGTAAAAGCCTTACTACGTGATCCAACTTTTTTTTCCTTTATTTTTTTGGGGCTGGAGGGGGGGGGGGGGTAGGGGGTAGAGCCTTCAATAAATTCCAAAAAGGAATAGTGCAAACAGCAATCATTGCCAATTCACATTCTGAAGAAATTGGCTTAATGTTTTTCCACTTACATTAGAATTTAGAAGCCCGTGTGAGATGGCCAAGCAAGGATTTATATCAGAATTTGTGTTTACCAAAGGCAGAATATACAGCGATTATCATGAACACATGAAGTGAAATAAACAACCAGCTGCATTCCTTGTGAATAAAGGGAAAGTATATCACATGAATCTTTTCATGATGCAATCATCTACCATGTGAAGAGCCATTAAAATAATTGCTTGTGATAAACCAGAATTCAGAAATCACCAGCTCAACACACTTAAAAACTAATGACTAACACTTTCTTACACAGGCATCCAAGAACACTCTTATTTAATGTGCTGCAAATAATAAGCCAATAAATGTGGTCACGAGAAGTGGCATGTGTTAGGCTCCTACGAATTCAACTATTTGTCACCAGCAGGTAGGTGCCAAAAGGTTACCTACCCTAGAAACCAATGAGGTAGAATAGTTTTATGCTACAACCCTACATGCAAAAATAGATTAGACCCAAATGAAAAGTTGCCTAAGAATAGCATCAATCAGATTAGAATTTCACCAAGTGCAAGAATTGAAAGGTAAAGATACAATTCTGCCTAAAGTTAGCCAGAAATGGGTAAAATACCTCAGGAGCGAGCCATCGGTAACCATCAGTCTCGTACTCCATGGTTTCACCTGAGCTCTTGCACGCAGTGACTATTCCCATGTCCCATAAACAAGCATTCCCGTGGCGATCTAATAAGATTCTCTGAGTATTGAGGTCTCGATATGCAACGCCGTGATCATTCATAAACTTTAATCCCTCTGCAATATCCACTGCAATCCTCATTACATCCTTGATATGAAGCTTCTTGTGCTTCATCATAAAGTCATGAACTGATCCACCTTCAATGAATCTAGTAACAATACACAGCCCATGAACCTCATCAACGCAGACACCATAAAATGGCACTATATTCCTATGCCCACAAGTCATCAGCTCTAACAAATCTTTACGGAGCTCGAAGTCATATGCATTCCCCTTATCACAGCCTTTGAGTTTCTCAATAGCAACCTTTCTACCCTTGTAAAAACCCTTAAAAGAACTGGGTCCAAGTTGATCAGTGAACTCTATACTCTCTGAATTCAACAGCCATTTTCCAATGTCTTCGCCACCTCCTCTGACAGTCTGCCATTCATCTACAGATACCACAAAAGAAGATGAAGGCAAAGGCATGGAGAGTTCAATTTTCCCATTAGAATGCTCAATGCTGTTTCTATAACTCTGGTCACTAACATCCTCCTCTATCTCTCCAAAATCTCTTCCTTTACCATTCTCCTCTTGACACCCACAAAGCCCAAATGGGAGTTTCATATTCCCAAGCCTAGGCTTCTTTGAGGCAGATCTCAATGCATTCTCAATCCTGTCCTTAAAATTCTTCTCCTGGCCAGATTGGACTAAAACATGCAGAATCCCAAGAGTAGAACCCTTCTTCTCAAAGATCTGAATCTTCGTACAACAAATTGATCCACTTTCTAATGCACACGAAACAGCCGGCGATGAAATCGACGAATTACAAGCAAATGTGATCTTGTAAAGACACCCCTGAACATCAGCATCAGAAATCTCTTGAATCAAAATAGCAGGCTGGTCTTCAACACAAGCTTGCTCCATTAACCGTATATGAACAAACACATCCTTCATATCAAATCCAGCTTGAGGATAACTGTTACAACAAAAAACATTGACCCCAATAATTAAGCAACTACCGATTCCGATTGCCATGTTCATAAACTGGAGAAATTACTGAAACTAACCTTAAGGGCATGGAATCGTAGTGTTTGCGAATGTTAGAGACAAGTTTCTCAGGAAGTTGGCTACCAGGGTAGAGCTGGGTCAGACTCCTAACAATGGAGCCCCAGACAAGCTTCCGATGGCCCTCGATTTTGGAGGGAGGTGGGTCCCGCGCAGAGTCGAGATTGAGGGAGTTTTTGAGAGAGGCGATGGCCTCGGAGACGTTACGGCTCAGCCGCTGCAACCGCTTGTGCATGGTGGAGGAGGAGTCCTTGGCGGTTGTAGATGCGGAGGCCTCCGCAGCGCCGGTGCCCTCTGATCTGTCCTGTGACCTCATCAAGACCTGCTCCACCGTGTCCTCGTCCGTGCTCGTTCGGCTCGACCAGCATTCCAACGCCGCCGCCATTTCCGCCGCCGCCAACTGTTGGTGGTGGCTTAATTACTAGCTGCTAGCTTCACTCGATGAGAGAGAAAGAATGGATTTTGCTGGTGTTGGGGGTGCTCTCTGTCTCTCTGTTTCTAGTTGCAAGGTTTGCCCATGTTGATTTTTAGTCTAATTAATTTTCCTTTTGTTTCCTGACAGGACAGGACGGGGAGAGACGAGACCAACTGAGCAAGAAGAAGAGAAAGTTTTTTTTTTTTTTCAAATATATGATTGAATTAACTACTCGTACTGGAGCAGTGGAGCAGTAGTAGTTTTTTTTTTTAATAAAAATATTTTATGCGTTCGAGGAGAGAGAGAGAAAGGATCAAAGAAGAGGAAGGGGGTAAATAGGGGGTGGGCTGGGGGGAAGGAAGATGAGGGTATTAATGAAGTGAATGAAGATTATGGTAGTGGGGGGCCTTCTGTATAATGCAGTATTCCTGCCTTTGCTTGTTTTGATTTGATTATGAATTTTTGATGCTGTTAAGTTATTAATATTGATGAAGCAGAGTCTGGCGTTCAAAAAATTATAAATGGTACCTCGTATTTTATGTAAACTATGTTTAGAACCTTTTAATTTGATTATATATTTTGAAGTGCCTATACTGTTGTGGAAACTATTTTTTAGTGCATTTCCGAAGAGATGACTCGTTTGAATTGAAAAATTACTTTAATGCCCTTATATTTGGAGGTTGGAGTTTACGAATTACACCCACCATTTTGAACCCCCGCTAAACCCAGAAACCCCCATTTCTAATTCTCACTCTTGCTCTTTGCATCTTCTCCAAATCTTGTGCTAAGTTCCAGTGGCCTGTTGGTGAAGAGAATGTGAAGATCGTCGTCATTGGTGAACAAGAGTTCCAGTTGGCTGCATTTTGTGGAGCTAAGAAAATCATAAAACCATGGTGCGTGATTTTCCTTTCGTGCATGTCTTGTTTGGTGTTGTGCTTATCTTGTTTGGCACTTTTCTGAAATTGTGGTATGTTTTTCTACTGTCAATGTAGTGATGGGTGAAGTTGAGTATGATGTTGGTTGGATTCTAATTTGCTGAAGGAGTAAATGATTTCTAGGGTTTGAAAGGGTTTGATGAATTTATGTTATACCTAGAAATTAGAGTGTCACGTGGACTGGCGAATTGTATGTGTAAAAATATAATTTGAAATTTATTTTTTTTTGATCCCTGTTTGTTAGTTGAGGTTTCAGTGTGGTCGCGTGAAGTAGCACTCTGTTTAAATGCAAAGTTATTGAAGCAGTTGCTGCATATGATTCCATGGTGCATCTGAGTAAGAATGTTCAAACATCAACTCATAAGCAACATTTTATGTGATTCCATGGTGCATCTGAGTGTGAATATAGGGTGTCAACTATGTGTGTTGCATACTTTGTTTGTTAGTTTGGTGTAAATGTTCTAAAGGGATTATTGTGATCCTGTTTAAACAGGTAAATAAAAATTTAGTGGTTCATTACAAGAATAGAATGCTTACCATAGTTGATGTGAATTTAGACAAGTACCAGTCCATTGATCTGTTTAGGGATGTGAAGGTATTAGCTGTGAAACATATGGTAAAATTTCCCATGTATGCTGGATTTAAGTGGCACCCACTTAGGAGAGAGAATCAGAGGTGGCCACTTAATTCTGATAATGATTGGGTTATGTTAGTTCATCAGTAGGAATCATTAAAGGGTTTTGTGGTCCCTATTTATATGATTGATTTGCATGAACCTAGTCAACTGCAAATAGTGATTGAAAGTTTGGACAGTTTGCAAGAGACAAAAGAAAAAGGGACTATGGAAACCCCCTGTGAACCAACAGTTGAGCCATCTTTCAATGAAGTTAGGATATGGGCTGATAATTTGATTGTAACCCCATCATCTATATACATGAGAGACCCAAATGCATCCAGACAAGCCCAGCCTAAATTAAAAGCTAATCCTCAGTCAATAAAACCACCTTCCACATCTGGGAGGCGGAAATTAAAGATAAGGAGACCCCTTCCCAGGGTTGCAAAAGAAAAAGGCCTCATCTGTCAGTGTCAACAACTCAGCAGTAATGGAGAACACCATACCCAACCAAATGCTTTTCCTTCCCCATTACAGCCTCCAGAGAAAAACTGTTTTGAAGTTATGAATAGTCCTGGAAGACCAACCACAAGGTCGCAAACCAGTCCATCAACCACAACACTTATCCCCACTACACCTTCTTCCTCAACACAACCTGTTGAAGGTCTATCCCAGTTGATGCTAAGCCCCAAAAGACCATTGACAAGGTCTTAAACCAGCCCAACAAATGTCCCCACTACACCTTCCTCATCCCTACCTACTGAAGCTCTATCCCAATTGGTGATAACCCAATAACAATGTCTCAAACAAGCCCAATTGCAGCTAAGTCCCAAAAGACCCTTGAGAAGAGGCAATCTGAACTTTCTTCTATCAGAACTGCAAGAAGAAAGGAGAGTGTAGCTGAGCCCCTAAATGTTAGTCAATCACAAACATTCATCTACTCAGAGCAAGATTTGTCAATAATAAGGATTGACTTAGATGAATTTCAGGATTTTGATGTGTCATATTTGGGTCAGCCACAAATTCCTGACTTAGATGTGTTTGATAGTGATGTTGATGAGAATGTGGATGAGCTAGTAGAGGAATATTTGGAGTCTAATAGTGAGGACAGTGACTTCACAGGAGATGAACAAGAGGAGTTTGATGAGGTATCATTAGATGAGGAGTCAGATGAAAATGGGGTGCTTGATGAGTTGCATTTGGAGGTTGAAACATAGCAGCAGATGACATTAGGTCATGAGGATGCAGATGGTAATGAGGGTCATCTGATTGTAAGTAAGATGACAAAAGTTTTCAAACAAGGGAGGTTGTGGAGCAAGAATAGAGATGGGAGTCTGAGTTTGAAAAAAGGTGACATATTTACATGTAAGGATGACCTCCTAGCAGTTATGAAGGACTATTGTGTGCAGCAAGGGATTTGTTTGAGGAAGCTTCAGAATGACAGGAGGAAGTACACCAAAAAATGTGCAAATGTGGACTGCACATGGAGAATACATGCATCTGTGCTTGTTGACAAGAGTACATAGATGATTAGTAGACATTCAGGGAAGCACATCTGTGGTAAGACTGAAGCTAACAAAAGTGCTAGTTCAAGGTGGGTTGCAACTCACCTTTTATCATATTATAGAGCAAATCCAAATGCTGCTGTTGAGAATATAGAGGACTTCATCATGACAAAGTATGGTGTGAGAGTGACAAAGCACACCCTTTGGAGGGCAAGAAAACTTATGAAAACAGAAATTAGGGGTTCTCATGATGATGGGTATAAAAAACTTCCACAGTATATGGAGGAGTTCAAAGGGAAGAACCCTGAGTCCTTTTGCTTCATCAACTGTACAGATCAAGCTCCAGAAGGAATCCTACATTCAAGAGGTGCCAGATTTGCATTGGATCAGCCATAACAGCTTTCAAACATCATTGTAGACCCTTGATTGGCATTGATGCCTGCCATTTAAAGGGTATAACACACATCTCTCTTTGTTTGCATGCCTGTTATAGTTGTTCTATTTAATTATGATGTATATTATACTTGTTCAGGTCCATACAAGGGAGTACTCATGACAGCTATGAGCTTGGATGGGAACAATGGTCAGTTTCCCTTAGCTTATGGGATTGCACCCCAAGAGAATGAGAATGAGTGGAGTTTTTTTTCTTGATGCCCTTGCAAGGGCACTTGATGCTAGGGAAAATAGCTCCACCTACACTATTATGTCCGATAGACACAAGGTAATAATACATACTACTTTTAAGGATGAGTCTGTTATGTGCCTATAACTATTTACTTAATGTGACTGGCAGGGCATCATCAAAGCTTTGAAGAATGTTATGCCTCAAGCATCAAGAAGAATATGTGTGCTTCATTTCTACAAGAACTTTGCAGCCAGCTACCCTGGTAAGTGAAACAGTCTGCATTAAAATTAAATTAAAGCTTTCCAGGTGCATAATATGCTTGTGCTCCCTATCTCTTTCTCCCCCTCTCATTCCAATTGCAAGGTGCATGGTTCCACTGTTTCTTTTACATTGCTGCAAATGCATACTCCTCCTTTGTTCATGTGAAGGCCATGGATAAGATTAAGAATAAAGAGCCTGCAGCATGTCATTGGTTAAGGGACAATGAACCATTAGAGCACTGGGCTAGGTTTAAGTTTGCTGACAACCTAAAATGTGCTGACAACACAAATAATTTTGTGGAAAGTTTCAATAATGCAATTACCAAAGTTAGGGGAAAGCCAATGTTGACCATGTTGGAAGAGATTAGAAAGCTTGTGGGGGCCAAATTTGATAAAAGGTTTCAGAATGCATCTTGTTGGGAGGGGAAGGTCACAGCATTTGTTGAAAAAAAACTGAGGTTGATTGAAGAAGAATCTAGGAATTATCTGAGTGTTGTTCATGCTGGTAAAAGGGAATTTGATGTTGTTGAGGGTTGCACCAACTTCACAGTGAAGTTGGGGGATCAATTTTGTGACTACAACAGATGGTAGATAACCGGCTTACCTTGCAAACATAGTGCAAGATGCATTTTAAGAATGAAAGGCAAGTTAGAGGATTATTGTGCTGCATGGTTTTCAACTAAAAATTATAGAAAACTTTATGATAATATGTTGAGTTAAAATACCGCAAGTGCACGGTGCCAGTTATAGCTAACAACGGCAAGTACGGGTCGTGTCCACAAGGAACTTGGTTTCAACCACCGAACCAACTTTTAACACCCTATTTAGGCCAGAGTCTATTAGACATGGTTTAACTCAATAATAGTTATATTCTGCTGAAAGTTAATACTATTGTCTAAATCAATATTAACGAAAGTCCTAGATTGGGGTTCACCACACTATCGTGTTCCTTGGACTATAAACTAGATCATGCGAATCTGCCCATACAGACAGTTGACATGGAATGGCTACAAGTTAAGCGTATCTACGCCTTCTCTCAAAGGTCATTAGACTGGTCAGGCTATCCTAGTTATCTATTGTCATGAAACTAGAATCACAAAACCACAAAATTAAGTAACCCTTAATTCCCAATTGAAATCCTAACTATTTTCATGTTAAGAAGTCCAAACGCTCACTAAGTAGCTCTAGGTAGAGGATTTAACTCTCATTAATCTCCCAGACCCCAATTACAAACATGAATCAACCCTCTCAGGCAATTCATCGAACACCTGGCATGCTTAAGTAAGAGTTCAATTTCAACGTGGGCAATCATTCACATAAATCCAAAATACAAATCCAAATCACGCAATAGGGGCTACACCCAATCTAAGACAACAAATTTAACCTCTATTCATCACCAATATCACAACTAAAATCACCAGTATGAACATAATTAAAAGCACTAACTTTGAATTAAAACGCAAAGAAGAAGGGTAAAGGAACGTACTTTCTATTGATTGGAGTAATAATCTACCAGGTTCAACAATCAGATTCAATCCAAAGCATTCAAATCAAGAACAACTAATATCAAAACTAAAAACCTAAAGTCGCCATTTTTGAGAGAGAAACACGAGAGAAAAGAAGAGTGTCCAAAATTGCAACGCCAAATTGAACATAACGGAGGAACTAAAGTGGCACGGTTGTGCCACGGCACCGTGCCACTTTGTTGCCCCTTGTTTTCTTGTTTCCCTAAGGTGGCATGGTCACCCTGTTTGGCATGGTGCCCCCGTGCCACCTCCTCTTGGCTCAAAGTCTACTCTTTTGGCTCCTATTTGGCGTAAAATCAACTAGTTTTTCTTGTTCCTTTCGATCGAACTCCTGAAAATACAAAAGTACAACATTTAGACAAATTTAGGGTAAAAAATGACTAATCAATCTCTATGCTCTTGAAGTTTTACTGAAAATCGCCGAAATGAGGGGTAAAAATCATGTCAAAAAGGCGTAAAATAGAGGTTTATCACAATATCATTCATCCCATCTCTAAGCCATGCATGTGGGGAGAAACAAACTTGCCTAAACTTGATCCGCCATTTAAGCTGAGGAAAAAGAGGAAGGCCAGAGAAGCATAAAAGAAGAGAGTCACAATCTTGGTCCCAAGCCCCACAAGCTGAAGGTCAAGGCAACAGACATTTATCTGGCACTAAAAGGTGCAAGCAATGCAAGCAATTGGGCCATAACAGCCTGACCTGTGGGAGGCCTAGGGATAGCAGTGGCAAGCTAGTGGACAGATACAAGAGGAAGAATGTCACTAATGGTAGACCAGTTGGAGGGCCAACAAAGACCCCAAGAGCCACCCCTGGGACACCAGCTGGGACATCAACATTCACAGTTGCACCCACATCCCAATCTAGCCAAGCTTGATTATCTATAAACTTGTTCTGTTATGCTTGCCAAGTGCACAACTAATTGTAATATGCAACAACCAACTATTTATTTTGCCTTTCAGATTTTATAAACTTATTAGAAGCTTAACCCTCATATTTTTGGTTGAGTTTGAGGGAAGTTATCTATGAATGTCTACCATTTTATGCATGTCAGATGTTAAAAGCTACGTTTGTTGTGACTTGATCATAGCTTGAATTCTTCAGTTATTAGCATTTTCATAAACAGGCACTCAAACATTGCTCCAACAAGGTTTTCATTTGCCACAACAAGGCATCACATTGATATAAATTACATCATCACCACCATCACAATTAACAATATGACCACAATTAATAAAACTACAATTAAGCTTTGACCCTTCTTAATAAACTTCATTGTCAACCTCATCTCCATAAGCTCCTTCCTCACTTCATCTATGTCAAACACCATGTGCCTCTCATGAGGCCCCTGAATGGCAGTCTATTTTAGGAATTTATCACACCTACCACATTTGAAATATACTCTTCTAGGATTTTGACTTGAGTGAGACACCTTCACACCTTCACAATTGTATCTTGGACATACTGCTTGTAATGCCCTGACACCTCTTGGCCGCACCTTTCTTTTCGGGAAGCCTACTCTTAAGAACTCCACAGTTAAGCGTGCTTGCTAGGGAGCAATCTTAGGATGGACGATCTCCTGGAAAGTTTCTCAGGCAGCGTGTGAGGGAGGACGAAGCATGCCAGAAAGACTTGTGGTGATTTATAGGGCTAGTCGACGACCCTTGAAACTGTTATTTGTAAGACCCGCGAACAAGAGGTGTCGGGGCATTACACTGCTGCTTCATCTACATTGGACCTTGGTGATGAAGAGTCTTCCATTCTCAACCCTATCAAATTATTGTTAGGAAATTAGAGCAAACTAATAGCGGAAGTAATAGGAAGAAACAGATATTCAGAAACTTAAAGAAAGATAACAAGAACAAAACAACGACATACAAGATTTACGTGAAAACCCAATGCGGGAAAAAACCACGGACGGCGACGAGTACAATCAATCCACTATATGAGTAGGGAGAATACAAAACGATCACAATCACAACAAATGATTTGATCCAACAGTAAAATTACAACCTCTCTTATAATCTCTCTCACAATTCTCTACCTCTCAATGTGTTTAGGGATTCAAGAGTGATTTTAGATCCTAGGTATGACCCCCTTTTATAGGGTCTAGAAAATCAGGGTTTTACCCTTAGAGACAAACCCTATACGATAGGAGAAACTGTGCTTCAAGACAAACCCTAGCCGCATTTGATTTTGGGCCATGAAGCCCAATAACCCAACAATCTCCACCTTGGACCGAAATCTCTAATCACCAACTCTGTAACACCGTCATCACACCCCGAAGGGTGATGGCCCCCCAAAGGGGCAATGCCTGAAGGGCACTTAGATACTGTGAATACCAACTAAGTCCAAGCAATGCGTGAACTTAACTATAGATAGAGGCTTGGTTAACATATCTGCAGGATTTTTCGAAGTATGAACCTTCCTTACCACTATTTCACCTACAACAACTGTATCTATGACATAGTGATAATTGATACTGATGTGCTGGGGCTTCGAATGGTAGGCATCATTCTTAGTCAGGTGGATAGCATTCTGACTATCAGAAAACACCACAGTGACAGCCTGTGGAACTCCAAGCTCAGTAACGAGGCCCTCAACCAAGTAGCTTCATTCACTCCTTCAGTAGCAGAAACATAATCATCCTCTGTAGTAGATAGAGATGCAATTGACTGAAGCGATGCTTTCCAAGAGATAGCACCTGTACACATAGTGAAGATATACCCAGATATGGACCTTCTTCCATCAAGGTCACCAACATAGTCAGAATCAACAAAACCTGTAACCTTATATGTAGCAGCGTTGTTCCTATCAAATACCAACCCCCTTTTAACAGTACCCTTCACATAGCGAAGGATCCACTTCACAACTTCCCAATGATCCTTTCCATGATTATGCATATATCTACTTACCACACTCACATCATGTGACAAGTTTGGCCTAGTGCATACCATAGCATACATCAAGCTACCAACAACACTAGAATAAGGAACATTAGACATTCTATTCTTGTCCTCCTCAGATTGTGGACAACACTCAACAGACAATCTGAAATGTGCAGTAAGGGGTGTGGAAACTGCCTTACAGTTATCCATACTAAATCTGCCTAGTACTTTCTCAAGGTAGTGTCCTTGAGATAAGTACAGCTTACCGCCCTTTCGATCCCTTTGAATCTCCATGCCAAGAATCTTCTTTATTGCACCCAGGTCCTTCATCTCAAACTCCTCACTGAGTGGAGATTTCAACTTGCTAATCAAAGATTTATCCTTAGAGGCAATCAACATATCGTCAACATACAATAGCAAGTAAATAAAAGAACCATCAGAATATTGTCTAAAATACACACAATTATCATATTGACTGTGTGTGTATCCTTGTGCAATCATAAAGGTGTCAAACCTTTTGTACCACTGCCTAGGAGCCTGCTTAAGTCCGTACAAGGACTTTTTTAATCTACATGCCAGTTGTTCCTTCCAGTAACTACAAAACCTTCGGGTTGCCTCATGTAGATCTCTTCCTCCAACTCCCCATGAAGGAATGCAGTCTTCACATCAAGCTGCTCCAACTCCAGATCAAACAATGCAATAAATGTAATAAGCACTCTAATGGAGGTATGTCTAACAACAGGTGAAAATACCTCATTATAGTCAGTTCCTTCTTTCTGATTGCAACCACGAGCAACCAGGCGCATTTTCCACCTTGCATCTTCAACTCCAGGAATACCTTCCTTTTTCTTATAGATCCATTTGCCAGTTAAGGCTCTCCGACCTTTTAGGTAGCTCACATAATTCTCAAGTCTGATTCTTTTGCAAACTCTCCATTTCCTCTTGCATAGCTAGGATCCAATTAGATGAATTTGGACAGGAGATTGCTTCAGTATAGGTAGAAGGTTCCACACCTTCAGGCACCTCCTCTGCAACTAAAAGTGCATATGCTATCTATCCCTCATCGTCATTGTAGCGGGCAGGTCTCCTGATCTCCCTTCGAGGACGATCACGAGCTATAGAGTGAACAATCTCCACCTGAGGCTGATCAGAACTGATAGTGTCAGGTTTAGTACCCTCGGCCTCCCTGTTAAGGTGATTAGCAGCTCCACCTTGAACTGCAACGGTCTCCACTTCTATCTCCATACTGGTATCCTCCTTATCACCTGTACCAGTTGAAGAAACAACAGAATCCTTCCCAGAAGATAACATAGCAGTCTCATTAAAAGTGACATCCCTACTCTGAATGACTTTCTTAGACTCAGGACACCACATGCGGTATCCTTTAGACTCAGATGCATATCCAAGAAATATGCACTTGACAGCCCCTGCCATTATTCACATGGGCATACACAAGATATTCAAATATTCTTAAACTAGAATAATCAACAGGATTACCTGACAATACTTCTTCTAGAATCCGAAAATCAATGGAGTTGTGTGGTGAACGATTCACTAAGTAGCAGGCTGTAGAAATAGCCTCTGCCCAAAAAGCTTTGTGATCTCAAAGCCCGGCATTTGAAAGCATACATCGAGCTTTCTCCAGTAGAGTCCTATTGATTCGTTCTGCAACCCCATTTTGCCGTGGTTTACCAACCAAAGTCTTATGCCTAGCTATGCCATTCATCGTGCAGAACTCTTCAAACCCTGACTCAACGAACTCAAGACCATTGTCAGTCCTAAGTTTCTTGATCTTTCTCCCAAGTCTGGTTCTCAACCAGAGCCTTGAACTTCTTGAACATGGAGAATGTCTCATTTTTCTGTCTCAAGAAGTAAACCCAAACTTTGCGTGAGAAATCATCAACAAAAGTTAGCATGTAGCGCTTACCTCCAAGAGAAGGAACCTTTGAAGGACCCCACAGATCAGAATGAATGTAGTCAAGGATCCCCTGAGTACGATGCTTCGCTTTAGAGAAACTCACCCTCTTCTGTTTCCCAAAAACACAGTGATCACAAAAATCAAGCTTACCCGTACCAGCGCTACCCAGACAACCTTTCTTACTTAGAATGGTCATCCCTTTCTCACTCATATGGCCCAATCTCATGTGCCATAACCTTGTATCATTAGCATCTACTGATGCTGTACCAACTGCAGCTACTCCTGTAATTGTAGTTCCTTGTAGGATGTAGAGACCGCCCTGCTGCAGTCCCTTCATTACCACCATGGCTCCATTTGTCACTTTTAGGACACCATTCTTCATAACAATCCCGCAACCATTAGTCTCAAGAGTACCCAAGGAGATCAAACAACGAGTCATATTAGGTATATGACGAACCTTAGATAAAGTTCTAACTATACCATCATGGGTTTTAACCTGTACAGTACCTATTCCTGCAATTTTGCACTCAGCATCGTTGCCCATAAGTACAACTCCAGTATCAACAGGCTCATAAGTGACAAACCAGTTCCTACGAGGATACATGTGATACGTACAACCAGAATCTAAAATCTAATCATCACCTAACCCCTTTTCGGAGGTGGTGGCCAAAGATATGGTAGCAAGCAATACATCACCATCAGATTCTGACTCTACTACTCAATCAGTTGTAGCAGTTTTCTCCTTTTTCTCTTTCTCTTTCTTTTTCTTTAGTTTCCAACAGTTAGCCTGAATGTGACCCAATTGACCACATTAATTGCAGGTCTTATTGGAATGAGAATTCTTAGACTTAGATCGGTTCTTTTTCTTATTACCGTTCCCCTTTTGCTCAGTTCTACCCCTAACAACTAATCCCTCAGCCGGATCAGCATGGATATCATGGTCAAATTTCTCCTTAGACAGCAGATTAGGCTTGACATCCTCAAAAGATATAGTATCAGAATTACTATATAGCATAATCTCCTTAAAGTGTTTATAAGAAGGGGGTAGAGACATAACAAGCAGAATAGCTTTATCCTCATCCATAATCTTTACATCCAAACTCTCCAAATCAACCAGAGTAGAATTAAATTCATTCAAATGTTTTTGAACATGGGTACTTTCAACCATACGAAAGGTGTACAACCTTTCCTTCAAACGGAACTTGTTGGCTAGACTCTTCGTCATGTAGAGTTCCTCCAGCCGAGTCCACAGATCCACTGCAGTTGCCTTATCGAGCACCTCTCGTAGGATATGTGGTACCAAGCACAACTGAATGGCTGAAATCGCCTTTAACTCCAGTTCTTCCCATTCCTCGTCTGTCAGCGATGCACGCCTTTTCTTTTAGTCTGTTGCCCATTGTTCGTCAGTCATCTTCTCGGATTTCACGTGAGGTCCTTGCAGA
Organism: Selenicereus undatus; assembly: GCA_017589665.1. Taxonomy (NCBI): domain Eukaryota; kingdom Viridiplantae; phylum Streptophyta; class Magnoliopsida; order Caryophyllales; family Cactaceae; genus Selenicereus; species Selenicereus undatus. The sequence continues at coordinate 108,963,303 of JACYFF010019584.1, read as the reverse complement.
ACCTTCCACAACTCATGTTGGATGAGAACTGCTCTCATCTGCACCTTCTAGAGATTAAAACTAATCTCCCCATCAAATTTCTGAATATCAACCTTCATAATTGAAGACATCCTAAACCAAAGCTCTGATACCACTTGTTAGGAAATTAGAACAAACTAATAGCGGAAGCAATAGGATGAAACAGATATTTAGAAACTTAAAGAAAGATAACAAGAACAAAACAACGACACATAAGATTTACGTGGAAACCTAATGCGGAAAAAAACCACGGACGGCAACGAGCACAATCAATCCACTATATGAGTAGGGAGAATATAAAACGATCACAATCACAACAAGTGATTTGATCCAACAGCAGAATTACTGCCTCTCTTGTAATATCTCTCACAATTCTCTATCTCTCAATGTGTTTAGGGATTCAGGAGTGATTTTAGATCCTAGGTATGACCCCCTTTTATAGGGTCTAGAAAATCAGGGTTTTACCCTTAAAGACAAACCCTAGCTGCCAAGAGAAGCTACGCTTCAAGACAAACCCTGGCCGCCTTTGATTTTGGGCCACGAAGCCCAACAACCCAAAAATTATCAAATATTATTAAAAACCAAAAGTTAGACATAATTATGAAATACCGAATTCAAATTATGAATTCCAAATTCCACTTCTCCAGAAACCTTCACAAATTCCAAATTATAATTATGAACTACCACGCCATTTCTTCAACTAAAAACAAAAGATTGAAACATCAGAGCTCAAAATTTCCATATCTGGAATGGGAAGCACACACATATGGAGTGTGTAATAATTTCGAAAACCAAAAATAATTTCACACACCATAAAGGGAACGTATAATTTAAATTTCACACTTCAAAAAAAAAAACCTTGAGTTTGCTTCATCAATGGAGGTCGTCGACTTGCAGAGGGGGAGAAAGGAGAGAGCGAAGGCATATAGAAAATGGGCACGCTTTTAACACCATTCTTTTGACCATTGTAGGTCCCACATTCACTTTCTCTCTCCATCCAACCAAGTATGGGCATTATTGACATTCCACTAATGTTTCCTTCGTCCCGCCAAAACAAGACCGGATAAGTTAGAGTCTCTCCTCGAAAATTCACTAAAAATATAGTTTCCACAACAGTATAGGCACTTCAAAATACATTATCAAATTAAGCGGCCCTAAAAATAGTTTACATAAAACAGGAGGTACCCATTTGTAATTTTCTGTGTAGCATTGTTCTTTTTTCGCGACCATGAGGATTTTGATGAAGTCTATATTATATGTTTAGGAGTATAAATTTATACAAATTATATCAGCATCACATATTAAAAATTATTTATATGATAAATATACGTTGAATATATATATATATATATATATATATATATATATATATATATATATATGAAAAAAGGGAGTACACACTCCTAGGTGTATGATATACATTACCGTATTTAGGTTATATTTTACATCTTCTTGCAGATTTTTATAACTTGTTATATTTTTTTTTAAAAAATTTATAGCTTCTTAAGTCTTCTTTTATATACTTAAATCTCCTTAAATATATTTTTATAATATTTAACTTGCCAATTTATTTTTTTCTCATATTTATAGAAATATTTTTATATATTTTTTATATACTACAAATATGAAAAACCTGTATTTACTTTTATGAACATAATATTTCTATTAACATAACAATAAAATTTTACGACATGAATTATAAGTGAGTTTCGATGTGAATCATATATGTCATTATAGAGAAAATATGGTAACGTACCTTTAAAATTATAATACAAAAGTTGTATCCATGTTTAAGTTTTGACGTGAATCATATATGCAAATAGTCAAACTATATATGCAAATAGTCAAATTATAGGTGATGAAAGTATTTCAGCTATTTCATCTCTAAGTTTATCCATGACAATTTGATTATTATTATTGTGTAATTGAATATTGGGTGGTTCATCCACGTTTGGATTCATTGTTGAAATTAATGTCCCTTTTATGCAAAATAATAAAATTGTAAAGACTGCAACAAGCAACGATTATCTCAAGTTGTTGCTTAAGTCTCATTTGAGGTATTATTTTAAAAATATTAATTTAAAAATATTTAAATTAAATAGGATTTCATTTTGAGGATTCTATTCAATTTTATTGAGAAAAATTGTTATTTTTTAAATTTGTTTATAGGGAGGTGATAATTAACGCCTCAAGTGTAGGAACATGTTTTACTTTTTAAATTGTTATTAAAAATTGACTTATTTAAAGGTTTATTATCATTAATTATGTTATTTTATATTATTTCTTCTCATCCCAAATGATAATTATAAAAAACAAATTTTCTTGTATAATGTTAAAAAATAATTTGTTTTGTGATGGTACAAAGCTATATTCATAAACATTACTAACATATGACACGTACTTTAGTTCTATAAAATAATTAATTTAGTAAATCATATATTAAAGACCAACAATTTCACATACAAATTATATCTATGCAACTTTTTAACAGTTCAACAACCACTTACATCTATTTTCAAGCCTTCTTTACCGTTCTTATAGCTTTTTTATAGTTCTCACAACTCTTTACAATTCTTACAAGTTCTTACAGCTTACAGCTTATAGAACTAGGGTTGTGTTTGTGGACCTACAAAGTGAGCGGTTTTGTTATATTTTAAATCAACTTAATCTTGGATTGGATTATATTCGTGATTGGAAGTTTAGTTTCAGGTGGTAGATGATATTTGGTCTAATGAAGTTGTCTAGTGAAGAAAAACAACTTTGTATGGAAAAAGTTAGGATTAGGTTCGATTTCGTTAGAATTAATTCTAATTCGTGTCCAAAAGTAATTCTCATTTTGAGTCTTGCTGAGATGTAAGTTCAAGTCATTCGATTTAGAATTTTTTGAATTTCACATCATTTTTGCCAAATCTAAATATTTGTAGTCTCATACATCTTGTGATTGTGGTTAGATACAACATAGTAATACCAGTTCATAGAAAGCTGAAGAAGCTTGCTTAGTGCTTGTATGTTGAGATGTAAATACCATAAGGTAATGTTTGATTAGATATAAACAACATTGTAATGCAAACAAGTTTGTAATTGTATTTGTGTTATCTTGTTTGATTGTAAGAAAGTAATCCAAATAACAATTACCTTGTAATTATAATTTCCACAAACTATATAATCATAATTGCATTACAAGTTTGATTGCATTACATTACATTCAACCCAATATCACATAAATCTAATAAAAATTCATAGAAAGTTGAAGAGAACTGAGTGCTTGCATGTTGGTATGTGAATACTATCAGGGGCGTAGCCAAGGGGGGGTTAGTGGGGTCACCCGACCCCCCCTCTCAAAAAAAAAATTTATATATATGTCAGAAAATTAAAAAAATTTAAAGTTAAGTATATGTATTATATTTGTTGAAGATAAACATGAAATTTGCAATGGCTTAGCAGTCACTGTCTTGGTTGGGTGTGCTTGAGGTCGCGGGTTCAAACCTCCTCCTTCCCATATTTTTTTCCAACTTGTTTTTGTTGTTTTTGTTTTTAAAACCAGTGCCCTTTCGCGTTTGCGGTCATGAGGCCAACTGTCTCCTTCGACCTTCAATTTGTCGCCACTCCACTGCCCACACCCAACTCACCCCACCGGCCCACCTGCCACCTGCACCGCGTCGCCAACTCACCGTCCACCACCCGCTGCCAACGGATTTGCTGTTTGTGCAACGCAGCAAGGCTCTTACGGCCTCACATCTCTATCCAAATTTGTCAGTTCTCAAATCTCAATTTGTATGTTTTATTTCAATTGTAGGTTAAATATGAATTTGTAGATTAGTTTGATCCTTTGATTTTAATTCTCATGTTTGAGGCTTGAAGAAGACACCGTGGGTGGGTTTTGGGTTTTCTTTGCTTGATTATACGGTTTTGCCATTTATTTGAATTGTTAGATGCAATGGTTGGATTTCAATTGTTGGATGCAATTGTAGTAGTTTTGGTCATTTATCTTGTGACTTGTAAGCTAATTAATCATTGGTTATAGTTTAGGGGTCTCATAAAGGTTTGATTTATATGTTTAATTTTAATTGTAGGCAACAATGCATAGATATTTCAAAAAGAGAGATAAAGAATACTCGTCGTTACTTTCAAGTTCGAAATCCGAAAACTCGTCATTGAATTAAGAAGGTGGAAACGATGTTACTCAACCACAACCACCACCACCACCACCTTGTGATGTAAATATCAATTCCATTCCGTTGTCTCAAAGAAGTCGGATTAATTCCGACCCCTCTCTCCTAATTTCCTAGCTTCGCCCCTGAATACTACGCATGTCACCTTACATGAATTTACATGTTTGATCTTTTTGAATGATAAACACATAATTTCAGGTTGGGTGGATGAGTAATAGTTGTTCCCTAGTCGTATTTTTGCATCATAAGAAACGATATCATTGCACCTTTTTTGGTTTGCTTTGTGAAGGCATAGTGGTATCCTGTTGCATTATATGTATGCTCTGATGGAATGAACCATGGCTGTGCTCGGTAATAGGGGTTGAATTAGAAGTTAGTGGTTTATAGTAGTCAAAATGTTATGGATCACTACTTAAAAGTGTTCAGTAAAGTAGTGGATGAGGTAGTGGTTAGTAGTTTATATAGTGTTTTTCAAAAGCTAATGAAAGTAGCTTTTACAAAACTCTACCTTGTGGTTGCATTGCAAATTACAAAATTCTTATTTTTATTAACTAAAAACCTTCATTTGTTGTGTCATTTTTAGTCATTTTACATAAATATGCTACTTTAACAGCCACACTTACCAAATGCATTTATCTTAAATCGTTAGTTAAACAGTTAACCGCTAACCATTAGTGGATCACAATTAATCGCTTGTGAAACAGTTAGTCATTACTAAAACAACTAATTTTACTAAACACGCCCTATGTTTCACTGTTTCTGTTAGAGCAATGAATTATTTGTTATGCAACCTTTAGCATAATTGCTTTTTGTTCTCACATGGTGCATGGAGAACACAATGAGCTACACATAACGTTTCAAAACAATTCTATGGTGTAAACTTATGTAATTATAACGGCAAAGAAAAATATGTATTAAATGAGTTGTATGATTCATCAACATTTAATTATGTTATAAATTGCCAAGCTTGGGCATAAATTGGATTAAATGATCAATCAATCATTCATATGGGCGAGATCTTCATTACTTGTGTTCGTGGATATTCCGAGTTTGTAATTACATAATATGAGCAACAAGATGTTTTATATATAACTATATTCGAAGGATATCGGTGGAAGTGTGGAAGTGTTTGGGTGAAGTAGGATTAGAGTGGCTAACGGGTCTTTTTAATGTTATTTTTAGAACCGCTAAGATGCCCAAAGAATGGAGGTCTAGTACAGTCATCCCTTTGTACAAGAACAAAGGTGATATTCAAAATTGTAATAATTTTAGGGGTATTAAGTTGTTCAGTCATACTATGAAGTTATGGGAAATGGTGATTGAGAGAAGGTTGCGGAAGAATGTTTCGATTTCAGAGAACCAATTTGGTTTTATGCCAGGCAGGTCGACCATAAAGGCGATTTACCTCCTTAGAAGACTCATGGGTTTGTACCGAAATAGAAAGGTGGATCTTCACATGATGTTCATTGACCTGGAAAAAGCATATGAGAGAGTTCCACGCGAAGTGTTATGGAGATGCTTGGAAGAGAAATGAGTGTCACCCTTGTATATTCGAGTAATTAAGGATATGTACGAGGGAGGTAGGACGAGTGTTAGGACACCAGGAGGGGTCACAAATGACTTCTTCGTTGGTATGGGCCTGCATCAGAGTTCCGCCTTGAGCACTTTTCTTTTCACTATAGTTATGGATGAACTTACAAGAGGGATTCAAGGTGAGTTACCTTGGTGTATGCAGATGATATTGTTTTTATTGATGAGACCAGACAAGGAATTAATGACAAGTTGGAGCGATTGAGGCATACTTTGGAATCTAGAGGTTTTAGAGTGAGTAGATCGAAAACGAAATACCTTCATTGCTGTTTTAGTGGAAGGGTAGATACGGGGGGAGAAGTCACCCTGGATGGGAGGCCGATAGCTAAGGTTGATAAGTTTAAATATCTAGGCTCGATCATTCAACAGAATGGGGATATTGACAAAGATATTAACCAGCGAATAAAAGCGGGCTGACAAAAATGGAAGTATACCTCAGGTGTGCTGTGTGATAAGAGGGTGCCCCTTGAATTGAAAGGCAAAGTCTATCGTATGGTAGTTAGACCGACTGTTCTTTATTGTAACGCCCCCAATGGCTAATATCTGATTACTCTAACATAATCACTTATTATTATAATTTAGCAACGGAAGACTTCTAATTTGATTGGAGGCATTACCGCCGTTCCATAATGGAACACGACTGCTTAATTTAGTGAACTTTATGGGGGCTCAAAAAGTAAGGCCCCCAACTCTAAAGTCAAAAGTTTTACTAATTTGTTCTTAAATCCTGGGACAAAACGGACAGAGTTTCCCCTACAACTTGACCATTTTTCCAGGCTTACAGCCTTACAATTAATTCCCTGCACTGAAAAACAATCAAAACTAACTCAACGGCCACCCGCCGGAGTACACAGCTCTACGGGCCACCCGCCCGGAGCACTATAACCAATGCAGTTTAATGATAACCAAATAAAAGGCGACAAATACAATACAGACCTGACAACTTAGATGATGGCTCATATGGCCATACAGAGCGACTCTAAATGATATGCAACTAAGCACACAAGAACTCAATTTACAATCACACACCACAAAACACATTGCAGTTCACGTACGAGTCCATCATTTCACTTCTAGGCAGCATTGATTCCCTTTCGGCTTCCTTTAGAAACCTGGAGGCACAATGATAGATGGGATGAGCGATAATCGCACAGTGGATAGCCCCCTCCCCTAAAAGATGCAATAATAACTTACAACCGTCGTTTGTAATTCCTTTTCTTTGAAGAATTCACCTGTCGCATAGTGTGTTCCAATCACAAGGCAAGAGAAATAGCATTTGCACCAAAAGCCACTCGTATGAACTCGTAAACTTAATAAAACAATATCATATGTTAATGTAAGTAGTGGACATGATCTATGAATACCATTATCTCCTCATAAATTTGGATCTATAACGTCATATTCTAAACAAGACATAAACAATTAATCACCTTTTCAGGTTTTCAATTCAATTATTCACTAACCTTCTTCAGTATCAAGTAGTAAGAGCAATAAAATGAATATATTGACATTTGAACTTTACATGCTTGTTTATTCAATTGACCATGTTTCTCGTAACTTTACTGCATATTAACTGAGCTATGAAACATGTAACTTCAACATATGCCTACTGGCAACATGATGTAACATTGAACTTTGAATCATCTCTTTACTGGCAGAGAAATGAAATACTGATTTTTGCATCTTCTGCCTACTGGCAGATAAATGAAATACTGAACTCTGACTCTGCCTTCTAGCAGAAAAGTGAAATACTGGTTTTTGCATCCTCTGCCTACTGACAGAGAAATGAAATACTGATTTTTGAATCCTCTGCCAAATAATGAGCTTGAAACATATTAGTTGAAGTTACATGCAAGCTTCTAGGAAGGTACTGGGTTGGTTAAGCTGTAGATGCAAATAACCCTTAAAAATGCTTTATTCCTCGACCTATTTACTAGTCAAGTCACCTGACTCGCTCGGTTGCTCAATCCGATGGTTTTAGGTTACTTCGTTACCAATGACTTATCGATGCAAACAGGCGGCTGATAAACAATTAGAAGCACTTAGCGATCATGTAATAAAGCATTTATGGACCTTGATTATAATATACAATTGACAAACGTCATGTAATCACCATACGATATCAATGCCCTTCACATAATCCATGGATACGATACGATGAACTATGCAATCGATAAACTATATAATGGATACGGTGTATACGATCGATAAACATATAGAGGCAATAGACTTAAAATGTCGATCGTAAGCTAATGTCTATGTAATGTCGATCGATAAACTAATGTCTATCGACTAGACATGAACTATTTTAGGTTGGTTACAACTTAGGCAATAGACGAAACATGAGACTATTTTCTACCTAACATGTTTCGAAATATAAGCCGAAACTCAGACGTACATCCCTATGCAGTAAAACATACTTGGTGGTCAAATGGTTGGGCGCCCGTATTTCAAAATATTTTGTTTTGCAAACCGGAGGGAGAGAATGTATAAGTAAAATTGATTTGTTGATTTTTATTATCTAAAAGTGAACCCCTTGGTCGATGTACATCTTGAGACGATCGTACTTTGGGTGCTCACACCCCCCAGGCCGATCGAGAAGCCTGAGTTGATTCCGCGCGCGCGTAGATTTCCGTGGTACATGACGCCGCGCGCGGGTTTACTGGTCGGCATAAGCCTTGATAACTGAAGGGCATAAGCCCTGATGATAAATGAGCGGGGCTACTTGTTTATCTGACAAAACATTGAGAACTTGGTTCATTAAATGAATCTTGTTTTGACTTTTCATTGCTGAGAATACTGTGAGTTTGTGAATAATATAGAGTTTTTGAAGAACATAGACAATGTACGTACCGAGGTGGCCTCACTTCTACTCCAATTAAGGTGGAACTATTTTCCACCTAAAATGTCTATCATATAATCCATGAAATCACCTTATGGATCATGGTTTCTATGTCTATTATAATCCAGGAATTCACCCTATGGATCAAGATGTATTAGTAATCGCTAATGTAATCATGCATATAATCGATACTATAATCTTGTATAATCAGTGAGCGTTAGAAAATCAATGAACTGCAAGTGAGCAGGTATATTCAATGAACGTTATATATAGCAATGTATATACGATGAGCGTTATATAAGCAATGAACTTTAAGTGAGCATACACAATGAACATCATATATATATAATGAGCGTTATATAAACGATAAACTTATATGATCGACGAACACTATATATAATTCGATAAATATGCATAATCGATGAACGATATGTGTTTCATACGAGATGAGATCAATGATCAATTAATTGCAAGGATCAATAAAATGCAATTAATAAACGTTATATAATCAATGAGTAATAGAATGCCATGAATATGCGTTAGATAATCAATAATCGATAAAATGCATAATTAATGAAGAACGTTATATATATATATATATATATATATATATATATATATCAATTTGATTATTACATATAAACTTAATGTATATATATATATATATATATATATATATATATATATATTCGATAAACTTGACATACTCATAAATTTTCATATAATTGACAAATAACATAAATCAATAAGTTATGCATGTTTAGCTTTGATTCGGACCTGTTCCGCTAAATCATGCCTGAAAACTAACTTCGAAGTGGATTATAAGTTATTAGAAGCGACGAATGTACGTTTAATTAATTCATAACCGTTTATTAATTTCGACGTGAATTATAAATGCTTAGGCTCAACGTATATATGTTTAGGTTCGAATATGATAATATGATAAATGAATGCCTAGAACCGTAATATGCTTAAGTGGCTTAATTAGGCTTGAAATGTAACTTCGAAACAATAAATGAACGCCTCAAATGGCCCTTATTTAATTGTCGAACGATAAACTTTAATTTAGTACAACTAACACATATATATACATGGTATCGTTCAATTAACACTACAACTTCCTCATATTACTGATAATTTATTCGAGTTCAACCTGAACGAATCATAATCAATAACTATTGAATTCAACCTAAACGAACTATAATCAATAACTATTGAATAAGCTTAATCGAAATTAACAATTTAACCATAAATAGGAGGATGAGGAAACCCACCTTGAATCCAAGCTAAAGGACCCAATTCAGGGTTGATTTTTGTGGTAGGAATCGAACTCCCGAAGCCCGAAACCCTAGCTCTCGAGCCCTTGGTTCACACAGGGCCTGGCTGGTCGCCGGACTCGAGCCCACCGGCACCTCGCCGCCGACCTGAGCCCTATCTAGCGTCTGGCCGGACCTCCGGTGTCCCCACCTTCCCGTTCGATCACACTCTCGTTCAGCCTCTCTCGCTCGCTGACAGGGGTCGCGCGCTGGGGGCGAGGGGTGGCCTCACCGGCGCGACGGTGGCCAAGCGCCGGCCAGCCCCCCCTTCTCGCTTTCCGGTGTGGTGTGAGGCAGGTTGGGGGTCGGGAACCCCCTCCCCTTCGCTTCCGTTCCTTCCTCCCGAAAACAGGGGCTTGCCCCTTTTTGAATTTTTTTTTTCCCGAAAACAGAAGGGCTTCGGCCCCTTAAAACCCTTTTTTTTTTTTTTTGGTCTACTAAATAAAACACCAACCCACTGATACCATAAATTCAATAATTTTCCCACCTTTATAAACTTAAACCATAACCATTAATATAATCATCGTTCGATTTATTCGCCTTTTGATTATATTAAGGTTCGATTCAATAAATTGCAGGTTCATTCCCAAAGTTCGACATTCTAGTCGTACTCGGGAATCTGCTCAATGAGGTTTCCAATAAAAATCTTTAATACCCAAAAAGCTAATAACAATGAGAATAATAATATTCATTTCAATAAAATCAACACTCAGGCAGAATTTATAACGGCATACATCGGCTGAACGGAGGAGTTGAAATTCCGGGTGTTACATTTATAGATCGAAATATTGGCCTCTAAAAAAGACGCAAATTCAAAGGTTGATAGTAGCAGAGATGAGGATGATTAGGTGGATGTGTGGTTATACGATGATAGACAGAATTAGGAATGGAGTAATTAGAGACTTAGTTAAAGTGACTTCCATCGAAGATAAGATGAGAGAAACAAGACTCCGATGATTTGACCATGTGAAAAGGAGGAGTGTAAACGCTCCAGTGAGGAGATGTAAGAGGATCAACATCCCCGAAGGCAAAAGAGGAAGGGGACGACCAAATAAGAGTTTGAACGATGTGATTAGAGAGGATTTGAAAGTTGTAGGTTTGACGGAGGACCTGGCTCAGGATAGAAAGTTGTGGCGGGATAGAATTAAGATCTTAGATCCTAGAAAGTCGACCCCGTAGTTGCCTTTTGGTTGCTGTGGCATAGGACTAGTAGTGGTTTTTTCATATGTTGTGTTTGTATGCAGGTTGTACTTTCTTTTGGGAAGAGACATCGTTGGCTTACCTCTGGTTGTTAAGGTATATTACCTTCCTCTAATATTTTGTTCTTTTGTTACATAGCTTCAACAACTGGTCTTTTTAGTATATCTTAGTCATTCCTTGCAATGTGACCTTATTTTTTCCTTTAAATGTTTTCACAAAATCTTTCTTATATAAAATATTTTCACAAAACCCTTTTTTGTGGATTTCTTGGAATCAGCCTCTCTACGGATAGGAATGCCGGTAGAGGTAAGGTTGCCTACAGTTGGATCTCCCCAGACCCCACAAAAGCAGGACCCATATTGAAAGGTGTTGTTGTTGTAGTTGTATTCGAAAGACAATATTTATTGACATACCATTACGCTAGACAAAATTTTATATTTATTTGAATTTAAGGTCCAATTTACATACTGTATCCCTTTAAATTAATATTCTTTGTTATTAAAAATTATATAATTTTTAGTTTCAATAATCAATGAAAATTACCATATTTGATTAATCTAACCTTGCTATTCACATGATATTTTTGTTTTTGCTGTATGTGCAGGCTATTCACATGATACTTGGCAGTCACAGTTTTAGGATTCTTTTCGTAGTCTTCTGAATTTAAGTCACCGTAAAGATTGAAAGTCTTGTTTTTTTTGGAAAATAAATTCTCTTTAGTGATTATGATTTTTAAAATATCATAATATTATGGCTTGTTTGTTTAATCATTTAATAGTGTTTAGAATTTAGCAGCAGTTACCAAAGGTTTCCAGTGTTTACCAAAAGGTCAAAAATAGTTGTTAGTGGTTTCTAGTGTTGAGTAGTTGTTAATAGCGGCGTTAAAAGATAGCAAGTAGAGGTTAACTAGCGTTATCTAGCGATTATCAACAGTTAGGATCAGCATTTAGCAGTTACCAATGTTTGAGAGTGGTTAACAACATTTGGCAGTTATTAAACGTTTTCCTAAACGTTGAAACAAACAGATTCTTAAGGGGATTGCACAATTTATTCTAATCCCATGTCTTTGCATATCAGTATTTGATGATGTCTATGCTATAGAACTCTAAAATGGGTATAGCACTATCTTTGAACTGACTTTACCGTCTAAACAGTGCTTGTAGCTTCATTGTATTTTCTTTTTCTTTTTTGTCTTTACACAGGAATTATAAAAGAAGTACAATATAGTTATATATAAAGGGATGAGGGAACTAAACATGGTGCTTAATATATCTGAAGTCTCAATCTTAAGCCTATAAAATCTCATTGACGACTTCAGCATATTAAAGGGGGCATAGTAAATTTCGCTGCCCTTTAGATTGTGTCCACTTAACTGTGCACTGTTTCTACCCTTTGTATATGTGCATAGTTGACTGGACTTTTGATTATTTAGGCTTGTTTGGCAACCATTAGACTAAAATCTTATTCACTTTAAATGCATCTTTCTTTTAAAACCCTGTTTACGCGGTGACTCAGAATTTATTGGCGACATGTTCTAATGTAGAAGATATGATAATAAGGGTCGTTCAGATCTTGCAGGTAAATTAAGGTGTATTTTTCATGACCTAATTCTATGTAATCCTCATGTGGGTCAGTGCATTATTGTTGACCTTTTGCTTGTTCTTAGAGGTACTCTCATATCATCGGATCAAACTTAACCTTTGCACAACTCTATATACAAAATTAAATTTACAAACAAAGCGAAAGTAACAACCTTCTTGTAAAGTTCATCCAATATATATTCTTGTTAATGGAGTTGATCCGCCAAGTGACAAGAGAAGCTTGATCACAGTATTTTTATAATTAAAATCAACATTGAATTATGCAACTAGAAGACGAAGCACTGTTCAATAGTTGTGTCAATGGGTTGCTAACTAAGAGCTGAGACAATCAAAGAGGGAAGAGAGCTAGGGATTCAATGAAGGCAAAAAGATTGAGGCAAAGACTTGAATAATTATGATCGGGGTCTGATAGGATAGGCCCGCTTACTATTTTAAAAAAAATTATGATATATATCAGATCCTCTTTATAATCTTTATTTTTAAATTTTTTAGCAGTCTGTTCAACGAGTTAGCTCAGAAATTCCCAATCCTGTCCTTGCTAAAGTTAAACCTTTGGAGGTTCCTGTAAACCTTATGTGAGACATATCATACACATTAACTACCGCCTAAATTTCAAAGAAAAATATCTTGCGATGTAGAAGTCTCACGATAAATATCTGTGAGACTGTCTTATACAAGAATTCGTGTGTGCGTTTTAGGCTAGGCTCGAATATTATATGTCATTAATGGATCAGAGACCTGTACAACCTGATTCACAAAAATAAGGGTTCGAACAATTTTTTTTAACCTACGACTCATACCAACCCTAAAATTGAGGATATTTGACTACAACAAGAGAGGATCAAGTAGCGTTTTTGACCTTCTGATCCAACCCGCTACCTTACCTTCTTCTCCTTCTCTACCATGTTTTTGAAGAATTATAGGTTTGACTTAGTTATGGATTTCGTTATTGTAGAAATTCAATTTTGCAAATGCGATGATAATTATCTAAAACATTCAAGTTGTAGGAAATTTATGTTCAACCTTCCATTTGTTGGGAGGTTTTGAGGGACCGGTATGCTTGGATAGTCCAAGCGTATCCATATGGCACGATGAGGGCAAGGGCATGTTCACTTGTACGAGGGTCAGGTAGGGCTAAAGTCAAAAGAATGCAGTCTAGTGATGTTTATTATTCAACTCGATCTCCACCTATTTCAGCCCTCAAATTGACCAAACCTAAGTCAAGCCAAATGCAAGAACAATAACTGCCATTGCGGGATAGACAAATCCTCGACCATAAGATTTCCTATATTCTAACACGATGTTCACAATACAAATTCGTAATATCAAAATTGATTGACGAGACATGTTAAGGATCATTCATATTTTGATACAACCTATAAATTTTGAACAATGCACCGAAACATAAGTTAAAACTAGACAAAATGTCAACTTGATTCAACTTCCAAGCTAAAACGATCCAAATACCCCCCAAAAAAACACACCCAAAATGGTAAACATAATTAAAAATCCAACAATATCTCAAAGTCCAATATTTGTCTTGCAAAAGAGAAAATGAAGAAAAAAAAAGGTCGCAATGATGTGATTAAAGGGGAGTACTAGTCTACTAGAAGATGATAACCTCTTGAATGATTATTGCAATGCTTTTTCTCCTTCTTTCCGCACTCTATCTTGTCATCCATCTAATCAAGATCACCAGTTACACTCTAACAATTTCAAAGCTCGACAAAAGAGAAGAGTTCTTTCGCACGTAACAAACTACAACTAGGGTAATGCACATCAGCATGGTCTCTTTATTCCAACACTCGAAAAAAGGGAAGGGAATTTCATTTTTCAAATTAAGATAATACAAAAAAGTTGATAGTGAACTAAATCAGTCCACGTTTAACAATATATACTGGTTCGAGTCATGAATCAACCATTTTCAACAATATTTTCAATTCATGACTTTTAAATTGAATTTTAATTTGGTGTCATTTGGACAGATCACTCTGGATTTGACTCGATGGACACTTTTGCTTGTATTACGCAAATCTATTACGTAATTATTTAAACGTGACATAGATCATAATTATTAATCAAAAACCAATTCAAAGGGATGGCACTTTGTGGGACATTCCCCTCTATTTTTTCAACGAGACCTCTGGACTTTATAACACCATTTAATGACCTTGACATTATTGTTTCTATTGTCTCAGGTGATTGATTCCTAATTTTCCTTTCGTTCTTTTTCTTTTTTTTTCGTTTTTTTCCCTCTCTCCCCTTCCCTATGCTTAAATTGATGAAATGGCAGTTGATTGTTTGCTTTGCTCCATCATTCTAACTCGTTTTGCATTGCATACAAAGTTCATCCAGTCATTCATAATAGCCGTACTACACATGTACAAACCTACTTGTAACTTGTTGATTCTTTTGAGAGCTTCTTTCGTTCTTTTTCGGCTCTTTTGATTCCTAATTAGTTATATATTTTAGACCAAATTAACCCTCTACGGCAGGCTATAATTGCAGGGATGTGATGAGATGTGTTTGACAATATTCGCGAGCAAACAGGTTTACAGAGAGGCCCAAAAATGCATGTATGAGCTCTTCGCATACATTATCATCGAAGGATGGGCTGGCCCCTGTGTAAGTCTTGGTTTATTGGGCTTTCAATTGGCCCATGATGGGGACGGAGCAAAGCCCTTAAATGGTGGGAGGCCCATTACTCATCCAATTGGCGACGGTGTTGGCGAGTCTTCAATTCCCATGAGCCATGACCAAGATTATTATACAAGGAAAAGAAAGCAGCGACTTGCTTGCTTGAGTTGACTACTCGACATCTTGACTAATCAACATGTATATTTTTTATTTTTGTTTTCGGAAGAAAAGGATAATTATATTAACTTAGACTTGACATACAAACTGGGAGGCCACTAATAAAGCAGAAAGGAGAGCAGTGGCCTCTGAAGCAGTTATTAGCTGACCATTTAGACAAAGCAAAACAGGGTGGTTTACCACCACATTTCGTGAACCTGCAAACAAAGACAAGTGAGTGTTGGATCCCAGCAGGACACCAAAAAAAACCCAGAATAGGCCTCCCTATTCTGGAGCCATATTCCCATGTTCCTGCAGAGTGTCTTCAAATTGCTGGGCATAATTATAAGTCTGCTAATCAAGCTCCAACGCAGTGTGAAGCGAATGGGGGGGGGGGGGGGGCCCAGCATGGATGACGGGAACATCCCGTTGCTTCTTACACAGATAGGCCAGGACAGCGGCGACCAAGTTCACCGGTCGTTGGGCATAGTTAAGATGAACTTGCCTCGTCCTACTGAGTAATTCCAGGATCTCAGAGATAATGTTCCTTAAGTACCTTCGGCAATGTGAAGGCCCAGCCTGTAGCTCCTCCCAAACCTCTTTGCATAGATCGATCTCCAGATCTGCTAGCTGATACCCCCAAGCTTGAAGTAGGACTTCTCTGAGTGTACTAAGCTAGATTTCTATGATGCATGGTGAGGTAAACCGCGCGTAATCCCCAGAAACCAGTGGAACTAATCAACATGTATATTGTGTTATAAACCTTCACATTTTGTGTCAACAATTCTATTTTTGCACGTATAACATTGTAATTTTGTTGTGTTTTTCATAAATAACTAGGTTTCATGTCTTAATTTATAGATATTCATTACGTATTATGCACCTATGTTAACAATAAAATATCTTCATTTCATATTTTCAATGGAACACTTAAACTGAATGATCATGACATAAGCAATATTAATTATGAAGTGCCCAATGCAATGTGTGTGTGTGTGTGTGTATATATATATATATATATATATATATATATATATATAATAAGTGCTAATGACTAAGTTTATATGTCGCAGGTATGGATCATTCTATAATAGGCTGCCAACCATCAAGTTATGAAGGTATCAGGCTAACAGTAGATGTTCCCCAAATAATTTTCTTTAAACAACTGTAATCGAAGCTCTTTCATGGAGTTCGATTTACTGGAATTGACAAACTCAAATGCATGGAAGCAAATGGATCACAATTAGGGGTGACATTGGACCGGGTCGGACCGGATCGGATTTGGGTCGATCCGTTTATAAAATGGGTCGAGTCGGGTCATGGCAGGTGCGCTAATGATTTGGGCCGGGCCCGGTAGGTCAATAGCAACCCACTTTTGGCCCGTTTTAAAATGGAACAAACTTGAACAAAAAAATTTTGTATAAAAAGTGTTATTACATATAAAGCGTTGGTAATAAGTCTAACTAATTCTAGTATGTAAATTTGTATGACAAGTTCAAAAAATAACGGGTTCACTAAACGGACTATTAATGGACTGATACGGTTTGACCGTTAATATGCTTTAATGGGCCACGTCAGTATTGACTCAACCCTTTATTAACTCTATTTTAAAGAGGCTGACCCGCTTGACCCAATAAATATCCAACTCATTGCCCACCCGTCACAACCTAAAGAAATCAAGCCCAATGAAGTGTTGAGGTAGAAACCTCTCTTACGAGAAAAATGCTTTCTTCCAAGTTAATGATACATAATGTGATACGGTCATAACAAGGTGTCCTATCCTATCCTATCGTATATAAAAGATGTCTTAAGTAGCACTTAAACTAGAGCTCAATAGTAAATGCTTTCCAACTCATGTGTAGGAAATAATTGGAGCGATGATCGAGAAAGAAACAGGATTATCTCATCTTCTACTTGGCTCTTTCTCTGCCTCACCTCTGTAATACCCTCTCATCGCTTCGTGCTTTCGTAGTGAAATCGTTGTAAAATTTTAACACTCTTTGATAACAATGATTAATTATATAATGTACTTTGAAAGAAATATTGGCTGATTGGTGTGATCAGTGACTGACAAAGACAGTATCCCCTTAAAAGAGAAAGAGGGGAAAAAATTAACTCGGCAATTGGTGCATATTTACACAAAATATTAGTTTCAGTAAAAAAATTTCTTAATTAAGAAAGCTATGACCTTGAAAAAACCTTCGAAATATTTACTTCTACTGCATATATACGCCACTGATTTATACAAGTTGGTGATTTCAGCTTCTTATAATACAGAACCCCCCCCCCCCCCCCAACAAAAAAGATCCCCAAAAAAAAAATACAGAGGCATTTCACCTTTAGATTTGCTACCTTCATTGGGTTCTGTATGCTATTATTATTTGTTAATAATAATAATAATAATAATAATAATAATAATAATAATATTATTATTATTATTATTATTATTATTATTATTATTGTCGTCATTGTTGTTGTTTCGGAAGAAACTTATTTGAACGGTGGTGAAGCCCTGACTTACGTATGGTTGACGTATCAATCGATCGCACGAGCTGATGTGTATTCCCTTCGATGGCGTGCACGAAAGGCAACCCGGGTGTTTTTTCCAAGGAAGGCCCCTCCGATACTCAAGTCAGTCTCATGAAGAATTATGTAAGCATACAAAGAGAAAATAGCAAAGAGAAAGAGAGTTTACTGTTTTAAGAGAGTCTTAGTGAGATAATCAAGTTGTAAATGGTAAAAGGCCCCTCAACATGGGAAATTTTGAGATATCGATAGTCTTAGGGTTGGCATCCAAGGGCAAGATGGTAATTTTTCCTTTTAGGAGGTCCAATTACCATTGTACCTGTCTAAGATCCTTCTACCTTCTTTATATTTAACTCCGACCCTATGTTGACTTGGCCAGCGCTATGTGTCGTCTTCTTATTAGAAGGGTCACTAAATATCCCAATCAATTATTAGTATTATTATTTTTATTTTTAGTTAGTGTATATTCTTATGTTTGTAACTCATAGGCTACGATATCACTATCATGCCACAGGGAAAAAATAAAAAAAAATGTTTATGAAATTTTACATAGATTTTAAGGATATCCAATGCATATATACTTGGATATGCATTTTCTTAATGATTTATGCTGTCATACACTGAGGGTGAATGATTAATAGGCCCTCTATGGTATTAGGCCAATAGCATAGTAATGTAATAACCGCATATATGATCGACCTTAAGCTATCATTAATTAATTTGTTAATTAAGATGTGATTAAAAATTTGTGAGGCTGTGAAATTGACAGCTCTTCTGGATTGTTTGTCTGATGTTGCAGCTTAAGCAGTACCTGTCATCAGATGAGAAAGCATTGGATGCTCAATTTTCTCCACTTAATTATTTAAAGAAAATGATTCAATTTTAAGCAATAATAATACAAATGATAATGAAGATTGTACGACCATACCATTACAATGTATTTTTTATTGTTATTTTCAAACAACTTGATTAGTAGTCGCTCATACACCCGATTTCATATTGATTCATAGGCCCCATGGATTCTTTTTTTTTTTTAAGGGGGGGGGGGGGGGAGCGGGGCGGGGGGAGCATAGTAGGGTCCCTCTTGACATGCAAATTGCTATTTAATTTAAATATTTTCTTTGTTTTAATCATGGTACGTAATGGCTGATAGGATTGAGTTAATCTTAGATTTGTGAGGGAAGAACTATCGATCCCAATATAATTTTTCTTCATTTACGAAACTTGAATTTAAAATTTATTTAAACGAAACTAGTTGCTGAAACATATGAGCGTATTTATGTTTAGTCCCAATTTTTACCATATCAAGTATAATAAAGGATAGTGAGATTATAATAAGTTGATTTAGCATCGAAGGTATAGTTACAACAGAAGAAAGACGGAAGGGGTAATAACTACTTAATTATGACAATTAGCATTGCATTGTGCCTGTTATAAGAAGGTTCATCATCTCAGGATCAGGAAGAGCAGAAATTAAAAGAGTTTGGGAAATCAAGGTGAAATTTGGCATTAGAAGTTTTTGCTTCAAATAGATAGAGATATATAAATTGACATTGCTAGTGCTTTTGAAGTACCCTAATAGTTTACTTTTTTTGACATTTAATATGCATTAAAATAAAATATTGTAATTTTTGAAGGTCCAAAATTCGTCCATTTAATTCATTGATAACTTATACTACAAAAATACATCTAATCTGAGACGGGTATGCCGATGAAAAAGGATCAATTTTCCGACAGAAAAATGAATCTTTGACGGAAAATACGACGCCGAATGCCTCGTCGGGATTCAGCTCATCCCAGAAAATATTCCGAGGGAGTCCGACCAAATGTCCGACGGGAAACACCCGTCGAACAGTTTGTCTGAGCAGACTGAACTGCAGGGGGAATTTCCCTCCCCCCTAAATTTTTTTTTTTGGCTCGGTTCTCAAAAGCCAAAAAAAAAACTAAAGATGTTATGAAATGTAATACGTAATAATTACCAAATATGAAGTTTTATATCTGGCAAAAGAAGGTGCTAAATTAAATATTAATTACGATATTCAAGTTGTTTTAGATCAACAAGCAGATGACATAAACTACACGCAAATCATATAAACTAATCAGAGTCAGACAAATTTGTGAAATCATCATCATTGTCATTTTGGGAGTCCTCTTCATCATCAGGGTTCAAGTTGATGTGGCTGGAAGAACTTGCACTTTGACCTTTAAAAAATCTTAAAACTTTTTTCAGCATGTGCTCTGTCTTCCCCTGTCTCTTGGCTATTTAAGTTGTAGCCTCTGTTTGCTTGATTATGCTCTCATTGAGGAGTTGCGCTTGCTCTCTTAGATCAAAATGCTCAGTTGATGAGTGACGTACAGCTGCAATGGTAGCTGATTTCTTCAACTTGACCCCCTTTGTGCCAAAACCGTATACACGACCTTTCTTGTCCAGATTTTCTTTAATCCATAACTCTTCTTGGGTCATAGGTGACCGTTGGGAGCCACCTTGAGTTGCGGTTTGAGAGCATTCTTGCCATTTGTTGTGATGACCCTCATGAAAATTGTCAAAAATAAAACTATTTTAATTTATACTAAACCTACAATTATAACATATGAATAATCTCTGAATAGAATATGCCAAACTTACATATTTTTTTTTGCATATTTTTTATCCACAAAAGTTTTGTCTTTCACCCTGCAGTGAGTGTCCTTAAACAATTCCTCACATGTAGGTTCCCTACCTAATGTTTTGGCCTGAAGAAAAAAAAAAGTAAGCAGCAATTAAATATAAACAATGACGATCCGCGAAAACCTCAATCCATACCATA
>JACYFF010019584.1:108914647-108942038 GCA_017589665.1 Selenicereus undatus | reverse complement strand
ATATGAGAAATACGCTCATTAATAATCACATTGCTTACCAGACGCCTTTTCCTTTCACTAATCGGAATTGAGCCATATGTATGTGATGAATGACCAAAACCTTCAGCATCACTCAATCTATTCTTTTTATTTTGTTGACTCAATTTCTTGAACTTCTCATCATCACTCCAATGTTTAAGCATGCCATTCCAAACATTAGGTGGTAACCACTTCGGTTTTTTGTTGTACTTCCTGGCATATCCTAGAATGTCCCTAAATCGAGTTGCACGTCTGAACTCAAAGTTACGCTGTATATGAGTTTCATTGTCTGGATGTCAGTAGTAGTGTTTCTGTGCCAAAGTTGAAGTATATTAATAAATTAAACATCTCAAACAATCCAATGACGACTTTCAAATTCATTGTACAAATAATTAACCTTGAACTCATTGAACCATATGTCTCTCTGAGATTGTGGAACTTTCCCCTACGTAGACTAAGGACGTGGGTACTTGCAAAACCTTCAACAATTTTCTGAATTACGCCCTGATATGGAACAAAACTAAGAACAAAAAAAGAATTTGTTAAAAGTAATTAATTGTTGTAGGCATTAAAAGAATATGATTGCTGAAGAAGTTACAAAGTTTGTAATGAACTTACATGTCACCATCGGGCTGTAAATATATCTTATTATTGGTGCTTGCTGTTTCACTATCAGGTGCGGGACTGTGTCTATCTCTTCCTGCTCCTTTATTTTGGACCCTTTCGTTGTGCACTAAGTGGCTTGACATTCTAGGTTGCCCCATCATCTGATTACCGTTGAAATGTGGACTAATAATGCCAAACTGTTGATAAAGTAATGGAGTAGCTAAAGTACCACCCATGTAAGGAATATTGTGTTGGATTGGTGTATACATATCCGCACCAAACAAAGGTGGTTGCATATGGGGTTGCTCATTCATACTACCAAAATAATTTCCAAATTGTTGTGTTGGATCAAGAAAACCTCCAAACATTTCAGTAAAGGTGTTTGTTTCATAATTTTGATCAGTAGGATCATACTGTGGGATCGGTTGTGGTGCTCCTCTGCCGCATCATTCCAAACCGTTCGACCATGACCACGTCCACGTCCACCATTGAGTCCAGACATCTAACAAATAAGAACAAAATAAAAAAATAGAACCGCACAAATATATCACAAATTATCAGTGAAAAAATTACAGTACATATATACAATTGTTTTTTGAGTTTGCAACTAAGAAAAACTACATACACATGCATAAATATCCATGCAACGAAAAGATTAAATCAATCATTGTGGGACCCATCGTCATCGTCTTCATCACCATTTTGCAATACCATATTTTCATCATCATCATCATCATCAGTGCCTTCAGCTTCATCCTCCCATTCACCTTCTTCATCCTCTTCATCACCATCATCATGCTCACCATTCCCATCATGATCATCACCCCAATCATGTCCATCAACATCATCATCTTGTGCAGTTTCATCTACTAATGTTGTGGCTATTACATTATCCACATTCATGATTGTCATTCCTAACTGTTGATAGGCAAGTTCTAGATTATCCTTATTTTTAAAAGTACCGCGAGGTTTGTTTGATATAGCTACCCACCAATTCGCTTTTCCTGGTACCCCATCAGGGTACTTAAGATATACCACTTGGGTTGCAGTATCGACAAATATGAATGGGTCAAACCTTCTGTAACATCTGGTATGATTAACCTCAGGAGATAGGGCAAATTTAGGATAATGTAGTCTCAGAGGAACATTCGGGTCAAACCACTCACAATTAAAAAGTACATATTTTTTAATTGGCTCACCCGTAAATTCAACACGAATAATTTCGTGAAGTATGCCATAATAATTCTCTGGTATTTCATCACCTTCGCCAACTCCTTTGACATATACGCCACAATTATATGTTGTTTTACCTTTATTTCTAGCCTTGGTTTGAAACCGATAACCATTAACTTTATACCTAGAAAAACACTACACTACCATAACTGGTCCATGAGATAAGTTCACCAAAAAATCTTGCCTCTCATCATTAAACACCCGATAAGAATTGACCTATGAAGAAAAAAAGAAGGTAATACTCTTTAGATCGAGTTACAAAAATTTTGTTTAGGAATTGAAGATTACTTCAAATAAATTACTTACATTATACTCAAACCACTGTGCAAAATTTGCCTCGATAAACAAATCAACTTCCACATCACTCGCGTTTGGATTATGACCGCGAAATTGATGTCTGAATCAACTGTAATGTGTAACAAGTGCAATTAATTAATTATTATTTGACAATTATGAATTATTCAAATGAAACTTTCAGTAACTGATATACTTACTCTAAATATGGTTGCACTTAATCACATTTCAGTAAAATATGAAGGCGAACGACACAGCACTCCGCCTCAGTAAGATTTCTTTTTCCTCAATTTCCAAATAGAGTGCCCTTACGGTTGAACACCGATAGAGTTGGCATTTGTGGTTCGAATTGCTGCATACCCTCATTACGCCCAATAGTTGAGCGATGCAAGTTTGACTGAAAATAATATTTCGCGAAATGTTTAATCTCAAAAGCTAAGTATGCATGAATCATAGATGCCTCTACATAAGCTTTGTTCTTTGCCACAAGCTTCAACCAACCAAAATACTTCTCAAAATGATACATCCATCGATATTGAGTAGGACCACCCAACAAAGCTTATTCGGCTAAATGAATAGGCAAATGTTCCATGAAATTTCAAAAACCAAGAGGAAAAACTGTCTCCAATTTACAAAGAGTAACAACAATGTTCTTGTTCATATCTTCCAGCATGCTAGCATGTAACTCACTGGAGCATAAGTTTCTGAAAAATTCACTCAATTCGACCAAGGGTCCCAACACATCTTTCGAAAGAGCAGCAAAAGCTATTGAAAGAAGATTTTTCAAAAACACATGATGATCATGACTTTTCATATTTTGCAACTTTGTGTTAGATGGATCCACCCAATTTTCCACATTAGAACAGTAACCATCAGACACATGAACCTCCTGCAACTATTGACAGACAACCCTTTTTTGAGGTAATGACAGTACACACTTGGCTTTTGGCTTACACAATCTATCAGTTGACCCTCTTGTAGCTAAGTTCAACTCTTGCATACTACACAGAATAGACATATCCATTCTTGCTTTGATATCATCATTTGTTTTACCGGAAAGATCCATCGTTGTGTTTATAATATTTTCACTGAAATTTTTCTCAATATGTATAACATCAATGTTATGCCTCAAAAGTTGATACTTCCAATACGGCAACTCCCAAAAGATACTTTGCTTTGTCTAATTATGTTCATTTTTCTCAAATTTCGGAATTTGAAAATGGATATCAGTAGTTACTTTATGCAATGTTGATACCCTATCAGACAACATTTCACCAGAAATCCTCCTGGGAAGGCCAAAGTGTATGCTCTTCCCTTTACGAAAAGCAACTTTATTAGCTCTCAAGCAATGATTTCCAGGCAAGAACCGACGATGGCAATCGAACCAAGATGGCTTCCGGCCATGTTGTAACTGGAATGCACAATTTGGGTGCATACAAACCGGACATGGTAACAACCCATGAGTGCTCCAACCGGATAACATACTATAGGCGGAAAAATCATTAATTGTCCACATCAACGCGGCGTGCAATCTAAACATTTCCCCTTGTGAAATATCAAATGTATCCATCCCAACATCCCACAACATTTTCAACTCATCAATTAAGGGTTGCAAGTACACATCAATCCTGTTCTTCGGATTTGTTGGATCCGGAATAATACAACTTAAGAACATGTATGGAGTGGTCATACACATATCTGGAGGCAAGTTATAAGGTGTAACAACAATTGGCCACACAGAGTACGATCTTCCAGATATAAAAAATGGTGTGAAACCATCAGCACAAAGACCTAACCTTACATTCCGAGGCTCTACTGCAAAATTTGGATACTTTTGGTCGAAATGATTCCAAGCTAATCTATCATCAGATGCCGAAGAACACCCGATTTTTGGCAGTACTCATGATGCCATCTCATATGGACGACAGTCCTTTTTGAGGCATACAGTCGTCGCAATCTTGGAATTAGAGGCAAGTAGTGCATTTTTGCGTATGAAACATCCTTATGACCTCGTTGGTTGGATTTCTGTGGTAATTGTCTTGCATGTCCACAAAAATTGCATGCGAACAAACTATCAGCTTGTTTACAATAAAGCATACAACCATTCGGACAACAATCAATTTCCTGAACATCCATACATAAATCTCTTACTTTTCTCAGCTGCTGATGATAATTTTTTGGAATGCCACTTTCAAAAGGGCATACATCTTTCATCAAGTCAACAACTTCATTGAAACAACGTTGTGACATATTGTGCCCCGATTTAATACTAAGTAGCCTCACTGATGTTTCAAGTTCAGTTATGTTACACCCTTCATACAACGGTTTTTGGACAGATTCAAGCATAGTGTAAAATGTCTCAGGATTTACGTCATGATGGCTGCTCATGTTCATTTTATTAGCTCGGAAGGCAGCGTGAAGCATGTTCGATCTCCATATGATTATGATCGTTGTGATCGTAATCAAAATTCATAGAATGTGAACTACTTGCACCCCCTGCTTCCAAATTATCTTCTTTCCCATGACTTGTTCAATACCAATCATTCTTCACAAACCCCTTTCTATACAAATGAGACTTTACAACGTTAGGTGCAAAATATTGCATATTCTTGCACTTCACACATGGACATCTATAAACTCTATTAATTCCATACTCCTCCTAATTTTGTGCAAATTTATCAAATATATTAACTCCCATCAACCACTCATCTCCAAGTCCATGTCCATTAGGATTTTTTCTCCTATACATCCATTGACGATACAACGGTCCATCTATATGTTGCTAATATGATTGCTTTAATTGTTATGTAAACTACAATTAATTGCAATAAAAATCTTTTAGAAATCTATTTAACCAGTTCAACATATATATATGTATTACATAAAAATATGTTTAATATACCTCAAACAAGAATATTCTTTACATACATCCCAATGATAAATATACACAACAAATCAAACAAAAAATCAATAAGATATAAATACAATCAACATAATGAGCAAACTTCAATTAATGTTATACTTAACACACCTCAATATATATTTAACATACTTTAGCAACACATACACTTCATGACATACTTATAAAACATTAACATATATCACAAATCAAACAAAATACAAACATACTTAGAAAATTTAAAATATTCACTAAAGCAAAACACATTACACATGTCTAATATAATTCAACATTTCATAATAATTATATAATTATTATAAATGTACATACTTATCATATTTTACTCTATTAAGTCAAATAAATACACTGCATAAATATAATTAAAATTTAATGTAATTCACGTCCACATTTTACGACAAAAATAAATTACATATTACACCAACCAAATCATACGAGAAATTAATCATATCTCAAAAACGAATATTATTCACATACTTACCAAAAATTAATATACAAAATAAATCAAACATAAAACAAACATACTTAACATTCTTAAATCATTTACCAAAACAATACATATATTACACATGCTTACGTACTCACAACTATTTTAATTATTCAAATCAACAAACATCACATATTAAATTAGAGTTACATTATACTTATTTCCTATCAAAATAAATTCTCAAAAAACCTAAAATACAACAATTAATGAAATTAAACATATACGCAAACAAAATAAATTTAACATAACAATATTATTTATCCACATACGCCTCAATAAGCATCAATCTTGAAAATTAAACACCTTATTTCACACTTCATCTAATTAAACAAACCCAACAAAAAATAAAAAAATATTATTAACATACTTAACAAACTCAAATTAATATATACTTCACATACCTAAATCTTGCAAAAATATAACAAAAATTCTTAACATATCAAACAAATCATACAAAAATTAAACATACCTCAAAAACATATATGCCTAACATCTTAAACATTTTATAATAAACAAACTTGTTTTACTTAAATTACTACTTCAATAAAACATCTTCATGCTTAACATATTTAACATTTTAAAATAATTAGATAATTATTTCAAATTTATAAAAATAAAAAAATACTATTAACATCCTTAACAAACTTAAATTAATATATACTTAACATACCTAGATCTTGCAAAAATATAAAAAAAATTCTTAACATATCAAACAAATCATAAAAAAAATTAAACATGCCTCCAAAAACATACATGCCTAACATCTTTAACATTTTATAATAAACAAACTTGTTTTACTTAAACTATTCACTTTAATAAAACATCTTACACATGCTTAACATATTTAACATTTTAAAATAATTAGATAATTATTTCAGATTTACATACTTAACATGTTTTACTCCACTTATTGTAATAAACATATTTTATAGATTAAATAAATAATTAACGCAATTCAAATTCATATTCAACGGAAAAAATAAATTATTCAAACTAAACAAACATGCTTCAATGTTAAAATTCAAAAAAATGAACATCACATATCAAATTAACACAATTTCAAAGCGCAACAATTCTACTAACCTTTAAACACCCAAAAAATCAAGCGGATTACTGGCGGTGGCGGCACTAGCAGCGGCGGTTGCGGTGGCACTGGCGGTATTCGCGGCAGTGGCAAAACTTGAAAAACCAAGATCGTAAAAAATATCAATTAACTTAACTATTTCAATTTCAAACAACAAATGAACCCAAAACATCACTTACCGTTCAATTTTTCAACCACCGAAATCTTCAAATCCCACTTTCTCTCTCTTCCTTCTCCTCCCTACTACAAAAATACATCGAATCAGCGACAGAAATACCGACTGAAAAAGCTCATATTTCCGTCAGAAAAGTGGATCTCCGACGGACAATACGACGGAGTACGTCTCGTCGGGATTTAGCTCGTCGCATAAATTATTCCAACGGAGTCCGACGGAATTTCCGACGGAAATAGCCCGTCGGAATCCCGTCGAACAACTTTTCCTGCGCAGACCGCGAGCGGGGGCAGAGAGGGAATTTTCGACGAATTTTCCGATGGGAATTCCCGTCGGAAAATCCGTCGTAAATTCCCTCCATTAAAAAAAAATTTCATTTGATTTCAACCCAAAAAAAAAATTCAAAAAAATTAGATTCGATACGCAAGTAATAGTTACCAAATACGAAATTTTTTATATATTTGTCGAAAGAAATGTGCTAAATTAAATATTAATTACGACATTGTTTTGAATGTACACTCAACACAAATTACTAAACTAATCAGAGTCGGATAAATTTGTGAGGTCATCATCATTGTCATTTTCAGAGTCGTCTTCATCGTCAGGATTCAAGTTGATGTCGTCTTCACATCCATATCTAAAAAAAAATAATTTGATTTTAAACCAACCAAATCATATGAAAAATTAACCATATCTCAAAAAAAGAATATTATTCACATACTCACCAAAAATTAATATACACAACAAATCGAAAACATACACATACTTAACATTATTAAACCATTTACCAAAACAAAACATATATTAAATTTGAATTATTACACATGTTCCAAACATGCTTATGTACTCATAACAATTTTAGTTATTCAAATCAACATACATCACATATTAAATTAGAATTACATTATACTTTCTCCCTATCATAAAAAAAATCTCACAAAACCTAAAATACAATAATTAATGTAATTAAACATATATGCTAAAAATAATTAATTTCACATAATAATATTATTTTCCCACATAGGCCTCATTAAACATCAATCACAAATTAAACCACCGATTTCTAATTAAACAAACCCAAACAAAAAAAATTTCTATTAACGTACTTACCAAACTTAAATTAATATATACTTAACATATATAAATAAATTCACAAAAATAACAACAAAATTAAACATAATTCAAAAATCATACATGATTAACGTACTTAACATTTTATAATAAACAAACTTATTTTACTTAACTTATTCACATCAAAAAAACAATTTACACATGCTCAACATACTTGACATTTTAAAATAACAAACCAAACACATCAAAATAAACAGACATGCTTCCAGATTAAAATTCACAAAAATAAACGTCACATATCAAAGTAACATAATTTTAAAGCGTAACAATTCTACTAACCTTCAAAACCGGAAAATCAAGCGTATTACCGGCGGCGAGACATGGCGGCGGCAGCGAGGCGGCGACGGTCACACTCGAAAAATTTAAAACGTAAAAAACATCAATTAACTTAACCACTTCAACTTTAAACAACATATTAACAAAAAAAATCACTTACCGATCACTAAAACCTCCAACCTTCACTTTCTCTCTCTTCTCTCTCTTTCTCTTTGAAATTCTTTCTCTCTCTAAGTTTTCATTTACTGGCAAAATAACCCCCTCCCCAAATTTATAAACGCGTCCGAACGAAGCAATTTTCGAGATCCGTGATTTTTTGAAAACGGTTGACGGAACCTGATGGATTTTCCGACGGATTCCAACGGTCGCTTCTCCGTCGGATCCTCTGATATTTCCCGATGCTTATCTTCCGCGTCGCTTTTTCCGTCGGAGTTCCGTTGCGTTTTTGTTGTATCTCTCTCTTTTCGAACCTCACTTCTCTCTCTACACTTTGCAAATGCCGGACAAAATTACCCTCTCCAAATTTAAAACTAAAACGCCAAGCTCGCTTGAGATCTGCGCTCCACGTCCGACGGAAACACTAACGGCTACCGACGGAATCCGACGGGTTTCCGTCAGAATTTCGGTCGAAATTTCTGACCTGTAGAAATTTCGAATTTCCGTCGGATCTCGCCTATTTTTCCGTCGGTCCCCTCTCACATTTCCCGACGTCTGTCCAATGTGTCGCTTCGTCCGTCGGAGTTCGGCAGCGTTTTTGTAGTCTCTAGAACTAATTAGCCAAATATAATCTAGCTCAACTAACATTGAACTAATCAGACGTGTTCGTTTCAAAGTTTAATTTTAGGTATAAGCAATCAGCAATTGTAAGGACCATTGATAAATTATAGGAAGCATTTCTTCGAACAGAAAAGGATAACCACTCACTCAAAATCACACTTATCATCAGAATCCTTTGTGCAGATGAGTAGTAAATATAAGTACCAGTGAATAGCAACGTAAGACTGCAAGGATAATAGACAAGCGCATTGTCATTCTCTTTGATAAGCTGGCATCACTTTGGAATTTTGTTAGTTTTAATTTGTTCAACAAAATTGTACGTGACAGGGATTTTTTTTTTCCAGCTAATAAAGTTAATTTGAAAGGACAGAAACTCTCTGAGCTGCCAATGATCAAGAAAAGTAGAAGCAGCAAGAGATAAAAGAAAAGAAGATAGATTCATTTGCTTTTCAAGAACACTTCAATTTTGGCAATTGAGTACAACATTCAAATCTTAGATGCAATGCATTCCAAAATCTCATTGGTTGAAATGAAACACCTACTGAAAATGAGAACAAACTGAATATTATGTAGTGAAGTTACTAATAAAGAAGAGCTATCTAAAAAAGAATAAGTCGTTAATAAAGAGGTTATATATTTTATTTATACTGATATGTTAGGAACTTGCATGCATCAAAATGACGTCCTACAAGAAATGAATCGGATAATTAATGAAGCACATAATCATCAGAAAAACAGTTAAACCAATTAAAAAGGTACATGAATTCATAAGAAAAATCTTATCGACTACAAATATGTCTGAACTCTTCAAAATACCCTACTCTGCAAGAAGAATTGATACTTAATAACCAAAAGAATCAAAAAAGAGATGAGTGGATTCTTCATTCGTATAGATATCAATTAATTAGAGCCTTTTTTTAAGATCATTAGGTATATAGAATTTCATATTTAAAGCATAATTTGTTAGGACGGATTAAAGGCACCTTCCAATGACAAACATCAACAGTTACAAGTACATATCCATAGTCTATAACTCCTAGAACACAACAATCTCTACAATAAAAAGTACATCTTATCCCCTTGCCCCCCTTTCCTAACTGCTTCATCTTCTACCCCAAAATTTAGATCTGATTTCATTTTCTCTACCTTTTTTCAATAATCTACGATTATTAAAGGCTAGAATGGTTGGTTTTCAATTATCCTGACCTTCTTATTTACTGTTTTCTTTCTTTTTTTTAGTAGTACTTTTATTTTGTAAGAGTAATTCTCTCCAATTGTGACCATTGTCTCACTCTCTGATTGTGAAAGTTTTCGATTAGTGTCGTTTTGATTTGTCTTTGCGTAGCTGTTTCACTTGGCTTAAAGTGATAACATCCTATTTTATTGTAAAAGGGCTCTTCGATCGGATTCGACACATCAAATGGAGTCTCTTATGTATGAAAATTATCTCACCCAAGAAAATTACATTAGATCAGCAGATCTACGTTTAAGAAGAGATTTTTAGATCTCTTCCCTGTGCCGTATGTTGAAACAGCAGTTGTGGCAAGTCGATCGATCAATGTGTATACAATTAGTTATTTTGGATATGTAGATTGTATTTTCATTTTAGAAATTGTATTTACTTGCGTCAAATCTATCTTGTAGATGTCGTATAACTAATTAATGAATGAGTTCTTCCCTTTTATTGTCCAAAAAAAAGTACACCTCAAAAGAAAAAAAAAACAAACACAATGTCAAAAACGGAAAAAGATAGGATAGCAATCAACGCTATTCGAAGTGACAACAACGTTGAGGCACTTGAATCTTAGCCACTGATACACATCACTCAAAGCTGAATTTTCAAAACCTATATCATATACTTGAGAGGACATACTCTTAGAAGTTACATTAGCAAAATATATGTTAATAGCCGCATATATGATAAATACACATTGAAAAAAAAATAGGTATGTAGTAATGGGAGTACATGCTTCCGGGAGTATACAATAATTTGGCCTTAATTTTAGAAACTTTGCAGAGCAATGGCCCATGTTTTTATATCAAAAAATATCCTATGTTTAAGATTATTACGATTTTATAAATATTAATTTATTTTTTATGGTCCGACTTTAAAAGTTTTAAATATTTTTATACAGAATTTGGATAATTTATTCTTTTTATGATTAACAGGCGCCAAGCAATATCATTAGCTTCAATAAACATCCCTAATACATAAGCTAATGCATTCACTTATTAGCATTTATCAGTCTTAGGCTTTCAAAACATAACCCTTTTATCTGATTAAGGATTTGCAAGATGAAAATTTGTGACTCATTCATCAATTGTTGACAGTTAATTTACGTATGTTTTAAGTCCTTTTAAGAGATTGTCAAGCCATATATTCTCAAATTAATTATGTTATTGAATAATTTTTTATAATTTGTAACTATTAGAATGTTATAAGATTAAATTCTATCATCTTTCCATTTATTTACTACACACTATATCAATTTTTCAACTGAATCTTGACAAAAGAAAATTTCTCTCTAAACTCAAACCTAAATCATTTTTGAATGAACTGCTGTCAGTGCATTTATTAACATAAATTTGTTTTCCAAGGTTTTGACAAGGAATTTTAAGCATTGTAATTGAAGGCGAATGTCAGAACAGCAGGGCTCACTAGAGTTGGAAAATAGATCAAGTCGGGTCGAACTTTAATGGGTTGAGAATTCTTCAACCTGAACCTAATCCGTTAATTAAACGTATTGAAAAACCTTGATCTGTATCCATTTGATTTTTAAATGGATTTATCCGTTTAACCTGTTCAAGTTAAAGAAGTCGAATTAAGTCAGCTAATTATCCATTTATCCAATTAAGACTTTTAAGTAATACGTAATTATATAGCATTAAAAATTAAGGTTATGGGCCACTTTGCTCATTTATTGTCCAAACCTTACCTGATTCATCATAATTCACATTCTTCATATTTTATTTTTATTTTTGTGCTTGCAATTATAAAAAAAGTAAACGGATAAATGATAAACAGGTAAATTGATTGACCTATTTAACCCATTTAAGTAAACATGTTAAATAGATATTTTTCATGTTGAGAATCTCAATAAGAACCTAGCTCATTTCACTAAACGAGTTGAATATATCAATCTATTTTATTAAACGGGTTAAAAATTTGTACCAAAATTCACTTAACTTTATGTCAATTTTAAATTAATAATTGCATTACATCAGCTTTATCCAGCTCTGAGGCTCACCTTATTGCTTGACAGTTTAGAATCCACTGCACTGCAAGTCTGCAACAAGTAATGAGTTATGTTCTTTTAACCCATTCCCATTTGAATTCCCCCAACTTCCCAACACACGATTGGTAAAATTACCAAGGGGGAGCGCCGGGCCGGCGGGCGCGGCCCGCGGGGGGGGGGGGTGTCTTGCTTTTGTGCCGTTGTGTTTGATCTTTTAAACATGTGTCATTTATTATCACTACTACCACTACTATTAATGATGACGACGACGATAATAATAATAATAATAATAATAATAATAATAATAATAATAATAATTCTTTTATTTGGGTAAGATTTCACTTGGAGAGAAGAAAGGAGTAATTGAGGAAACTCCTATTCTTTCACTTAAGGTATGTTCTTTTTTACGATAAGATTCAGAACGTATATTATAAGAAGCTATAAGAACAAATGTTAGCAGTTGTAGAGTTATCAAAAATTTGCATACATATTAATTTTTAGATCTGTATATATTAATGGTTGGCCTTTAGTGGATGATTTGTGAACTGAGCTATTTCATAAAAATAAGTTACATGTAATATAGTGATACTTATGAAATTAATTTCATACCTTTACTAAACAAATTATTTCTTAATATGTAGATACAAATAAATTTTGATTACCTACAATTGTCGTTCTTGATGGACACACGTAATAGTGAAATAACATAATTTATGTGGATAAACCATTTACACAAGTAAATTAAATATATTTGACCACAAATTTATAGAACCAAATGTGTTTAAAACTTGAGGGTTTTTTAAACATCAGTTTCACCTTACTATAAGCGAATAAAAAACTCCTTTTAATTAAAATGAATCCTTGAAGATAAAATAACAAGTTTTCTTGACAAAATTGAATGGAACCGTTAAAATAAAAACTTTTTAAATTTAACACATTAAAGTTAATATTTTCAAGACAACATTACTAAAAAACTATGAAAATAATCCCCTCAAAATATTAAGTTAGCATTTATGAAATATAAAAACTTTGAAAATAAAGATAGTCAAAGGTTTTGGAATTCCTTTTTTAGGTTAGAAAAACAAAGACGTGACAAAATATAAGCAAATCTGAACATAATGGATTAACTTAGGGCTGAAATAGTAAAAATAGTTTCGTCACCTACAGGTTACCTATCTTTATATATAATTCACGGGGTAATTTACATTTGGGTGCATCGAGTTTTGGTGTAATCATTTAGAAGACTAACTTTTCAAAAACTTTACTGCCAGGATTATTGAGTTTTTGTGCTATTTACATTTGGGGGACAAATCACTATTCAAATAAATAAAAATTTATTTCAAGTCCCTAAACTTTTCATATTTGCAAATTTACCATCAATTCTTAAAAACTTACTTTTGAAAAATTTAAATTTGTGTTTGTGGTTTTTTGCTCACTAATAGATCTTGACGTCATCTTTCATCTGATCTCAGAGTCACGTGCACAAAAATAATTAAGATTATTAAGCTAATTAAGCTAATTAACTATGATTAATGCTTGAATCATCACTTGCTTGCCCTGGTCTTAATTATTCACACATTGTCCACTCACCTAAAGGTAATACCTCATTAGCACCTCAATTAAACTATATCACTTATATAGTTTTACAATTAAAAGCAGAATTAGCTAAAATTAAGACTGAATTAAAGGAGTTTAAGAATTAGTTAACCGTTGTCCATCTTTCTTTTATTAATGAAGTTAGACATAGCGAAAAAGTTACTCCTAGTATTAGTATTTCTTTTTAGCATGAATATCCTTTCCAAAACCCAAAAAACAAGATTCAATCTCCTTTGCAAGAGATAAAAATTCAAAAAGAAGTTGCAGAACAATCTGGTGAAAAATCAACTGAAAAGAAAGAAAAAGAAGATGGAGTATGAGCAATATACTCTTGAAGAGCTATAAAAAATATTCGAAAAAGAACAAAATCCGGAAGAATTAAACAAAATCATGGGCGCAATTAGTGATAAACATGACGTTTTGTCTGATGATAATGAAGAGACCAATAATGTCCAATTAGAAGAAGAAATATATCAGCAGATGAATTTGATTAAATTAGAAGATCTCAATGTATTACCATTAGAAGAAATTAGGAGAAAACTTGATAAGAAATATGGTAAAATAACTACTGACAACGAAATTAATGTGATTGGAGAAGAAATCGACCTATACGAAACAGAGACTAATTTAGTTAAGAATATCGTTCCTAAACCTGAAGATTTTGGTGAACCATCTAGAAGAAATACTCATTTTCTAAGACTAGGTACGTTCCAGCAGGACGGACAAACAATTTTTTCTTCGGGGTTTGTCACAAGGAAAACCACGACCTATGAAGAGATTGACCTTACCCCAATTAGCCAAACTGAATAAATCTTAAATATTGATGGAGTCCGTAATAGAGAAGAAATATTTGAGCACTGCAAAAGAGAAATGAATAGTGTCTTAAACCTAAATACTACATGGACTGCAACGAACTTCCTAAATTATATTGAGCATAGTTTCTCGGGCACTGTAGCTGACTGGTATGATTCATTAAGTGAAGATGGTAAAAATACATTAAGTGTGATGAAAACACCAGCTGTTATGTTCATAAATTTGTGTAAAGAAATTGAAACTGAATTCATCAAAGCTAAACTTGATTCTGAAGAAAAAGCAAGAGAATGGCAAAGAAAGATTAACAACATAAAAATATGGGATATGAGATATCTAAAAAATTATATTGCTGAATTCAGTCAATACTATTACAAAATTGGGCATAATGAAACAGATCTTGGTATATTCTATGACAAATTACCATATCTTATAAATTTCATAATTAATAAAAAATACATGGCATGGCTTGAACGAACAGATGTCGTTGATACCATTGGTTCAAGAATTTTCTATTTACAAAAATGGGTCAATGAACAATGTCTTGATTTTCAAAAGCAAAAGAAGATTAAGAGGCAGTTCTTAACTTGGTGGGATTCACCTTACCAATGGGGAAAGGAACTTGAGAAAGGAAAAAAGAGAAAATTCTATAAGAAAAAGAGTTTTAACAAGCAGAGATGCGAAAAATATATAAGAAAATATTATAACAAACCAAGTCCAAAAACATGAAGATTTTTTAGGAAAGCTACATATTGCCCTGCATGAAAAAACAACTGTAAATGTTGGGCATATGGAGAAGTAGGGGATTATGAATGAATGCAAAAATAGGAAGAATAACAAACTTATTGAAACCTTGGGAAGCCTAGATTATATTGAACTTAGTGAAGATGAGGCATTAGAGTTAGCCCTAAGTAACAACAAAGGAATTGTTGAAATTATATTGGACAATAAATATAAAGAAAGTGATTATGAAGAAACAAGTCATATGATGGAAAGTAACTCAGTTAGCCTTGGTGATCTTCAAGGAGAAGAGCTTGTTGTAGACAATGATCATAAAGAAGTCAAAGGGGATTGTGTTCTTCACATAATCCAAAAAGACATGATCTATAAAAAAATTCATCTTTAAATTAAAAAGCAAATACGTATGTGAAATGATGGAAGAAGATCTTGAGATAAAGGATTGTGAGTATAACGTTGGGGACGTTAATCTTATTAATTGGGAGAATATTCTTAATTATAACAAAGATAGAAAGTATAGGTATATCCATGTCGGAAGTGTCCAGGTTCAAATCATTCCATTACAATATTATGGAAAAGATATTGATCTTTACGCTTTACTATGTGATAATAGGCATACCAAATTTAATAATCAAATCAACATTGAAATAAAAACCAATTTATGTAATAGGTCAGTGGGATTCAATTGCCGACTAGGATATTATGTAGTCTTAAAGATGAATTTGCTAAAAACTTCTTATCTCTTAAAATAAAAATATTGTGATTTGTGATGGACATGAAAAGAGGAGGTTATCCTTTAAGGATATTTTGAAAAATTATCTACAAATTAGATAATACAATAGACCACAAGACGAAGGTAACAATGATAGAGGCAGAAAAATTTAAAAGTCCTACCCCTATGCAAAAAATACAGCAGATTAAGTCCAATCCTCAGGAGATAAAAATCGATCGTTCATGGATATCTAACTTTGTCAATCCTACAAAGATCAATAAGGAAAATATAATAAAGATTGATGAGAATGGAAAAATCACCATTAAACCCCAATTATTAAGAAGTATGAGTACAAGATCAGCTTGAGGAGAATGATCTTTATCAGCTAAAGAGGAGCTTAAAGAAGATGATACAATTAGGATGGCTAGTGAAATGAGTAGAATGAGTTTTGAGGCTGCAAGACTCAGTGTAGATCGAATTATGATTCTAGATAGAAAGATCATTGGATACAAAACTAGAACTGTTCGTAAACCAATATATGAGGATGAATTAGTAAAAAATATGACTATGAAAATATGTTATGAGGCTACCAATACAAACCCTAATAGCATCTATATCCTAATAAAGGTATGTTTAGAGCGATATAATAAATATGAACTGTGTGCTTATATAGATAGCGGTTGTTCTGTATTCTTTGAAAAAAGATCATTATTTCATGAGTTTATGTGAAAAAGAACTAAAAATCCTCTACAAGTAAGGATAGCTGATAATAGTGTTATGAGCCGCAATGAAGCCATAGAAGGGTTATCCATAGAATTAAGAGGAGTTCAATGCATTATACCAGTTCTATGAGCTATTGATCAATCCTCTCATGATATGATTATTGCAAATAATTTTCAAAGATTATATTCTCCATGCACCTAGACCATTCACCAAATAATATTTACAATTAATGGTCACTCAGTTCCTATTGAAAAATTAAGTAATGCTTACACTCATCAGAAAATTGAATTTACACATAGCCAGTGTGGTAAGAAGGTAACGCCTGCATAACAAGAAGTAGCACTAGCAATCTCATTACTTGAGTTATCTGTTAAAGAGCGGATTGTTAAACAGCAAGAAAAATCATACAAATAACTCTACTATGACAATCCTCTAAAATTTTGAGATAAAGACAAAACATTTGCTAAAATCACTTTATTAAATCCCAACGCTATCATCTGGGTTAAACAAATGGTGTATATCCACTAGGACGTTCAAGAGTTTAATAAACAAACCAAAGAACTTCTGGATAAAGAATTGATTAGAAACAGTAAGAGTCCTCACACCAGTCTCGCTTTTATGGTAAGAAATCATGCTGAAGAAAAAAGAGGAAAAGTTAAAATAGTAATCAATTATAAAAAGTTTAATGATAATACTGTCTTCGATGGTTACTAAATTCCTCACAAAACACTCATTTTCAATAGAATTCAAGGAGCCTCTTGGTTCTCGAAAATGGATTGCAAAAACGATTATTGGCAGATAAAAATGGATGAGAAAAGTATTCCTTTAACTGCATTTAGTGCCCCACAAGGACATTATGAATGGATAGTAATGCCATTTGGTCTTAAAAATACACCCCAAATATTTCATAGAAGAATGGATAACATCTTCAAAGACCTTAATCATTGTTGTTTAGTTTACATTAATGATATTCGTGTCTTTTCGAAAACCATAGACCAACACAAAGACGATATATTGGCTATCACCCAAAGATGAATTGATCATGGTATTATAATTGAAAAAAACAAATGTATTTATGCTGAACAAGAAATTGAGTTTTTAGGTCTATAGATAAAAGCTGGACAGATTATTCTACAAAGACATATTCTAGAAAAAATATAAAAAAATTCCTGAAAAGATTGAAGATAGGAAGCAGTTAGAAAGATTTATTGAATGTCTCACATATACTTCAGATTTCATTAAAAATTTGGCTAAACTAAGAAAACCATTACAACAAAAACTCAAGAAAGATGTGATGTGTACATACACTATTGATGATTCAAAGATTGTCCAGAACTTCAAAAAGATGTACCTTAATTTACCTAATAAGGGAGATGATTTAATTCTTGAGACAGACGCCTGCACTGAACACTGGAGTGCAGTACTCAAAATAAAAAAAGGAGAAAAACTTTACAAATATTGCAGTTGAAGTTTTAATAACGTAGAATGTAACTATCCCACTATGGAAAAGAAAATCCTTGCAGTCATAAGGGGAATTGAAAAATTCGTAATCTTTTTAGCCCAAAAACCTTTTCTTATTCGAACTTATTGCAAAGGAATACTTGGTTTTGTAAAAAAGAATTTATCAAATATGCAAGCACAAGGACGACTCCTGTATTGGTAATTATCGTTTAACTAGTTTTTCTTCTCTATTGAACATATACAAGGATCAAAGAACTCTCTGGCAGACAGTCTAACTCGAGAACTCGCCAATGGTGATCATCAAAGTTGACCTCTTGCCAGAAAAGGAGGAGATCTTTAATGAAATGCCATTACTGCTAGAACGGGCTACACCTTCCAGTAAAGTCCTTATCGATAACCTAGAATTCTATACAAAAAGTAGATCATTTTTGGTCCACTATCTACTGCCTACCTAATGGCCCAAATATTTTTCCTTCTAGAGTTGCAAATTAGTTACTTTTAGAGTTCTTATGGTATCCAATAAAAAACAAGTTCTCATGTTCAAGAAAAATGGCTCAATGAGTGGTATGCAGCTTGCATCAACTTTTATCATCATTATTCCTTTGATATTTGGGAGTTTTGGAGTACAACCATCTATTTTCTCGATAGATCCGGAGTCAGTGGTATTTGTTTCCCAGCAAGTTCATTATCTCCAAATGATCATGTCTTTGAAGCCCAGAAATACGGGATAGTACTTCATAGAGATCCCACATCCAAAATTCTCATTTTTCTCAACCTTAACTAAATTCTAGCAATGCATGTTCAAAAGGATCAATTCGATTCTTACATCTTCTGAGGGTCCAACAAAAATTCTAGTTCGCAGATGCCCAACTTTAGAGATTTATAGCGCTCTAATTGAATATAAAAATGGAAAAGTCAAACCGGCCCATTATCTTGTCTAGATCGTTGATTGCGATGATCTCAATGATCAACGACAAAATTGGATTCAGGGAAATACAATATATCTAGTTATTGATCATGCTTTATCAAGAGCCATTGGATTTTTTAACATTTATCATCAATGTTGGGCATTAATCGAGCAAGGAAAAACATTAATGCATTGTGGAAACACTACTTTCGCCTATAGTAATGAGTTTAAAGATTACATGAAGGTTGAAGGTGCAGAATCAAAAGATATTTTTGATTATCTCTTTGATGTTGGAGCTGGAAAATTCTTATTAGAAAAAGAAAAAAACTATCTCCTTGAATTATTTGAAGAATGAGATCC
Source organism: Selenicereus undatus (assembly GCA_017589665.1). NCBI lineage: Eukaryota > Viridiplantae > Streptophyta > Magnoliopsida > Caryophyllales > Cactaceae > Selenicereus > Selenicereus undatus. The sequence goes on along the minus strand of JACYFF010019584.1, from coordinate 108,922,500 downwards.
AGAGCATCTTAAGTAGATTGATGAACATTTTGATGATTACCCAGATAATGATGGTATGAAAGATATAATTGGAGATGAATGTATGCAGAATCTCAATAATGATGACTACTCTTGTCATCTTTAAAAGTTATGAAAAGTAGCAGTCTCATTATTGTACTAGGTTGACAAATGTTTGGTCTGTAAAATAAAGTGTGTACTGTAGTCATGTAAAAAATTTGTATGTAATGTAGCCTTTAGGCCATCGTATGCACCCCCATCCCCTTTATAAATAGAGAGGTCGAGTCCTGAGCTGAGATACGGTCATTTGAGCATTCTTGAGCAAAAGAGAAGACATGATTCTCCATTTCTCTATGAGCAAACATCTCTAATGATCTTAGCTTAAGTCCCTCTTCAAGCTTTCCATTGTAATATATCCACTTTCAAAGCTTTAAATAAAAGACGTTTTTCAGTAGGAAACGTTATTCAATCGAACCTTATGTCTTAAATATTATAATTTCTTAATTAAAGTCTCACTATCTTTCAAAATATAAAACTTGATTAGTGACTACGATCTGAGTTAGGAAACAAAACAGATATGTGATATGCTGGATATAAGGAAGGTGTAGTTCAGATTAGCAATCTCTGTAAACTGGAAGTTAGAGGAACGCCAGGGTACAATGCCGACTAAGTTCAGGTAGTAGTAAAATGGTAAGAAGTTTTAAGTTGTAACCTTATAACTCAGCATAGCGAAAAAGAGCAGGGCCTTAGAAGGTGATACTCTATCATTTGTCTAAGAATATTTTCATGTTGATTGATATACTTGTACTATATGGTCTTAATCAACAGCACGTTTATTCAAGTGATCCAACCACAATTGTGAAATTTTGATGGGGTACACTCGTACAAGGCTACAAGCAAGTTTCATGATCTTAAAATAGAGATCAGGTCTTAAGAGATGTCTGTTTTGCAAATACAAGAGATCAAAGCTGCTAAATGTGGAGTTTTATACGCTGTTTCGCAACTTCAATTTAATTTCATTCTCATCATATATATGTTTTTTTTTACCGTAATTTTACATGTTTTTTAAAAGCAACTTCATCTCTTTGCTTTTAAAATTAAGGAAGATTATCTACACTTTAATCTTCTCAAATTCTATTTAGATAAGTTGGCGTATTTTTTGCTATCCTTGTCATGTTTTGCCAATATTGGCTGAAACTACAGTGAGTCTACGTACATGAAGAATAATTAAATGTCCATTTTACTCAGTTTTGCTATTTTTACAACAGTGTGACATCTCCTATATGCTTCGAGCTAGTATGTAAAATCCGGCTTGATCACCAAATAACTAAGACGTCCTTTAGCCAAAGCAACGCAATTTTTGAAGACAACTAAGGCCATGTTCTTTTTGTAATTTACCCAACTCACTCATTCACACTCCCACCAACTCATTTTCCCCATTTTTCACATCTTCCTACACTTTAAAAAAAATATCACTCCTTCCCACTCATTTCCACTCTCATTCACTTTTATCCCTCCTTCCTGCTCCTACCTATAACTATTATTTTTCATATTTTGAAAATTTTTATAATTTATGTAATTGTGTGTACAAATAATTTGATAATAATTATCAAAATTTTTAATTATTTTTTGGATATTATAGAAATATTTGTTCATTTTGCCGGAAATTGTAGATGACGTAATTTTTGTTATATATATTGAAAAAATAATAACTTTTTTCTACTTTGTTAAGCAAATGTTAGTTTTTTGTGACTGGTAAATATTTATTTTTCGTTCATCGTAATTTGGGGCCAAATTTGCATATGTTCTTTCCAGCATAATGAAGGAACGAGTAAATTTTTTTGGCATTGTTTGTACTTTGTGATAGGAAATGCAGATGCATTGTACATGTACTTTGAGTAGATTTTTTTTTCTGTGTGCGATAGTAACAAAATATTGGAAGTTCTTCATACAAATTGCAGATGATTGTTTTTCGTGTACTGAGGGTCTGTTCTTTTCGTTGGGAAATATGAGTTGGTAAATGAGTGAAGTTGGTTGAGATTGGTAGAAGTGAGTTAAAATAGGTTGAAGTGGGTATTTTTTTATTGAAGTGGGTTGAAGTAGGTTCAAGTGAGTTGAGGTTGAAGTTGGTTGATTTTTTTTTTTTTGTATGATGGGTAGAAGTTGGTTAAAATAAGAAAAAATAGGTTGAAATTGGTTGAAGTGAGCTAAAGTGGGTTGAAGTTGGTGTTTTTTTATTGACGTTCGTGAAGTGGGTTGGTGAGTTGAAGTTGGTTGAGGTTTGTAAATTTAAATATACCAACAAAACGAACAAGGCTAAACATATGTGTATTTTTTTCGTTGTTCGTATTTGATTAATATATGAAGAAAAAAATACATCCGTAATTTGTTTTATGAATAATGAAAATTACAATTTTTTTAGGTAACAATGCTCACGAAACAACTTGAGTCAACACAGAAAAATATTTTTTTCAGTCTAGAAATTTTTTTTATCATCAGTAATTACTAACACAAATAAAAGATTATATTAAAAAAACAAAATACGTAACTTACATCAACTCTCCTACTTCATTGGACTCCTTCCCACGTCTTCCAACTCCTTCCGCATTTTCTCACACTTAAAAAAATATACCACTCCTACCAACTCTTACCCACTCCTTCCCCCTATTTTCCACTCCCATCCATCCCACACCTGCAATTTTTCAACAAAAAGAGCAGGGCCTAATTAATATTAGTAAAGTGATCTTCTCACAAAGGCCATGTAGTTAACGATTATACATGTGGTGGTGGAAATTACAATTTCAAGATACTACTAGGATTTTTTTATTTTTTTTTTGTGGGTGCAAAAATACTACCAGGATTTTATGATTGATATGTATGAATTTGTTAGAAAGTATGCTGTTAATTATATGCTTTGTTTGAATACACAAAAAACCCCCCTAAATCTTAGGACTTACAACAAACTTTCTATTTATAGTAAAGAAAATATGGCCATATGTATGATCAAGCAAAATTTTCATTTATTCCTGCTTTTTTTTTTCGATTGATAGTCTCATAACATATGGAGAAATACTCACAAATATCGAAATCAACATCCAAGCGACAAAACCACCATAAAGAACAAAACAAAGGAACCAGACAGTGGTAATAATAATTAAGGAAACAAAACGGAGATGGGATGAAAGTTCCTCGCTAGTATGTCTGCTGTGTATGGTATATGCTCCTTCCATGTCAGAGACCAGAGGGCTACCCTCCTCCTGATTGAGTGACAGTGTGCAATTTTCTCAATTGCTTGCTTGTCAAAAACCAACCCATTCCTTATCATCCAAATACTACAAGTTACTACAAAGAGTGTAGCAATTCAAAACTTCTTCCTCACCAGGTTGGGGACCCTTCTAGTTATCCAGCTCTCATAAAATTGTTTATATGTGGAAGCATGTGTAATGGATTGACCAAAATCTTCTGCTGTGTCTTTTCACACCGTCTAGCTTATCGAACAGTTGACAAGCAAGTGATCCACACCTTCTGCTATGTCATTTACTCATGCTTTACTTAATTTCTTTTAAATAGTTTTTGGGCCTCCATTTTAGGCTTTCAGCAGGGCCGAAGCAATCCAATTTAGTCATATATATAAATATATATGCATATATATATATATATATATGAATTGGGTGAGAGTGATAAGACATGTTGCATAATTAATATTTTTATTAAAAATTTATTATTTATAATTAAAGATCATAATAAAAAGCACATTTAAAATTGCATTCATGAAGAAAGAAAGAAGTTAAATCAATTATAATATGCTAATGTCATTACTTTTAGAGATATTATTTTTAAAAAATATTTTAATTGAAACTTTAAAATAATTCGTATATAGCACACTAACATAGGATTAAGGCTAGTTATATACTATTCATGCCCACGTTTTGGACTTCATCTTAACACAGTATGCACTATTCATGCGTTAAATGTCCTATTAAGGCCCTATTTTATTTCGCGTTTTTTAGGATTTACTTAAGAACTTACATCTCCTTATAACTTCTTACATCTTTAGCATAATCTTTACATTTTCTTACATCTTCTTACATTTCCTTACATTTCCTTACATCTCCTTACATCTTCTTACATCTCATATAGATTTTCTATAACAATCAAAACTCTTTACAGCTCCTTACATCTTCTTACAGCTCCTTACAACTCCTTATATTTTCTTACAGCTCTTTACATCTCCTTACAGCTCCTTACAACTCCTTACAATTTCTTACAGCTCCTTACATTTATTAGTTGTATCTAAGCGTGAAATAGAACATGCCCTAACTCAATTTTTACGACGGTGTGACATCTCGTATGCTTCTTTGGAGTTCGAAGAGATTAAAAAAAAAAAAACCATGGATAAAGAAAACTTTTCTCAAAGAAAGAAGTTAAGTAAATATTATATATATCCAAATTTCATGCATTATGTACCATGGATACAGAAAACTTTTGTAAAACGCCGACTTTTCATGTTAGTTATTTTAAAGGTTGGGTGATGATAAGTATTTTGCCACAAAATACTTTTAAATATCTTACCTTAATTCAAATTAATGTGTTTTATAATTTAAAATCACCAAATTTAAAATGATTACAAATTATTGTGAGTTGAAAATTTTCGTCGGCTATTACAACAAATACAAAGTAACACTATAATCGGAACAATCTGATATGTGAAGGCATATCATATTTGTAATTTTGTAAATGCGAAAAATTATATATAAAAGTATGATTTTAGATACAATTTATAAGTTTTGATATCCTTACCGCTATTCAATCATATCATTTTTTCAATTTAATTTGTGAGAATGTACATTTTAAGTGAAAACAAAACACTTAAAATGTGCCTTGTACTCAGACATTTATCGTTCTGCATTAAAGGCTATATAATGCTTTGGGGCTCGAAAATGTTAAAAAGAAATTTACTATTGATCTATTCTCTAATATTGTAGAAAATTGACTGAATTTCACCTAAAATTTGGATTTTATCCTAGGCTTCTAACCACTTTAGTTTGTACTTGATCAATTAGGGGCATGTCCATTTCAACATTGACATATCACTTATCTTTTCCAACCACTTATATATAGTTGACGCCTACTGCTCCATACTATTGTTTACTGCTCTTGCACACATTTATTTACAACTGTTTACTATTATTTGCCACTTTTTATTGCTTACTTATATATTTACAACTGCTGAAATGAATAGGCCTAAACGATTATAGTTAACTAAACCAGTCAAGTTTAAATGACATATATTAATCAATTGTAATAAAAACTTGCACGTACATTGGTGCAACTAATTTCGAGCTCAATTCCCTCGGGATAATATGAAAAGTCTATACTTTTTTTAGGCTTGTAACCTTGTACTAATTAATTAGGGTGATGACAACAAATACAACAATTAGAATTTGCAAATATTATATATGTTTTTATTTTGGTGTAAGTGAGGCGCAAAGATCAGCATTGAGCAGGATTTGAACCCAACTCTTAGACAACATAACTCTCAGAGACTTTACCAGTTTTGTTAATTGGTATTCACATTGCAAATATTATTTTGAATATGAACAATTCTTTATTTGTCACATGGCAAATGTACTCGTGAACCATCCATAGGATACGCTCAACTTTGTATTAAAAATATATAGAGTTAGAAAAAGAAAAAGAAAAAGAAAAGACAAGAGATATGTTTTTAATATGGTACGATACCTATATGATAACTGATAAAGTGAATGAGAACATGAAACCTAAAATTTCACATATCTAAACTATCAATTTAAGTTTTTTAGTTTAATTAGGTTGATATTTTATTAGCAATAAAACTAGGTATGAAAATTTAACCAAATAAAGTGCTACTTGACTCCATAGTCATGATTCATCACGGTATGATAGTAAAGTATAAGATATGATTAGGAGAGATGCACCCGCAATTTATTATGTACAATCGGGCCCACCACTAGCTGCAAATTATAAAGAAGGTGCTTCGGTTCAACATTAGTTATAATCAGCACTAATAGTAGGAATGTGTGAGTAGTGGAGTGGCAAAGGTGTTTTACTCAAATTAGTGAGGTCATGGGGTTCATTTTGTGGTAAAAGCAAAGCCTATTTTTTTAATTATTATTATTTTCGTCATAAAAGTCTTTTAAGTGCATTTCAAAAAACATTCTAATTTTTTAAAATTTTTCCATTGAAATATTAAGGCATACACTTGTATTTACATTATGGATCTACGTTCACTATTTTTGTATAAAAATTCTAATTTTAAGATAAATATTAATTGAAAATTTGTATATTTACTATCCGTATTTTTACTCAATGGAAGCATATGGTATAATACAAATATAATCCAACTAACTAAAAGTATGTCATAGCTTACTAAATATAAATCATAGCTCACTAAAAGATGAATATATCATACTTTAGAATATGAACAAAAAAGTATATGTGCTAACTAAAATTATGTACTATATTATTTGTTCACTCTTTTTTTTTATTATGAATGATTAGTATTCCACGCTAAATCATACTGGCCACAAAATACATTTTATAGCTTACCAAATATCTATTATAGCTCACTAAATAAATATAACAGCTCACTAAAAAGAATAGTGTAGATAGCCAGCAAATAATATTGTCAAATTCTTGGGTTATGTTACAGCTCAATCATTTTTTTACTATGGCATAAGGGTGTTTGTATTATATTTTGTGAGTGTAATAGAAATGTAGTGAATTAATTAAATATAGTCCAACTCACTAAATATATGCCATAGCTCACTAAATATATGTCATAGTTCACTAAAAAAATATAGACAACTAAAATATAGTTTAGTGAGTTTCAGATGCACAATTATATTATCTTTTATTATGATATAAGCGCATTCATATTATACATATTTAGTTAGTATAATACAATCCAACTCACTAAAAGTATGTTATAACTCATTAAATATAAGTCATAACTCACTAAAAAACGAATATATCATACCTTAGAATATGAACAAAAAAGTATATGTATTAACTAAAATTGTGTACTATATTGTTTGTTCACTCATTTTTTTTATTATGAATGATTGGTATTCTATGCTAAATCATATTGGTCACAAAATATATTTTATAACTCACCAAATATCTATCATAGCTCACTAAATAAATAGCATAGCTCACTAAAAAGAATAGTATGGATAGCCAGCAAATAATATTATCAAATTCTTGGATTATATAACGGCTCTATCATTTTTTACTATGACATAAGGTGTTTGTATTATATTTTGTGAGTATAATAGAAATGTTGTGAATTAATTAAATATAGTTCAACTCACTAAATATATGTCATAACTCACTAAATATATGTTATAGCTCACTAAAAAAATATAGAGAACTAGAATATAGTTGAGTAAGTTTCATATGCACAATAACATTTTTTTTAGTACAATGGTACATTTTAATAAGTTATATAGTATTTTTACTAAGTGAAACCTATGGTACACAAGATGCATTGGTTTGATCTATCTACTCACTAAAAGTATGTCTCAACTCGCTAAGTATTGTAGTGAAATATACATTTTTAGTGAGTTGAAATTTGATTGTACAATTATATTGCTTATGTAGTATCGTAGTGTGCTATACATTTTTAGTTAGCTGAAATTCGATTGTACAGTTGATTCTGTATAACCGTTTGTATGATATAACAACTTAGTAAATAAATATTATAGCTCACTAAAAAAATATAGACAGCTAAAATATAGTTTAGTGAGTTTCAAATTCACAATAATATTTTTTTTTAGTACAATAGCACATTTAATAAGCTATATAGTATTTTTATT
>JACYFF010019584.1:108879668-108904647 GCA_017589665.1 Selenicereus undatus | reverse complement strand
ATCAGCATTATATATATATATATATATGACGTAGAACCTGCATCGATATAATCCATAAATTGGATCAAAGAAGAGAGAATATTTCTTTCAATCAATAAACTACGCAATTATAAATTGGAGCAAAGGCAAATTGACTTGTTGGGCAATATCTTATGCACTTGTTAATGAAAAAAATTTGTGAAAATAATATAAAAATTTGAAAAAATACAATATTAAGATAGATTGAAGAATGCTGATGAGTGTTGACCATGACTGAAATTGTAAGCAATGTTAATTAATGCTGAAAATTGATAAATATTTACGATAAGCTGAAAAGAATAGGCCCGACACTTAAAACTCTTCTCTCTTTTGTGGCATCTATTTATGTACATTGAACATTATTCTCTTTCACCTATAGATGGGCCTCAATTGTTTTAAATATTTTATTAATTGTCCTCTTAAATTATGCCTCCTTGTGTTCCCTTGAATTATTGATGAATGCTACACAATTAATGTTTCGTAATTATCTAAACAAAAAATCAAATTTTAGCATTTTTTAAAACCATTTTTAAAGATTGGCGAATTTTTAGAACTTCAAAGAAAAAACGAATGATTCAAGCAAAAATAAAAATAAAAATAAAAACATTCACAGTTGGTAAGTACAAATGTTATATGGACGCAAGGGATAATCCCTATTCTCTTGCTTTACCGTGTGGAATCTTCATATTTGAAGCAGGACTTCTAACCCCTATGAAGCAATTGATCACCCGAGGACCCCGTGAACCTCTGTGGAATCAACATCATTTTTAAGAAACAATAATATAAGACACAAATATATTTAATCAAATGTATTTTTATTTTTTTAATCTGTAGTTGGCTGATTTCAATCTTATTCGTTCGGTGCTATAAGACACACATCTATATGCCATAATGTGATATGCAAAAAGTATACCGAAAACGCTCCCCCCCAAAAACACCAATCCAATAAATGTGTGAATGTGACTTCAAAAAGTAAATGACGTGACGCTGAATTATTATACACGAACAAGAATTTTATTCATGAATAAATCAAACACATAATAACTAAATTCAATAATTCTCTCAAATTATCACTAATAATTGAAATAATATCACATACAATGTACGACAACGAATATTGAGAAGCTACGAATATGAAAATGAGAAGAAGAACGACCAACAAGCATGCAACTCAAAAAAATAAAGTAAAATAAAGATCATCAAAGCGTTCATGGTGCACCATGAAAGCTAACAATATCCTTCTAATGATGTGACAAGAAACAAAACAACACGTCCGAGCACAGTTAAACCTGAGAAATTTTGCACCACTCGCACTGGACCACCTAAGAGACAATAAGAAAAGATTATTCCGACAGTATAAAACCACGCAAATTTCAATCCACCTCTATAGACCAGACCACCACATAATCCAAGCATGAGTTGAGAATCAAAACACAACTGCTACTAATTCATACTCGAACTGCACGTACATTTTGTTAAATGGAATCCGATTTTAGCCACCTTCGACAGATGCAACGAGACCTATAAGAAAAAAACAACTGAAAATACCAGTGCACGAGATTAGGACCTGGAACTGGAATCAAGGAGGGAATAGTTGATATCATTTTCAAGGCTGGGAAGTGCAGACCAGCGAACAAAATTACCCTGTATGCCACAACACCATGTCAACGGCTCACATATTGTACTAATTCTCGATTGTGTTTGCACACCATCAATAGATGTCAAACTACCAAAAGTAAATGCCCTTTGGCCATGTGTATATGTCCAACATTTTACCAATGAAACGTACAAAAACTCAACGGAATGGACAAAAAAGGGGAAGTACTCCACCATTCTCAACTCTCCTTCAAGCACCCTATTCGTGAACCCCAGCATTTTCAAGATCAACGTCACCCATTCCAGTATCTTCTTCCTCCTCACTATCCTCATCGCCACTAACCTCTTCATTAACTTGACGCAATTTCTCCATGTGCTCTTGGAGTAGTTTGTCATCCCGCTCACTCACCTGCACCCGAAGCCCGACAGTAAGTCTCAACAAAATTGATAATATGAGAAGCAAATAAGGATTTTTGATTGCAAGCTCCAAAAATGTTGCTTAACAAAAAGAAAAAAAAGAACTATATCCCCCCTCCCCCTCTTTCTTTCACGAAGCTGGGGTTGAAGGGAGCACATACAGTTCTTGGTGCATCCTTGATCGCAAGTTTTCCCTTGTGGCGCTCAATTTCTTCAGTAGCAGCAGCAATTGCTTTGTTAAGGGTTGCAATACCTTGTTCCTGTGACAAGCACAAATGATAATTATGTATGGAAACTTAGATAAAGCAAACAGCAGTATAAATGGTCGACATGAAACACAGACATGAGGTAAAAAGGAAATTCGGAGGTACACTGGAATGGTAATCATGTTGCATCAGTAAATGTCAAATAGTAGAACTAATGCTAGGGAGATTTGGTAGAAATTGGAGAAAACTCATTAGCAATCTCCATTTACATAATACATTTACCAGTATTGACTAAAACTTCAATAGGTTTCAGTCCTAGAACCAGCGTAAATGATCATCCCAACCAAAACAAAAAAAGATTAATGCAGCGGCAAGACAGATGAAAGAGGCAATAATACATAACATAAGATATCGATTCAAAAATGTTGAGAAATAATGGACAGTTTGCATATGACAAGATAAAGAGGCCTACTGGTCAACAATTTATTCCAGGCCCCAAACAAACCAAACCAATATACCAAGCAAACAGTCTAAAAATTCCCAACCTCAATAACCCAAGGGAATAGCAAGACCATCTTGAAAGACATCTGGAAGAAAAGAACTCACCTTATCAAGAGTCTGAGTGGTCAAAACATAGAGTGGCGGGGCAACAAGCTTAATTTTCACAGGGCAGTCTTCTGTTCCTGCTGCTTCCGCTTTACGCATGGCCTCCTGCAAATGCTCATATTAGCCAATGTAACATGATAATGTTAAATGGAAAACTTTAGTGATCACATTCTAAGGAGGATACAATCTCAGATCCGATCATCTTCAACATCAAATGCGACAGATGGCAGCTCCAGCCTTAAAAAGAGCTTGGTTATAAAAGAACCCAACTGCCATTCTTGGCATTCAACAGATTGTTCAAGATTGACCTGAAAAGTACCTTTATTACCTTATACTTGTTTCCCAGGTTTAGAAGGTCTGGGTCTGGGTTATTGGGTTTGTGTTTATATGATTTTCCCAATAGGGATTCTCCCAAGGTTATAAATACCACACTGGAGCCCGTACCGTTTTTTCACTGGAACGGTACATCTCGTATCGGTACCGAATTTTTCACACCGGACTCTTAAAAATAGAAAATATTTTTTGACATAAAGCTAAAAACATATGCCATTATTCATTTTCTGTCACAATAAATGACTACCCATTTTGAAAAGAATAATCAATCCCATATGAATTTCCCCATCCAATTCCCAATGCCCAACTTGACAGCCTGCTGCCCCTTCCCCTTCTTGTATAAAATAGTAATGTGAAACCTAGACCCACCAAACTGTATCCCTTTCACTGCACCACGATGCCGCCCCCCAAACTTTATCTCTCATCAGTCCTCACCTTCCATTTTCAAGTTCCTCACCTTCCATTTTTGAGTACCTGAATTGCACCTCAATTCTATGCCCTTCCTGGCCCTATATGGCAAACAGCTATTAGTTGTTAGCTGTTTGTATTAGCTATTAACTGCTAGCTGTTTGAGCTAACTGTTTGCATTAATTGTTTGAATTAACTGGTTGTTAGAAAACTGTTTGGTAAAATTAGTTGTTTCTGATAAAATTGTGAGACAAAAAGCTAATTCTTCAAAAAGCTCATCCAAAAAGTTCATGGAATAAGCTTTTTCAAATTAACTTTTTAGACCAAAAAACTCTTCCAAAATACTCTTTCACCAAACACCGAGATTAGCTTTTTTACTTGATCAAACTCCTAATTTTGGTCAAAAAAAGCCTTTTTTGACCAAAAAACTCTTCAAAAAGCTATTTGCCAAACACCCTCTATGTTTCTCTTTCCTCTCCTCACCTCCACATCCCCAAAGCCATCGTCCTATGTAGTTGGTCCCTCAATTCGGCCCTGTTGGCACTAACAAGGCGACAAAGTTGAGGTACCAGTTGTCATGGCTTGGAGGTCCATTAAAGACCGGTAATTTCAGCCGATTTAGTCCTTATTGGCGGTGCAAGGCCGAGATGCTCCAATAAGGACCGAGATTTCAGCGGTATAAAACAAGCCTTTACTATGTACCAAAAATGCAGCGAAATGAGACATATCGCACTGTACCGGCCAGTAGGCCCGGCACGGTGCGAGATATATAACATTGGATTCTCCTCCTGTCCGTTCTCACTTCTCTCTCACTCTCTCTCTCTCAAAATATAATTGTGGCCAAGGAGTAGATTGGTAGAATTCACCACAAACAACTTCACCCCCCCTCCCTCACTTTTTCAGAGTCCAAAGTCCACGCTAGTCCTTGTAGTCCTCACAACCAATACTGACACCATGGAAAAATATCTTTGCTCGCAGCTCCTCTACTTCCTAACTCTGTTCTCTGCACACTATGTTCTCTACCACAAAATATGTCCATAGGTTGACCACTTCATGTATTTTCGCTTTTTTAGTACCTAAACAAAAGCCCATACGACCTCCCCCCCCCCCCCCAAAAAAACATTGGGAGTGTGTAGCCTTCTTTGCTTGGAATGGACTTTAAGTCAAATCATTGAACTGAAAAAGATAGAATTGTTATCCCGTATAGAATTGAAAACCACACAGCATGCTAAGAGTACCTGCCCATTTAGCCATATAAATTTCAACTCCTGTCTCAAAAACCTTGACTGTTAGATAGATTAACATCGTATAGAGTACAATGCAGAAACAATCATCAGCTAGATACATCAAAATGAATTTAGAAATCCCATAATACTAGCCAAAAGATAGGCAACACAGAAACAATCAACTCCATACATAAATCACCCCACCAGTATACTAACATCAGTAACACACTTTAGTCCCTATAAACAGAGATCCCATTAACTAACGAATAAGATTAGGCTCCTCCAAGACCTACACAGATGTGATTCCACACTAATGGATGCTGTGCCTCAAGCACACAGCTTCAAAAGAATAAAGGGCCATACCTTTATATGCAGAACTCCATCAAACTGGAAACATTTCATTTCTATATCAGCACGAATCTTCAGAGGCTGAGGGGTCATCCTCCGTCTAACATTCTTGACCAAAGCATCCTTGATCTCTGGAGTTACAGCAGGGACAACTTTGGTAACCTGCAGCATGAGCAATATGAGGCAAGAACGTGAAATATCATCAAACAAGATAGGAAATGAATGTACTTTACCTCCTGCCCATCAGGACCAGTTTCTTTAACTTCATAAGTAAGGGGATCCAATACCGAATCAGGATCAGTCACAATTATCTTGAATGCCTACAGTCACAAGATACGCATATATATATTTAATAAAGCTATTGAGCACAATACAAGAAATTGATTTAGAATAAAATCAAAAAAACACAGATAAACGCTCAGAAAGCCGAGACTGACCTCAAAAGCATGTCCATACTTCCGATATAGGGGCCATCCAATACGTACATATAAATCCTACACAAAAAGGGGACATGTTAAAGGAAACTTGATACAGAGAAAATAACCAATATTTTAATGCACAGATAATACTGCAAGATCCATCAAAAAGGAAACCACTACCAGTATTGGTCCCACTGTATGCGAGTACCCAGACCCAAGTTCCAACTCAATGTAGAACCTAACTTGGTCAAACTAACCAACAGTAGATACTATATAATAACCAAATAACATACACCAAACATATCTAGGCTCATTCTGGGAAGTTCATCAACAACAGTCGCAAAGAGGAATACACCTCAAGCTAGTCCATCAGCTCATATCAACAGAAAATGCTCTGTCCCCATCAAGCGAACCACCAGTAGTCTTGGCTTATCAAGACCTATCTTTCATAACTACAATATAAGCACTATGGACTTGTATGATTATCATCAAGAACACCCCAGATAAAATCTCTAAGCACTATATGACACTGAACTCCCATATAAAAAGAAGTAACAATAGAATGATAAAACTGAGACTACATTGGTGGATGCCTTTCTAAGTGCTGGAAAAGCTACTTTCAGGCGATTTTTTGGCTTGGATTATAGTTGTTATAGAAACAAGCCTCTTGAAATGGATCTTTACTCACCAGTTCTCTTTAACCCAGCATTACCACGGTTGGTACAGGCTACCTGAAACCCTGCTTAGGCAGGACTCCGGGCCACAAATTCATATATGTTAAGTGACTTGAATATGGAGGCATAGATCTTGGAAAATGCTGCAATACAGTTTTAAAAAAAAAAGGAAAACTCTCCCCAATTCTCCCAACACCCCACCCCCCAAAAAGAAAAGGAACAGAAAGACGCAGCCGAAAACTTAGAATTGAAAGCCTTTAATTAGGATTTATTTAGATTTTGTTTTGCTAAAGGAGGGTCTAGCCAAAACTGAAGTAGTTTGAAAGTCTTACTGTAAGGGAAACTATGTTTGCAAAAGCGCGCCCCAGGCGCAAACTGTTGCGCCTTGAAGAGGGTCAGGGGCAGCCCATTCTCTAAGCGCGGGCTTTTCAAGGCTTCTCTGGGCTTCTGGTCGAGGCGCGGGGCACGCGCTTTCTGGGCTTTGTTGATCTTAACTTGCCATTAGAGAAAAAAAAGGAAAAAAATTATATAAAGGCCAAATTTCAAGGGCTCAAGGCCCTCTACTGCGACTCACCTTCCTCTTTTGAGCTCCCTTGTGCATCTGGCTGGTGGTGGTGCTCCTTTCTTATGCTCTCTGTTTGTTTCAGCGCAAACCCTAGACTCCACAAGACCATGTAAGTGCTTCTACTCCTTTCTCCTTTCAATTTTCCATCTTCCTCCTCTTCCTCCTCCTTCTCTGAGTCTCGACTACCATGGAAGTGGTTTCGAACTTTACTCTTTTTTTTGGGCCTGAATTGGTGCCAGACTCGCCCTGCTACAGTGCCAAACTCCTCTTCTTCTCTTCTTTTCGCTTCTTTCTCTATCTGAAGTCTCGAATCCCCCCCCCCCAAGCCAAGGACATGGTTGGAATTCTATTATTTAGTTTGGGTAAATAAGTGAGCAAGTGTTGTGTCTAATAATTCCATGGGGCAGCCGTACAGGGCACTTCAATTTAATTGAAATGACATAGAGGTGCTTTAATCTTATCTTAAAGTAGTGTTTAAAATTATTGAAGTGGGATTGAATGACAACTTTGGAGCTCTAAATTTTGTAAGTTAACTTACTGTTTGTGAGGGTTTACTGATGACGGGAATATGGAGCACATGTGATATCAACTGTTGCTCAGTTTTAAATTTTTAATCATATATTTTTGTGTAATTGATTGTGTGTGTTTTTTTGTTTGTTGAAAATTGTAGTGAACTCATTTGTGGTGTTAATTTTTGGATTGAATACTTGAATTGAATGGAGGATACATCCGATACTCCTACGGGTTCGGTCTCCTCTAAACCTTTGGATCCAGGAAGAAAGTATGGTAGGCAAGATGAAAATAATAAAAATAATTTCTATTGCAACTTTTGTGGAGTGAGGACCATGGGAGGAGTATTCCGGCTTAAGCAACATTTAGCCGGAGGATATCGTAATACTCTAGGTTGTAAAAAAGTGCCGGAGCATGTTAGGAAAGAAATCTAAGACTATATGGAGCTAAAAAAATCAACAAAGGAAGCATATGATATGTCTAGACAAATGCCGCAAGGCTACTTTCTTGATGAAGATGAAGATGATGAATGTGTTGAAATGAATCCTAGAAGCGGAAAACATGCAAGTGGCGGAAGTGGAACAAAGGGAAGTAATAATGTGTCTTCTAAAAAACCTAGGCAAAAAGGTCCATTGATGTGTACTATACTCCTAATCCCGCAAATGTTCTCAAGGCTAGAAATGACCAAGGGAGGCAAAAAACACTAAATGAGCTATGTAGGAAAGAGTTAAGAGAAAAGACTTGTAGAGATCTAACAAGGTGGTTTTTTGATGCCCGGATTCCTTTTCATACCGCCACTTTTGATAGTTTTGCTATTACTTGTGAATCTATTGGTCAATTTGGCCCGGGATTGAAACCGCCTTCCATGTATGAGTTGAGAGTCCCTTTCCTCAAAAAAGAAGTTGAAGCTACGGAGAAGGCAATAGTGGAGCATAAAAAAGAATGGGACGAGATAGGTTGTTCTATCTTATCTGATGGATGGCGTGATACTACCGTTCAAAAGGATATTGTTAATTTTCTTGTCAACTCTCCAAAAGGCTCGGTCTTTATTAGATCAATGAATGTCTCTGAAGTTATAAAGGATTCAAACCTTTTATTCAAGGTTCTTGATGATATGGTTAAGGAAGTTGGAGAGGAGAATGTGATCCAAGTGGTGATCGACAATGCATCTAATTATGTTAAAGCTGATAAGAAACTAAGAATCATCTACTTATCTACATTCTTGATATGTTAGCTATATAATTATTTTATTCCTATTTCATAAATTCTAGTTTCTAATTTAATTTTTATAAAAAAAGTTTATATAGGAAAATTGTTAATGGCTAAGAGCATGGCTATTAATGCTCTAAAGAAGAGCATGGCTATTAATGCTTATATCCATAGCGCTCCGTTGCTCTTGTGAACTTGATGAGGCGATTCACTAATCAAAGAAACTTGCATAGGCCTGCCGTGACTAAATTTGCCACATCATTCATCACTCTTTCCTCCATTCACAAACAAAAAAACAATTTGAGAAAGATGGTGACTTCTCAAGAATGGAGCAACAGCAAATGGTCAAAGGATGCGGGGGGCAAGAAGATGGCATCTTATATCTTGCAAGAGAGTTATTGGAAGAATATTCTCTATTCTCTTAAATTGACGAGTCCCCTTGTCAAGGTTCTTTGCATGGTTGATGGAGACAAAAGGCCACCTATGGGTTATATCTATGAGACTATGGATAGAGCTAAGAAGGTTATTACTAAGAGCTTTTCAAACAAGAAGGAGAATTATGAGGCATTCAAATATATTGACAAAAGATGGGAATGCCAACTTCACCAACCTTTACATGCGGCGGAACATTATTTGAATCCGAAAATCTATTACTCAAACCCATCTAGTGAAGATTGTAGTGAAGTGATGAAGGGTTTGTTTGATTGCATTGCAAGAATGGTTCCGAATTTGGAGATTCAAGACATGATTCTTGCCGAATTGAATTCATACAAAACTTCTCAAGGTCTGTTTGGAATGCCCATAGCAATAAGGCAAAGAAAGTCATTAGCTCCCGGTAAGAATATTGAATATCATACAAAACTTCTCAAAGTCTCTCGCTTTTTTGTTTCAGCTAAATGCTTATTCTAATTTTTTTTTATAGCTCAATGGTGGAGTTTATATGATCTTCGGCACCCAACTTGAGGAAGTTTGCAATAAGAATCCTTAGCCTTACTTGTAGTGCGACGGGATGTGAGAGGAATTGAGGTGTGTTTCAACATGTAAGTTGCAACTTACAAAAACTATCCACTTATATAATTTTTTAAATTTACTAGTAACTAATTAAACCTACTTACTTTTGTTGACAGTTTCACACCAAGAAGAGAAATAGGCTAGCACAATCCCGATTAAATGATTTGGTTTTTGTCAAATCAAATCGTGCATCGAAGCGCAGACATGAAGAGAGTAGCTCTAGAGATCCCATTCTCCTAAAACAAATCGATGAAAGCAATTAGTGGTTGCTTGGGAGAATGGAAGATGACTCAAATGACGATGATCTTGTGTTTGAGGGGGACACTTTGACTTAGGCAGCTTTTGCTCAAGCTTGCGACACTAATGAGTCCCGCTATAGCACTAGGAGTAGAGAATCAAGAAGCACTAGCACCGCTCAAATTTCGACAAGAGACAAAGGAAAAGCTCCCGCTCATGCTTTTGGTTCTAAATCCTCCCAAGCTCGTACTCAATTGATTGATGAAGATGAGGAAGAGGAATTTGAAGAGGAAGAGGATATTGGAGATGATGTTGAGTTGGTGGATGATGATGAAGATACAGAGCATGTGGTGTTAGAAGATGATGAGGAGGATGCTTAGTTCACTTTTATGAGTTATCTTGCTTTGTGTGCTATGTGTTTTATACTTTCCTTTCATAGCTATGCTAGTTTGTGCCTTTTAAGACTTCTCCGATCTTATGGTGTGTGTTTAGAGACACTATGATGTTGTGTCTTTGCGTATTTTATGACTATTTGCAATGTTGTTCGTTGTTATCTTCATGTTTAATTCCCTACTTAATGTCATTATCTACCTTATTTTCAAAGAAATATGGTTTGGAAATTATTTTGGAGCATTTTATAGCCAAAATGTGCCTCGTGCCTCACATCTGAAAGGCCCGCGCCTTCGCCTTGAAGCCCGCGCCCTGGCTCCAGGACCCTTTGCGCTTTTTTGCACCTTGATCTAAGAAGGGAAAGCTAAGAAACAGAAAACCAAAAATCTACTTGGGATAAATGTGCCATCCTACATCTTGGGGACAACTATCTCTACATATCCAGATTTGGAACATCCAGCTATATTAAAACTCTTGCGTGCTCTAACTCGTAAGGCTAGTGAAACTGTGAACCCAGTGGGTGCACATGTATTATGTTAGAGGTAAGAAAATGAGTTATATGCCTGTCCCTAAGACGCTGAGAAAGATGATAAGTGTGTAGTAAGCTTCTCTTGGCGTATGAGAAGTCCCATGTTTAACTGGTACAAGATATTCTGTCAGATGGTTGTAAAGGTTACAGGATGCTGAGTTGTACACTTCCAGAAATAGAATGGAGGGAATTAAGTGTAGAAACAGAGTGGGATGCATATCCACATTACAGCCAATGGCATAGATTAGCATGTCAAACACTGAGACTAGAAATGAACATCCGACCAGCAAATGTCTGTATAATGCATAGCGGAAGAGTGGATAGCATCTATTTTTCAAGTGTGACTATTTTGGAAGGACTTGGTGCACAATATCGGACTTGGGTTATTCACAGAGATGCAAAGAAAGCACAACAACCGAATTAGTTTTAGGCAAACCTCTTTTCATTAATTGATTTTCATTACTTTGAATGTAAACCTAAAAATGCATGTGACACAGCAGATGAACTAGTAATGTTGTAAGGTGAATAGATCACTGCTTTGATGCTATTTCTTTTCAGGTGCACAATCTTTTGGTTTCTGCTCTAGAGAAGGCAAGTTTTCTTAATTCCATTTGAGCTCAAATAAATCATTTCTATTTTGGAACTGATACTATCTTATCAATTTTTGCAGAAAATTTATGGGGATAGCCTGTGGAGAAGGGTGATTAAGAGCAAATATGGGGATAATGGTCTTGGATGGTATCCATCCAAACCAAGTGGTGCTTATGGGCAAAGTTTATGGAGGTTCATTCACAAAGGATGGGGAAGATTTTTTCATCATTTTTCCTTCAAGGCTAGTGTCGGTTCTTCTATCTTGTTTTGGCACGACCGTTGGTGTACGGAGGGCCCTCTGCAAGATAGCTTCTCCTCTCTTTATGTGCTTACAGTGAACAATGATGCTACTATTGTAGATTTTTGCCAACGTGAGCCTAGCACTATTGTGTGGTCTCCTGTTTTCATCCGTGATGCTTTGGTGGATGACACTATCCTTGCCACTTTTCTCAGTAAGTTGAGTGAGATTGCACTTCATGACTCACCTCATGCGGTTACTTGGGATCTCAACCCTAAAAGCTTTTTCACTGTTAATCTTATTATCTAAATCTCCTCTCTAATTCTACCTTCGCTATGGAGTCTAGATTTTGGAAGAGTTTGGCTCCCTTGAAGGTATCAGTCTTTGTGTGGGAAGTTTCACATGGGAGTATTCTAACATGTGATAATTTACAAAAGAAGGGAATTATTTTGGTGAACAGATGTTCTATGTGTAAAGACAATTTGAAGTTTCCTGATCACCTACTACTACATTGTCAATTTGCAAGGGCTTTGTGGGAGTTATCCTTTAGTTGCTTGGGAGTCTGGTGAGTTGTCTCGGATTCAGTGAGTAATCACCTTTTGGCTTGGGAGGGTGCCTTTGGTAGGAAAGTTAAAGAGAGAAGCATCTTATTGATCACATATGCGATTTTTTGGGCTATTTGGCGAGAGACAAATAAAAGAGTCTTTGCAGGAGAGGAGATGCCCCTTTAACGAATTAAAGATATTCTTATCAAGACTTTTTTCTGGGATAGTGGGAGCTTTTGTGATTCTTCTTTTGATATAATTGATTTTGTGGATAGGTTCCATCTAGGGTGTAGGATGCTTGCTTGCATTCATCCCTTTGTACATTTTGCAGTTTAATATATTTTACTCTTTTTCCTTATCAAAAAAAAAATTTGCAGAAAATTTAAGCAGTAAGCACCCCAAGTTATCAGCAGTACTCTAATTTTTAAGCCTATTAAGTGAAAAATATTTTTAGCAGCAACCTAATGGGTGGTTCAATAGCTTGCACCACAAACAAGTCATAATTATAAATCAACTATATCAATAGATTTTTTTTTTATTTTTTTTTTGGTAAGTAAATCAACTATATCAATAGATGCAGATGTCAAATTCCATACTTCTCAAGAAAGGCTGTTTCAGCTGAACATCCTCACTCAAGTAGAGCTCATAACATAGGCCGACATGATAAATGAACTGAAGACTTCTTATTTTCGCCAAAATAGGCCTTTATTGAGGCTGACAAATACAAAAGAACCAACCAAACCTCTCTTTTTGAGTACTAATTTTACAGCACTCGATCAGCCCCCACCTTCCCACAAGCACATATCTTAAACTACCTTACTTCACAACAGTTCGTGCAGCCAGTTCACAAAGAAGGCTAAAAACAATAAAGTCAAATGAAATCTGAGTCCCTGCCACAAGATTGTATACAATTGCTGGTTTAAGTCGTCCTGACAAGAATGCCAGGTTCCTCCTAACAGTTATGGTCTAAGTTCTATTCAGCGCAATAAACACTTTTCAGACAATACAGCAGCAACTAATTCCATGTGTCATATCCAATTCTGAAATTAACACTACAAATAATACAAGCAACATCATACACACCCAAAATGCCACATAATTCTACTCGTCTCTCAAAAAAACAACAGTATTTCCGAAATTTGATGAAAAGAATGTCTACTCTAAATTAAAACAAGAAAGAAGCATCCAGAACCACGTATAGACAGACATCCAATACACAAAAAGCATCATCAATCAAGAAAGAGCAGAATCATACTTCTACGAAGCTCAAAAAAGAAAGAAATACCATACCTCCAAATCCATACTCATAGTCTCAGCAACATGGCGCATGATGGAGTGAACGAGCTTGCTCTTGTTATACCTCTCCTCACACTGAGCAATATCCTCCTCAGAAACCCTACGCTTGCTAAGATCGATGTAGCCCTTCTCCTTATCAACCCTAAGCACCATGACCGGCTCAATCCGGCCAACTCTGATGAGACTGTTGACACTCCGAATTCGACGGCGAGAGAGCTCAGAGAAGAGAATCATTCCTTCGATGTTGTTGTACTCGAGCAAGGAGACGTAGGCGCCCATGTCGGCTATGTTCTTGACCTGTATCATCACCGCCATGTCCACCTCGGGATACTTCGCTTCGTACATTCTGCACTCCAGGTTCGGACCACCGCTCGCCATGGTTGAGGACGGCGGAGATAGAGAGAAGGTGAGTATCGGCTTCGAGGGTTTTGCCGGAAACTAGGGTTTCTGCAAGTGAGAGAGGGTTAGACGAGGGTAGACTGCAGTTCTTTTTGTCACTTTATTTTTATTCTTCTGTCCACGGCGAAAAGGTAAAGGTTCCTTTCAAAGGTTTACGTGATACGGCGCCGTATGATGAATGAGCGGATTAGTTAAGAACCGCAAAACCAAAAAAAAAAAAAAAAGGGAGATAAATTTGGCTTAAAATCAACGTCGACAGCAGGATTCGAACCTGCGCAGGCAGAGCCCAACAGATTTCGAGTCTGTCTCCTTCACCACTCGGACATATCGACAACTTGGTGATGTTTCCTAGTGCTAAATTGTAAAATATACTTTATTGGGCACAAAAATGACGGCAAACTAACCAAACCACATTCCCACTGAAAACTCTATGAAGTACAGAAGAAAGTCCAAAGGATATGGAGGATCTGCGGCGATAAAGCCCATACCCAAATCTGATTGATATCATGCTCAAGTTTCACAGGATTAGGGAGTTTTAAACTCTCCAGGCTTGTAGCTAGCACTTCTTGATTTGGGCGCAACTTTAGTGCAATGGAGTAGAATTGAGCGTCTTTCGCATATACACTTGCAAATAAAGTTAAGAAAATATAATCGATTTTTTTTTTGGGGTTATTGATAGGAGTGTAGTATGTGCTATTGTCACCGATCACATAATGTAATGACATTTTTGCCCTAAACAAAATATAGCACGAACGATAAAATATAATTTGATAAAAGATGTAAGAAAGGTACATCGGAAGCTTGGACTATATTTGATGCGATGTAATTGATAATTATATTGTCTTACTTGGGATTTTTTGGGGGGGGGGGGGGGGAAGCAAGTCTCAGTTAGGATGTTTTCAAAAAACACGGTAAGTGAGAAGATTTAAAAAAAAAAAACAAAAAAAGGTATCTTCCGTAAACTATCTTGCCAAGCCCGCCCGCGCGCGGTCCCGCCTCTTCTCCTTTTGTGCATGTTGTGTACCTTTGCATGTGGGCCGTTAGGTGTATCGTCACATTGAAAAAGAAAAACAATAACTTGTCGTTGTAGAATTGGTAATCTAACTTGAATAAGCACCCAAAATGACATGTTACCAACAATAAGAAAGTGCAAAATCATGCACATATGAGCCACAGAACAATGTGAAGCCCCAATGGCTAAATTATTCCAGATATTAAACATTCAAAGCCATTGCAGATTTGCAGGTGATTAGGACCTGTGAGCGTGAAACGTAATTTGGGATGACAGATAATTGCATATTATTATCTCTTGTTATCACAAACACACATCAATTAAAGAAATATGTGTAAGTGGAGCCACTTGATCTCCATTCTTCCTTTTTTTGGCTCCATGAACTCCATTCTCGACATCAAGAAATAGAGGAGCTCTAGAATAGAAACTGTGAAAACACTGGTGTACACTATAATTATAGTCTTCCTAATATAAACAGAAAAACAAAGTTCGCTTGACTTATATCACAGCTATACAGCTTTTTCATACAGCTATAGGAAAACATAATCTCGTTTACATTCCAGCTCTATCAATCACCCATAGAGCCCAGGACTTTACAGAAGATGAAATGCTCCTCAAGAAAGGCATCTTTCCTATCTCCTCTGTGTAGCAGACACGGTGAGGGTGATCAGTCTTCTGCTTCAGGACATTACCAGTGGATAGGTCGCCGCAAGCACCAGGCGTTGGTCCTTTGTATACCTTGCAAATGTAGCTGGTAAAATTCTCATAGTCCTTCAACAAGGAAAGGTTTGGTAAGGTTAGTCAGCCCTTAATATCCCTAAGATATTCAGGGGCAGCTAGCAAATTATCTTTCTCACCTCATAAAGGGGTTGTCCATCCACAACTACCCAAGGCACGTATTTATGAGGAGGCTCCAGGGAATCAGTTTCAGCAGCATACTTCAGCTCGAGCTGTATGTACTCACAAGATTTTGAAATCAATATTTAGAAGGAGAATGACAGCTTTAAGTCAGAATAACATGCAGGCAGATGATAGCCAGCACACCCTGCAACGAATTTGTTACAGTATCGAGAGACAATGTCTAAATCGAAGACATTTACGAAGATAGAAAGCAATACTAGGATAGAGCCCATGAAGTCCTTCGGCAGCCTTGGATAGAGCCAACGAACGAATAGAAAGCAATACTAGGATAGAGCCCATGAAGTCCTTCGGCAGCCTTGGATAGAGCCAACGAACGAATAGTATGCCCATCCATTGTTTAAAAAAAAAAAAGATAAAAGGGAAAAAAACTGACATGCATGAGAGCTTGAGCCCATGGAATATAATGTCATCTTAAACAGTTATTCGGATGCACTCAATGCATGGGATTCTTAAGTACATATCCGACCGGTGCAAATAGGTACCCAGCTCATCATACTGCTTGAGTGAGCAGGAAAATTTATTCAATGGAGCATCACTCAGATTATCATCTCTTTTTTTAGCACATAACAAAATATCTCCTGGAAAAGAATGGTGTAAAACTAACATACTTTGGTCACAATAACATATTATCAGGCAAATTCCGTTCAAGAAACCACTCACGAAAGAGTCCTCATATGCAAGAGTTCCCACAACAGAATCAGGCAAGTTGAACAGCACCTACATGTGCAAATTTCAAACAATCTCCCGCATTGATATCTAACAGTTTATTTGGACTTGGAAATTTTGACAGCAAGAAAGTTGAAACTTGTGGTACACATCAAGTCGTCACCTACATGAAGCGAACGTAACTTTTATTCCCTTTTTCTTTCTTTTCCTTAAGATTTGCTAAGTCCGAACATTACAGCAAACATAATATGCAACACCAACACCAGCACCAACAATGTGCATGGCAATTGTTTAATTTTAAACAAATTCACAATGCTTTGAAAGATATATTGAAACATAACCATAACACTAACCTCCTTGCCATGTCCGCCAGTGTAACAGTCAGTAACAGGCTTCGGATCCAATCCCAACTCCTCAAAACAAGTCTCCCACTGGAGGTACTTCCTCTTATAGACTAGTTGCTCAACACAGTAGATGAAAGGGAAGTGCTCATTCTGCCAATGATTAAACTTCTGCATGAGTTTACTTTTGAATAACCAAAAGACAGCTAAAAATGCACACAAAAGAGAGAACTGGAGATTGTTGACTAAATAAATGCAGAAATTTTTAACACACTGATCTAATGAATGAGCATTTAGATGTAATTTGCATTGATACATACTGTGAGAAGGGATACCAATTGACAGGAAGTAGCTGGCCTGGCATTATGCTTCCCTGAATTTTCACACAATTTATCTCCATCCCCTACAGTGTCCTATGGTGGATTACATCTCTAAACTGTCCTTCGCATTCTTTCTGTGGAGTAGTTGGTAGTGAATGGTTCTCTGATCTAGGGTCTGACAGAACCACGTCTTTGTAATCTAAGTGTAAGGTTGCCATATTTGATCCTCTTATCTTACCTAGGTTGGTGTCTCTATGTATTGTTGGTGTGCTCATTTTAAGGATATAAGTTATAAGAATTAATGAGCAGCAAGTTGATTCATTCGACAGAAGTCTTACCACGTTTGGCCATGCATCTATTGCACAGGCTTCGACTGTGTTGAGTAAGCATTCAAGTGGGCCATGCTGAAATCACCAAAAACAAAGTCCTCAAAGACGTCAGACCAGAACTAAGTAAAATGCAGGACTTTTTTTATTTTTGGGGGGGGGGGGGGGGTTCCACACTTTATTACCCATTCTAGTTAAAAGTAAAGTGGGTTCCCATTCTAAGCGAAGCAAGCAAGATCCTCTGAGGAAAGCTATGACACAGTTGATCTTCTTCGATCCATTCACATGACAAACATGAACCAATCAAGTACATCATCAAGAATCTCTGTCGACAGATATCAAACGCTTTGAAAATTCAACATTTCCACATCACCAACAGCTAAATTTTTCGTAAATTTAGCTTACACCTTATCAATAAGCGGTGAGCTCCAAGGCTATAGTTAGAATTTTAGACATGAAAGTTTAAGCTAACCTTGATCACAGTACACCATATATAAGTCATAATTGCGACGAAATTAGGTATAGAGAGGGGGGAGAGAGAGAGAGAGAAGAGAGGACCTGGCAATTGATGGAATTGTCGCCTCGAATCTTGGCGTTACCCCAAGGATAGAGCTTGAGGTCAACGACGTCGATCAAGCCATTGTCGAAAATGGTGGCGAGTTCATTGACGATGAAATTGGCACTGTATGGGCACAAGCTCTCATAGTACAAATCCAGGGACACCTTTTCTTCTGCGGAATTCGAACCGTGCGCGACGACGGTGGTCACAAGGACCATCCACCAGAGGAGTGAGAAATAGCTGCCATGATTATGATTAGAAGCCATGAACAGGTGAGAGACAGGGAGAGACAGAGAGAGGGAGAGGAGGAGTGTGGAGAAAGGAAAGCTGGCCTTATACGTTAAAGTCGCGACGTTCTGTGGGTGGCACCATGAGAATCTGACATTGTTTTTTCAAATTCCCAATTAATCAATTCAAAAAAGCGGCTCGCCTATGAATCTGCCACCTCAGATATTATTATTATTATTATTATTGTTATTATCATTATTATTATGACACTCGAAGCCAGAAGTATGCATAGAGCCCCATATATGGGATTCATTCATTATTCCATCTAGACCTAACTAAATTGAGAATCAAATTGAGTTGAGGGACAAACATAATTTTCTCCATCCTAATCCTACCCAATTTTTATACGGGTCGTCATACTCTTGACCCTGACTCTAACCCTGTGATACTCATCGGGTTAGACTTGACCCTCAAACATTCTTTACATAGAAAATGAAATTTTTCAATAATTTTTTTTTATTATAAAGTTCAATATTAAACATTCTACCAAAAAAGGTCGAACGATAATATAATCTTCCGCTAAAATGTATCCAAATTACAAACACTCCAATACGTAATTTAGTTATTAAAATGTTCAGTTTACTAAAACAACCACTCCAAAGATCAGACAGAGAGAAAACGTTAGAAGGTTACGAGACAGTGAAATTGAAAGAGGTGAATAGGAAGAAGAATTAGAGGAAACAAGAAACTAAAAAACAAAAAGATTTAAACAAATGAAACCCAAAATATTTTGTTTTGGTTGTAAAAAAATTTTACTTTAAAACAAAATTGATGACAAGTGAGTTAGGTCAGAAGATCAAGTATCTTCCCAAGCTCGACCCTTATCATAGTTGGGTACCTCAATTGAGAGTCAAGACAAATCAGAGACAAAATGAACGACCCAACCCTCATGTTTGCAGGTCGGGTCGGGGAGGGTTAGACAGGGTCCCTTCTCGTTGATCAGGGCTAATTCCATCCCAGTACGTTTCTATTTCATTTATGAACACGCTGACATCACAATTTGCCACCCCCGACTTTTTCATCACTTCATATCCAATGAGACTTTTTTAACTTATGAACAAGTGACGTCATAAATCCGGGGTGATGATACTAGCACTCCTATAATCCCGAGCCCGGGGTTGCTACAACACCTGGTACATGCACATACATACTCAGCGTTCAGTACCAAAATAGTAATACGAATTAACATGGTCTACAGACTACAGCAGCATAACCATGGTATTATATCGTTCAAGTACATGGTTCAGATATTAGAGATAGTGAAAGAAGCCCCAGAAACTGCAGTTCAGGATAAAAATCCTTTGCTCTTTAAACTCTCGACTGAGTCCTTGATTATTTGCTCCATTGGTATGAATTGCAGACCTAACTCCATCAGCTTCTTTGATGCATCCCTCGCCCGCAATAGTCCAGGCTGGGTATCTCTTGGCAACCTATATACACAGATAAAGGAATGATGAAATCCGAAAGTTAGGCTGAGCACAATTTGTCTATCGCTAAGTGCTAACTTGTGAATCTCAATTAAGATTCTCAGTGTAATGATCTTTCAGACTTACCATGAAAACTACGGTTTCAGGAGTACTACTGTAACTTGTGCACAGACACTGTGGTTGCAAACTCTTTCAAAAAGAAGCAAGTGTAGTGAAAGCGTTTGATGTTACCTTGGCAGATTATACTCTGGGTAAAGTTCTGCAACTTTGGCAGCAAAGTCACCATAATGAGATATAGCTTCCACGCACAAGTGCCTTCCAGATGCAGACTTGTTTTCATAGACCAAAATGTGTGCCAGGGCCACATCCTTCACATGGACAGATCCCATAAAGAAGTTTTCATAAGTCTCAGTGCAGCCTGCATTGGACAGAAACTCAATAATTGAACCCAGCAGCAACCGCGGAGTCTTTCAGTTGTAAGGCGAGAGATAAATGCAGGAACTGACGCAATTTAGAACATACTTAAGATTGAGGTTACCCCCTTCATACAGCTTTGCAAAGGGATTACCTCTGAGTTAATTTCTAGGGAGCTGAACTAAAGTTAAGGCCTCAATTTTAGCTAATTGGAGTTGAGGGCTTCTTATTGAGATCTCATGATCAGGACCATGAAGCAAGAATTAAGGATGAATTGTATAAGTTTAGGGTCAGATGGTTAGGGGTTAAATTTTTTCATTTAAACACTAGGGGAAAAATTTCAAGGAAGTAATTCGAAAAGGCAATTTCTTTTAGCGGATAGAAATGTAGAATCTTGATAGTAGCTGGTATAAAGAGAAATACTGAATTGTGTCACATGTGACTTCCTTGTTCCCTCCCCAAAATCCTAGCTTCTCTTCACATCCTTCTGTCCAGAGCCCTTCCTCACTCCTTCACCAACTCTCAAATGCAACTGTAGTACCACTGTCTTTACTCTCCTACCATGCCTGCCCACCTTCGTTGGTCCACCACCACCTCAGTCACCAATCCCACTGCCGAGTCTTTGTCGTCTTCTCTTTCTACCTATCTCTAACCACACGATGCCCAAGGACCCTCCTGCAATGCCACCTTGAAGGGTCTTGACCACCAGACTCCTGCTTTATCTCCTCTGATCACACCCTCAGGATTTTACCCTGTCTAGATGTCGACCTGCCTTCAGACTCTCAACAACTTCGTCACTAATATTGGCAACTCCACCTACCTCAAGCTCATCCACTGCCCATATCCTAGTAGGGTGCCAATCTCTCACTCTCTGCTCTGATCACCCCCTCTATTTTCTCAAACTACTCAAAACATGAGATTCTTGGGGCACACAGTCACCAGCGGAGGTCCTATCAGCCCCCAGCAACTCTGGTGGTGGCCTCACCGACATAGAAGCAGGCAACTAGCCCACTACCAAACGATGGTAGCCAGCAGCAGTCCCCACTGGTGGCAAATGAAGATGGATTATTCTCTACTCCCTTAACAGTCTGATAATCCTCAATGAGTGCAACAAATATAACTGTAGATAGGGTTAAAGGAGTTCATGGCTTAATGTTCATGGATCTCAGTCAAAATACGAAACAGTGGGAAGTTTAAATGGGGACTAACAGTGAGCCACCCATTTTCTCAAAAGCAAACTAGCTCCAAACGGTAGAAACTCTTCCAGTTCAAACGCAGATGCTCAAAGAGCGTTGCAAAGGAGGCATAAGATGGACTTACTGGGATAACTTGAGCTCAGGGTAACTATGAATACTTAGTTGCAGTGTTCTCATCTCGGTAAGGTTTTCAGTTAGACTGCATGGGTAGAAATCATATAGCTATGTCTATAAGGGAACTATCTAAAGATGTATGGAACCCGATTAACAATGCTCATCTCTGCCAGATAATAAATTGCTGAGCAGCTTGATGGACTTTAAAAAGATGCTCAGATGAAGAAATCACACTGGAAAACCCAGTTAATTACTTAAGAATTGATGTCTTAACCAGTTGAATGTGGTTAAATTAGAATTCAGAAGAAAGGTTATCTCCAGCTGACTTGAATCAACCTCCTAAGTCTGCTAGTTAGACGAAGTTTTGGAGGAGTCAATCCTTGAAGTATGATTGAGATTTCTTCGAGAAGCATCCAAGAAAGCACTGGACAACAAGGAAATTCTGCTTAATACCATTCTGAATTTGATGACTCAGGTAACGGAAGGCATGTGATGCTAGTTTCCTAGAGTTTCTGTCCTACAATGACAGAAGTAAAGTGGACAAGGCCAGATGGATTTTTGCTTTACGATCCATCCAGTGACCAATGAACGTCATTCAGGACGGTGTCCCAGGAAAAATAAACCACAAAAAAAGTTCATTAAAAGTGGACAACTAGAAAAATTAATGGATTCTTGTCAAATCTTAGGAAGCTCAAAATTTCAAACACTGGGTCCAGCTATTCGTTTTTTTTTCATACTAAAGAGGACAACTTTAAATTCTAAAGGCTTAGCATAAGAAGGAACAACAGACCCAGAGAGAAGAAAATTCTAAGAATAAGATCAAGCTAGAGCTTTTTGTATTATGTTCCGGAAAAGTTGAGTACAATATAGCAGAAATCAGCACATCTGTCGTGAAATAGTCTAGCAGCGTATCAGAGCCAGCTTCTGCCTTCTGCATGCAAGAAAGAGGAAAGGTTTTCTAATACTGGTGCAGCTGCAGAAGTAAAAACAGGAGCCCTTTGGAAAGACCAATGGACTATACTTCAAATGTTTTTCAAGCAAATACAAATATTTTATAGGGGAAAAACAAAAGCCAACCTATGACTTAAAACAGGTCTACTGGCAAAACCTGCACGGAAACATAGCCCTAATGAAACAGTCAAGAAGCAATACGAGTTTGAAAATAGATGGATGCAATTATAGATCATTACCCTGAAGTAGGTGAAGAAGCATAAGCATGCTAGCATTTAGTGTTGGCGGAAGAACAGGACCCATAACAGTGCCTGGATTCACCACAACCACATCCAAACCATTCTCTTTTGCAAATTCCCACGCTGTTTTTTCAGCCAATGTTTTGGAAAGTGGATACCACACCTGGAATGAGAAGCATACAGCTGTTAGCATGCAAAGCAAAACCATTGAGGGAAAACCAACTGTCCTTAAGGGATGAATACCCATGCATCCAGAGTGCCTGAGAAACTAAAAACTATGCAGCGTCAATTGACCAGAACAGAATAGTTCACCTTAACAACCAGATGAACCCAATGTTGACCCGTTGGACCATTAAAGTTGACATGGCAATGACGATGATGCCATTACCCAATCATCCAAATGATTTTGAATATGCTATGCATGAACACCCATAAGGAAGCTAGAATGTTGACAAAACGGAACACTAAACTTTGTCAGACTCTATTATGGATTTCTAATTACACTCTCCATCACATCACTTCCTTTATCTTAGTAACATCTGGAGTTAACGCTTGCTTATCAGGTCTTTAAGGCCATTACTCGACAATCTAATTTGTCTTGGTTGTGTATCAACATCCATCAATAAGTTGGAATGTTGACAACACAGGATACTAAACTTTGTCGGACTCTGTCACAGATTTCTAATCATATTCTCCACCACCTCTTTTTCATCTGTATTTAGTGTTTGCTGATCAGGTGGGGTGGACACTTAAGACATGAGTGATGAAGCTGTGTAAACAATCGGTTATATTGAAACTTTGTGATTGATTTAGTTTACAGAACCAAATGATCTCCAATGCGCTAATCAGTAATCACCACAACACTCACACAAGTATTATAGTCTATAGAGGGCAACAAACAAGTTTCTCGTTTAAGCAGGTCTACCCAAGTTGTGACTGCGAGTGCTAGGCGTCAATTTTTTCTTTTTCTTTTTTTCTTCTTTTCCTGAGAATCTGAATGCTATTGTATATATTTCTCTGCACTTTCAGGTAGAATTTTGAAGTCAGCTCCCTTTGAAAACTAGGATCAGATTGCCTACCATCTGAAAGAAACATGAATTGAATTGGCAAATTCGTTTGCATGACAAAAAAGTGGGAATTTTTTCTTACCCCATTCTGCTTGCAGTACTCAATATCCGCCCAACAATCCTCCCCCTTGACAACATCAGAAGGCCAATTGGGGCTGGGAATAATAGCGGATATGGAAGAAGTGACCACCACACGCTTTACTCCAGCCTCCTTCGCCGCTCGAAGAACATTGATCGTCCCTTTTATTGCTGGGTCCAGCAGCTGATTCTGCAAAATATTTGAGCATTCCACATTATATGCAAATATATACAGAGAAACCCCAATTAAAACCAGCTACTGTATAAGAGTACATAGCAATAGTACTGAAACCAGAGGGAGAGTATGAAGGGAAAAGCAAAACCTCAGGGTCGTGAACTTTATCGACGATACATGGCGAAGCAAGGTGAAAAACACCGACTGTGCCATTAACAGCAGCAAGAATGGAATCGTAATCGAGAAGATCGATTTGGAACAATTTGAGGCAGGTATCAGCTCCATCTAGGGCTCGTAGATGCTTCGTTTCTTTCTCGTCATCTGGAGCCAGTGCCAGTGCCAGTGCCAGTGCCACAACCAATCAACAATCAAACAGAGCATACAATTTCAAGTTAATCAGAGATGGAAATGCAGATTCCAAACGCTAATCGAAAGAATACTACCATGTACACAAATCGGAAGAGGGGAGAGAGAGAGAGAGAGACGGAACTGAGATCCTTGACGGTGGCGTGGACGGTGTAGCCACGGTGGAGGAGGAGAGAGACGAGCCATGAGCCGATGAAGCCGCTGCCTCCGGTGACGCACACCACTTCGTGCTGGCTCGACATTTCATCAAGTCCGCGGGAATGTTTGACCTGTTCTGGCCGGGATTCTTAGTCTTACCCTCACTGATAAATACTTACTCAGTTACTCGCTTGTTCATGCTCTCTAGTCTCTGATTCGAATGCCCAACCTGGCCCCGGCCGTGAGCGCTCCAGAGTCCAGACACTTGTTGCAATAACGACAACCGGTTCACTTGCTTGTCGTACGTATTCTTGGGTCCACGCCTTAAAAAATCAACATTCAAAATGTGTGCACATCAGAACACAGATACCAGAGCTACATTAATCCCAATGATGGGCTTCCTATCATGAACTTTTCTATTAGAGTGTCTGATAGTATGTTGTCCAAGCCAAATTTTCTTTCTTTTAAAATTTAATAAGAAAGTTGAATACAATTGTGAAATTTTATTTTAAACTTTAAATTCAAAATTCAGGTTACTCATATTATATTCATTGAGTTTGATCATTGTTATGATGTATATGGTTTTGATGATAACAAATCCAAGTGTTGT
>JACYFF010019584.1:108823678-108879658 GCA_017589665.1 Selenicereus undatus | reverse complement strand
CACAACATTTTCAAAGAGTTTTATGAGCAAAATTTCTAGAGAGAAAACCGACTAAAGTGTGTGAAAAATTGAGCTTTTAAAATTGGCATACTAGGACTTCATCTGTACCTTATATTCGCTTGATTGAGAAGCATTGTAATAGGGTGTTCTCTGTGTAATATCTCTTTTACAAAAGTGAGGTGAGTGTGTCCTAAGTCAAGTGGACTTTTGGACGTGGGGTAACCGGTCTTAGAGAAGACGGTTACGTAGGTTGCAATTAGTAGCAAGATGTGTTGCTATTGTAACGTTTTCAGCCCGGTTAGTGAAGTGGTTCTAAATCCTACACGAGGTAGGTCGTGGTTTTTTCACCTCAGTTGGGCTAGATGTGTTTTTCACGTAAAAATCATGTGTCCATTATTTCCGCATTCAATTTCATTGGATTTTCATTTCTGCTCAACTCAGGAACAGTCTGTGCAAACAGGGTCTGAGACTGTTTGCCAGAAAATTTCGAAAATCAGGCACCATAATTCACCCCCCTCTTGTGGCGGTGTACTATCAAAACTAACAATCTTCATCAGAATACAAATTTGTCTGAGTAATCATTTGAAGTATTCATCATTAGTAACCTGTTTCGATTTCAGAGGTCATATAGATCCCTAAAATTGATGAGAACTTCAGTTACTCATATAATGTGAAGGGACGATTCATGCTGCATGCAATCAAGGATGATGAGGCCAAGGTTGGCTTCAAACCTGAGTTTATACCAGATATTGTGATTTGGCCAATCTTTCTTCAGGATCATCCTAACTTTTATTCTTTCTTTTTTTTGTTGGTGGCAGTCCAAGCTCTGCAAGATCCGCAACATGCAGTTTGATAAAAAAGGAATCCTGTATCTTAACTGACACCTATGATGGAAGGATCGTCTGTTACTCATACCCCTTAGCTTTATCAAGGTCAATAATACCATCAAGATCGACTTAGATTTGAACAAGATTGCTGACTTCATTAAGTTTGATGCTGGGAATGTTGTCATGGTCACTGGTGGCAGAAATAGGAAACGTGTGGCGATCATCAAGAACAGTGAAAAACATAAGGGAAGCTTTGAGACCATTTATATTCAAGATTCACAGGGCCATGAGTTCGCTATGCGTGTGGGATATGTGTTCATCATTGGTAAGGGTACTAAACATTAGGTGATAGTGCTCGTGTGGGCTTAAGCTTTGGCATAGGAGACCATATAAGCTACTGGTTTTTTTTTTTTTTTTTTTAAGGTTGTATTGAATCCCTTTACTTATGCATAGACTTATTGTTTTCAAATTTTTTGGTGTGATATATGATTTGAGTTGAAATGGTATTCAAATTTTGTGTATGTTTTCTTCATGGGAAGTGTCAAGCTGGCAACAACTGAGGTTCAAGTTTCTGCTATTCCTGTCTTTGCGATCATGATTTTTCTGTCGCATATGTTGGTTAGGCAGTCTCTAGGGCGATAGGTGTTCGTTCAATTGTATTACTGACTTTGGATGTGGTGCCTGAATTGTTACTACTATTTTTAAATGGATTGCTTGAGGAGTTTTAGAATTATAGTGTTTACAGTTTAGATGAGACAGATCTTTGCAATATGGCTAATCATATGAGTTACCATGGAGTGGTTATGATTATTAGTTAGTTTAGTAGTTCAAGGGGGAATGCCGATAAAGGATGTTGCAGATGGGAAAAGGACCATAAGGTACTCGTGTGGTTACGGTAGTTCAATTGGGAAAGCAAAACTTCTAATTCATGAATTGGTAGCCAATTTATAAGGGATTGCAATAAAAATATGCTTTTATTAATAAGATTAATTTGATCCAATGAAAAAAAATCCAAATTCGACATCCACGTTATATACGCTTATAATTATGTATCGAGGTTGCACAATAAGGCTGATGAACTATGTTATTCGATTTGATTTTTTAAAAATGATTTCATTAATGTCATACTTTTAAAGTCATAAATTTCACTATGAATATGGGCTCATATAAGATTCGAAAGCAAATTAAATGACCTCGTTTGAGAAAATTATATAATCTCGAAAACTTTTTCTTTTTGTTTTTCGTGAGGGTCATGGTGTAAAGTGAAAACCATATGCGAACGTTTTAGAATTTAGGAGAATTTGTCAGGGTAGTCTAAACTTTAAACTTTGGAGCTCCTTTCTGCCGTTGATTTGTGAATGTGACTAGGCGTTCCTCCTACGGGGCCAACGTTCGTAGTCTTACTCATCCGACAAAGGTCTTACCTTTTCATTGAAAAACCCAGCGACAAACGAGAAGTAGCCAGCGTGAATGAAGGCATAGCCTAGCCTGTGTCAATGGCTCAGGTTACTCAATATCTGATTTGGGTGTTCACCTTGGTAGCCATTTCCAGCAGTCCCGATTTTTGGGTTGGGTTAGTGGGTGTGGAAGGCACAGCCATAGGAGTTAACTGGGGCAGAAACGCATCGCACCCACTTCGACCTTCCAAGGCAGTCGAGCTCTTGAAGGCCAACAATGTCACCAGGGTTAGGCTCTATGACGCTGACCCGTCTGCCCTTGAGGCTCTTTCTGGGTCCAGAATCCAGGCCATGGTGGGCATCCCCAATTCCATGCTTCGTAGCTTCAACTCCTCCTTTAAGGCTGCTCACAGCTGGGTTCATAACAATCTCACTCGCTATTTCTCCAGTGGTTCTTCCAAAATTCGTATTCAGTATGTTCTCTTAGCATTTTCCCTTTTCAATTTCGGTTGCAAATTTTCTGGGTTCCTTTGCTTGAGTCGAATTCTTTCATGGGTATTCCTATGAAGTCCCCGATAAAAGGGGAACCCTTTTTTTCTGGTAAAGCTTTGTTGTATGACTTATGAATGAAAAATTCATGGGGTTGGCTCAGTTGTGACCAATTTCAGAAATGGTTTGATACAGTGTTATGGGACTGGTGGAATGCTATAAGCCCTTTTGATGTGTTGGTTGGTGTTCACCGTTCAACTGATATTTGGAAGCTGGTCAATGTTACAAGGAAATTGTCTAAGAACAGCTGACAGGATTTGGCCTTATTATTCAAAAAACCTTTCAATGGTGGAGGCATTTTGCTAATTTTTGTTCTTTGGAAGTTCGAGGCAAGTGCTTGTTTTGAACTGAAGACCAGCCGACCAGGGATTTTTTTTTTTTTTTGGTTTGGGTTGGTGAAATGTGAAGCAGCTGTTAACATGAGCACTTTCTTTAAGGATCGAATGTTAGGAGGCATAGATCTACAGGGAACAACCTTTATGCATTGATGTAGTTACTTCTCTTACTGATATATTATTCTGTGATTGGGATGCGATATGTGGATTCTTTGTATGGTTTTATTGCATACCATCCTGGTGCAGAAAGTTGCAGTGCTGAAGAATGCAGAACGAGAAGAATCATGGGTTCACCTTTGTTCTCTGTTGCTCATGAAAGCCAATAAAGCCTTTATTTCATACACTCACACGGTCACATGTGCATATAAATCTGTATCCTACTCCTACATCACTACTTTCTTACATGCTCAAATGACTTCGTGTTTTGAACTTGGGAAGTTAAAATTGCTTGGTAATGAAGTTCCTAAAGTGTCACGTTTTTGAGCCTAGTTGACCAGGGGGATTTTCTTCAACCATTTTTCATTTAGAAAGGTGCAAGGTGAAGGGAATTTTTGGTTTTCTTTCCTTACAATTAAGCAGCGAATAACTTTTTGGACAGATTGCCCACTGCTCAGTGTTTTTTTTGGGGGGGGGGGGGGCGGGGTGGGATGTTCCTTCTATGTATCTGCTTGGTCTGTAAGCTGCATTAGTGAGATTTTAGCTACTTCTATACTTCTACTGCTTGGAAATCGTCTAAAACATAAATGAAACACTTAGCAGTATCATATGAGCACATTTTGTTATGTGGAATTGATTCTGCTTGCAAAGAGTTACAGTTTGTGAAGAATTTGCGCAAGGATGTTAACATTTGGGGGAGCTGAATATGTGTGGCAATCGTTTACAGAACAGGAGAACATGAGATGAATGCAGCAGGAAAGTTCCAAGAATAAGCACACCATGAATGCATAACCTGGGTTGACCAGATTTGAGTGATTTTCCATATACATGGTTAATCTAACATTTATTTTACGTTCGACACAACACCAATTTCCTAGCCAGGTCTTCCCTTTTGCAATTTTCTCCATATATTGCTGCCTGTCCTACCTGCTGTTGCTAGTGACCGCAATGATTCATAGTGAATACCTGGCTTGGACATGATCGAGGCTAGTGAGGAGTGAATGTTGATATCACATGGTTGGAACTTGGAAGTTATCTTTATGGTTGAGGAAATTATGGCCCCACCCCGGTTGTTTCAGTGGCCTTGTTATTCAGCTCCTTTGAAAAATGGCAGAGCTATTTTTGGGCTCCGTTAAAATTTCAGAGCTCTATTAAAGTTTAAAAGCTCTAATAAAAATTTAGAACTCTACGAAAAGCTTCAAACTACAGCTCACAGTACTTAAAAAATGTCAGGGCTCTTCTAAAGAGTTTCAGACCTTAAGAAAATGATTGTTTGTTGTTTGGACGAAGTGACCATAGTAAGTACCGAAGAGCATTGACAGGAATTTCAATTTTTGTGTAGTTGATCACTTGATGTACAACTCCTGTATTTATAGGTCACTGAAGAATTTTTGTCTTTTGGTTGTTATCCACTGAAAGCTCTACGTGTTTCCTCTTCAGTATGTTACAACCAACACTTCTCTTATATATGTATTTTCCGTTGATCTTCCTGCTGTTTCTGACTGTCTGAGTATTTACAGATATGTTGCTGTCGGTGACGAGCCATTCCTACAATCTTATGATGGGCAGTATACTCCTTTTGTCGTTGGAGCTGCTACCAACATTCAAGCAGCCCTAACGAAGGCAAGCATAGCAGACCAGGTCAAGGTGGTTGTTCCTTGCAGTTACGATGCTTTCCTATCAGAATCCGCCTTGCCTTCAAAAGGGCATTTTAGGCCTGATCTCAACAAGACCATGACCCAGCTGCTTACTTTCCTCGCAAGACATGACTCACCTTTCTTAGCAAGCATATCTCCATTTCATCTTCTCCAGCAAAACAGGAACATCTCCCTTTCTTTCTCTCTTTTCAGGGAAACTTCCCATCCTCGTAATGACCATCACAAACCGTACACCAACAGCTTTGACTTGAGCTATGACACCCTGCTTACTGCATTGTCAAGTGCAGGGTTTGGCCACATGGATATTATCATTGGGCAGATTGGATGGCCCACAGATGGAGCAGTGAATGCCAATTCTTTAGTGGCCGAGACATTCATGAAAGGTTTCCTGGGCCATCTTCGGAGTAAATCAGGGACCCCACTTAGGCCTCGTGACCCGCCAAAAGAAGCATACATTCTCAGTCTTTTGGATGAAGACCAAAGAAGCATAGCTGATGGCAGCTTCGAAAGACACTGGGGCATCTTCACTTTTGACGGTCAGGCCAAGTACCAGGTTGATCTGGCTGAAGGCTCAGGACACCTTATGAATGCCCAAAATGTGGAGTATCGCTCTGCCAAATGGTGTGTTGTGAACAATAACAAAGATTTGAGCAATGCCTCAGCGAGTACTTTAAAAGCATGCTCTATCGCTGATTGCAGTGCTTTGTCACCCGGAGGCTCGTGTTACAACCTTACGTGGCCTGGAAATATATCATATGCTTTCAATAGCTATTATCAGCAGCATGATCAAAGCCCGGACAGCTGTGACTTTGGTGGGTTAGGCTTGGTCACTACTGTTGATCCATCTGTAGATAATTGTAGGTTTTTGGTTCAACTCCGGACTTCATTTGGAGTTTCTCTTGTAGTGTCATCATCATTGCATTTGATTCTTTTGTTAATGGCTGTATTTCTTGTATGATTGATTGATCCTCTGCGTTTGAGCAGTATTTTCTGAGGGTTCTACGTAGCTGTTCCCCTGCTGTTGTACAACAGATGGTTCTGAAGGTTTTCTGGAAGTGTTTGATTGCCGTGGCCTATCCTTTGTAGTTTCTACCACTTTCAGTTTCAGGTAGTGAGTAGAACTATTTCCCTTGTGATGCAAGGGTTGAGTTAGATCATACGTCAATATCTAAAATTATAAATAAGTCGGGAAAAATATTATTTTCAGCAGTTAGATTTATTTTATTAGTTGAATAATCTTTGAATCTATTGAACTTTTTAGGCTCACGCATGTGTTATTTTTGTATATGCAAGTAAATGTTTATTAATCACATTTTTAAAAAAAACTAATTAAGGAGAGAATGTGAAAGATCTTGTGAAGTATATAAAGAAAAATTTAAAAAGAGTTGGATACATGTAAAAGACACAAAATAAATTAAAGTACTAATTAATATGCAAACCAATAAAATTATGACACTTGGCAAAAATATGTGAACTCACTTAATTTTATATGTAGTTATATAGATTGTCGGTTGATTTCCTTGCTTGTGATGGGATCATTTATGACTTGCATTTCTCTAGGAACCGAGCCATCTTAGGATGTCGATTAGAAATGTTAATTTACTCGCTCCAAGTTAATTCAACTAAATGACATTACCACACTTTATTATCATAAACAAGGATTAATAGGATCCAAACACCATACTTAGCCGGAGTTTTCACCATAGGAGGCTGTCAGATTGATTTCATCCGGGTGGTGAAACCTTCAACTTAAGAGTTATTGGGTTTGACATTGGTAGAGAAAGCGATGATCATGCATAAAAAGAGTTTAAAACAGCAGTTCAAGCATGCAAAATGCGTAATCACACGAAGGTTAATTTTTGCCTCTAATGTGTATGCTTTTGGGCTAATTATGCCTTTTTGTTATTTGAATGACAACAAACTACTATTGCTACTCCATTATTACTTGGTGGCTTATGTTAGATCTTATTATTTTCGTTCGTGCTGTTTTTCAGTTTGTCCTTATATCCCTTTGTTGTTAAAAATTGAACTACAAAGCGATTCAGTGAATCTTCTGACCAGTTAATTAAGGAACGATATATTGATACTTTTCGTTCTATCAACAAACACCATATAATGATTACAACCTACAATTGATAATTAGATTTAACTTTCTTTTACCTGGCCTTGGGCTTTTTTTATTTATGCCACTCATTGTATTTAAAAAAACTTTCATTCTGTGATTAGTGAGTTTTCATTACCTAATGTACATAAATGTTGGACAATTTATTTGAGAGACATTACCACGTACCCCGACATTATTTTGTTAAAAAATAATAATAAATTTGGTACCCTTAACCTCCTCCTATTATTCTTTACCCATTAGCCTTTGTCTTTGTGTTGGATCTCTTTTAACTTGACAGTTACATCAGCACATGGTAATTTTATCTTTTCAATACATATATATTAACATAAAATATACTTGTCAATTATTTCTTAGCTGCATAGCAAATAATGCAAACACTAGATTAGTTCCCTTTGACACTTTTAATGTAGTACAAGCACTAAACAAGTAATAACCAATACATACATACAGTAACAACAAAGACACAGTGATCTCTAACTAGCCACATTATCAAATATATGTTAAAAAATTAATATATGACAAATACACATGTAAAAAATATGTATGTACATATAGAAAATGAGAACATGTACTCTCGGAAGCACATAAGAAATTGCCCTATTTCACTCGAGGGACTTGCCACATCTTTCACCTACCAACTGGCACCGAGGTAACTGAGACAAAGCTTCTTCACCATATTCCACCACTTTACTAGCTTCTTGTCCAGCCATGAGTCAACTCTATATGTACTCCTTTCTGAGAGGCATCCTTGCCGATATCGGAACGAAGACAAATTAGATTCATCTGAGATATTTATTGTATATAGATGTTAACAACAATAACTATCAATGCGAGTTCCACTTTTGTAGGATTTAAGAAAGATCAAGATATAGATGACCTTATCTTTGCGAGCATTGTTGTTCGCAAAGAGATATGCAAAAGTAATTAAATTAAAGCCTAATATCATTCACTCTATTTTCTAAAATTATTATTTGCAATCAAAAGTACTAAATATCACCATGTTCAAAAATTAGTCCCTAATATATGACTTTGCTCCATTCACAATATCTTTTCGATTTCTAGATTCATCACTGAAATAAGATGCTAAAACAATTAGACCAATAATTTATTCAAAAATAAGGGTTTATACTCTCAAAAACCACAACTACGTTACTGAATTTGCAAAAAAAGTGGTAATTTCAATTTTGCGCCATGAATTTCATTGTAAAAACTTATTTATCATCAGTTTTTGATTTTGGGAACAAATAGAAGTTAACCTTGAATTTTAGATGAATTTGTGTGAAATCTTGACCTGAATAATGCTCAAATTGTGTAAAATTCAACACGTTGCTATTTAGATTGTAGGTAGTTCTAGAACAAATTTGTGAAGAAAACTCAAAATTCGTGATTGAATCATGGCTAGAAAGAGGTTGAGAGATATAGAAAAACATAGATGGGTCGAGAGAGAATGCTGGCATTGACAAATGATTTTTTGGGACATTTTAAACTTTATGTGATTGAGTTGTAATCGAAGTGACACTTGACTAATTTTTTTATAAAATAAAATAAAGTAAAATTAGTAGTGTCATATCATGTTAGAAAAAAATTAATATCCATTTGACTAATATACTTAAAAATGGTTGTATTGTTCTTTTCACTTCTTCTTTTCAAGATCTTAATATATTATTATTAAGCAAAAAGGATCTTAACAATTAACAATTAACATATGCATATAACGTCAATTGGAAAAATCTTTATTTTGATTAGAAGATTAGCAACGCAGATGTCATATGGCTTTTCATTTGAAGTTGACTTTCTTGATCTACAGCGAAAAAAAACAAAAAGACCCCCGAAATGTTGAAAACTATTTAAATACTAGTACTAGTACAAACACTAGCTTATGGAGTATTAATATCCCATATGATCAATGTTTTAGATTGGTCAAAACATTAAACACTATTTGAAAAGTAGTTGAGCACAACCATAAACAACCATAATAATGGACTCTACATGAACAGTGTAAAATAGACGTCACCTTTTTACCTTCTTTCAAACCAAAGAAAATAACGAGCAAAACACCTGCACCAAACCCATAGATGATACATATCTTTTGATAGAAAAGATAGATAATGCACATCAACCTGCCAAGTTAGTTTTCTCTGTTATAAGCATACAAATAAATTATAGTTTCACTAAAATGCGCCCTGGCAAAGAGGAAAATCATCAAATTCCAACCTCAGTGCATGTCTACAAGCATGAAGGGGGCTTCCATCCCAGACTCAGCAGCCGACTGACATGGTCTGAGAAAGATGATTGCTGCCCAGAGTTCAGAGGCATTGCCAGTCATTTCCTACCTGCTAATGACTGCCCAGTTTCCAGCCACACTTCGCTTGGCTGGTCATGCGTCGTGATCAGATCTAGCCAGCAGATAAGAAAAGACACAGTGTGTTCCAGCACAGAGAAAGATCTCATCCTTTTGGTACATGAGTCTGTTGGATGTCAAATGGATGATGGCCGCCCAAGGGAGGAGTTCCATATGGACCCGGAGGAGCACCATCAGCACTGCT
Organism: Selenicereus undatus; assembly: GCA_017589665.1. Classification (NCBI taxonomy): domain Eukaryota; kingdom Viridiplantae; phylum Streptophyta; class Magnoliopsida; order Caryophyllales; family Cactaceae; genus Selenicereus; species Selenicereus undatus. The sequence continues at coordinate 108,870,065 of JACYFF010019584.1, read as the reverse complement.
TTGCACCTGCAATTCACAGACCGACCTCAGACAACCGCCATCGTGGATAAAAGCAAAATAGACATGATTCCTCTGAGCAATGCTCATGGAACAATTGCCACATTTTGGAAACATGAGATTACTCATCTATTGGATAGTGGATGATACAAATAATCTGGAAGACATGAGCTATAGTTTTTTTCATCAAGCTAAGATATATTGCAACACCAAAGGTTGCCAACTCATGGACTTTGAACTATTCGTAACAGCCTTTTGCAGATCCTTGAGGAGATAAACGATTTGTCCTTACAAGAGAGTCATCAAACTATTTTTTTAAGGATCTGTTAATCCTCTTAATGATTCATCTAAACAGTTGGGTGGCTGCCACCACCAACCCCATAATAGTTGGGCATGTTCTGGATTCCGCCTGCTAAGGAACTAGCGCATAAATAATGTTGAAGGCAAACGTAAGACTGAAACATAGAAGTCAACATCCACAATAACCTTGTCATTCCAACTTTATGGTATCCCAACAATATAGGATCAAAGGTAGACTGCAAGGATCTCTCGCGCCATTTTGGCAGGGTAAAATGTATGTGGTAACTGGTAAGTGAGCTTTAGTTCAAGGTTCTTCCCTTCCTAGAAGAAGGCAAATGTATTTTTACCTAGGATAGGTCATTTTTGTACCAGAATGGAGTAACACTTACAGAGGTTACTCATCTCTCCACAGCTGAAGACAATAATCGACACACTATTGTGACCTGCTGAGTATTTTTAATCCTCTTCTTTCCACATTACTTGTTGCCAAAGAAGTCCCTCCCCTCAGCATCTAATGATATCTTATGAAATCTAATGGAGAAAATGTATTGAATGATAATATGATGTTTATGAGACTATAAAAATTAAATCCACCTATTCATAGGGTAGTTACTGCACAAAGTGGAACAGTCTTTAGGTGGCTACTGTACATAGTGGAAGACCACTGGGCCAAGATTCAAGTTGAGATGCTTGTCAGTCGGATGTTACACTTCTGCTTCACAATGACGTCAAAAACTAACTAAACTCACAGAACTACTTAAGGATCTTGAAAAGCATTGTGCCTGAAGCTGCATGAGAAAGGTCAATTGTCACAGTCTCTCTGAATTTACTCTCTATTCTTGGTCTGATGCCATGTTCGGAAACTGTTTCTTCATATCTTATTTCAATGATGTCCGTACACCTGTGAATCAAAACGCATAAGGCCTACTTAAAAAGACTGAAGCTGCATCTAGTAACCTCATTTCTTGAAGGGTCCTCTCCTATCTCTCCCCATTCTTTTCCTGATGGTGAATCTACATCAAGATTCCACCTCCGTGGGTGATTTTGGACCTTCTATATAGGACTCTTCAAAACGGGATTTACCTTGATAGGATATCTTGATGCCTTTAGTTATAAAGATATATCAACCGGAATTGAGAAGGATATCAACCAGTACTACAATTATGCTTTAAAGCATCAATAATTTTTGGTCCACTGACCAGTCTCATCTTCATTGTAGAAGATTGAGCTGAGAAATCCATCCTTTCCCACAGGCTTCTACGTTATCTGGAGTTGTAGTTTATGTTGTGTGCGTCTCCCTTGGATTATTTTACACTGAAGAATAACTTTTCTAGTTAGTGTGTGTGTGGGGCCCTTTTTTTAGTCTTAAATGACCTCCAACAGTCTTAGAGTTGCAGGGGATAACTAAACTAACCACTCAGGAACCAAGATGCGTCGCAGAACTGGATAGGGTCAGATTAACATGAACTTTACCATAAAACTGAATTGCAGAGAGACAGTTTACATGGGATCCCAAATTTCAAAGCAATTGACCGTATCTACACCATATGAAGCACTAGATAGTTGAGTGACACATTTTGCTTTACTTCGCTATAATTTAGAGATCCAATAACCATCCAACAGTGACTCTCTTAGCTATTTGGGAATAAATGAAAATCGAAAATAAATCCCACTTCTTACACAAGTTATAGAGAGAAGTGCAAACCTGATGCATTGGATATTGTGCATGATATGAGCCTCCACCATATACCATGTTAGGACTCCCATAACTTCCCATGTAACCAGAACCTGGACCTGCACATGAATGATCCATAGAAACAAAGTCAGCATATGCAAATGTTATCGGTACAAAAAAGTACCAAATTGGTGCAAATAGTGAATCCCACAAAAAAGAAAGTGAGAATGTATACTTGGATTTGCAGCTGCAGCAGCAGCTGCCCTCGCTCGTTTCTCTGCATTGGCGAGCTCGGCCATAAGCCTGTCAATTTCACGTTGCATTGTCATCATGTTTCTCTCCATTGCACGTCTATGTTCAAGGTTTGCTGCCTGTGTTTTCTTCTCGAATTCTATTGCAGCTCTGTTAGAGTCCACAAACAACACAACATGGATTTGAATATCACAGAAAAACCAGTGACAGCAACCCAAGTCATCACATCATTCATCATCATAATGAGACCATCAAAGTAAAACCATCCCAAGCTAAAGCTAAAGGATCAATGTGCGAAGAAAAACCCTTCTCAATCAGTGCATATAAATTCAGAATCTTGTCAATTCACCCACTGCAAATTATGCGTTTCCACAATCTACCACCCTTCAAGAATTAATCCACGCAAATAAAATTGATTCTAACACTAACATCATATCCTAAAGAGGGGAATCCCATGTACCTTCCTTTCTGCAGTTCTTGATGCATGGCGTCCATCTCAGCCCTAATAGCGGGCACTTCTCTGGCCTCAAGCTTAGCCCTCTCCAATTCAGCCTCAATAGCCTTCAATTGAGCGGTGAGTTCGATCTTACTCTCCGTCAATCTCGGAACATCGGCCCTAACCTGGGCAAGCTCGGCGTTAAGGGCGTCGATGGCGCGGGCCTCCGCCTCCAGCTTGAGCGACCTCTCAAAAACCTCTTTGACCTCCAATTCTCTCTCCTCCCTGATCTTGTTGGCAGCGGCGGCGAGTTGCGTCCCCTCCTGGTCCGCCATGGCAAGCTCCTGCTTCAGCGCCACGTGGGTCGCCGCCAAGCGTTGATTATCGATCAGCAGGGCTTGTATTTCGCGGTGCTGGACGGCGATCCGCTCCTCTAAGACAGCCACCGGTGGTGGAGCGCGGCGGAGGAGACGGTGGTCTTCCATCGTAATCGGCGGCGGCCCTCTTTGTCTTCCGGCCATCTGCACTCCGGCGGTGTTTTTTAGTTTCCCGAATGCCCGAACTCCTCCTCCCCCGCGGAAACTGTGAATGCGTTCTTTTCGGTTTTCAGTTTGTTCCCTACGCTAGAAAATATAAAGTGTTATGCAACAATTATCCCCTTACCCAAGAAAAAAAAAGAAAAAAAGAGCGTAATTTTTTGACGTGGCTTTTTCCTGCTCTGTCAAAAATTAAAATTTTCGGACCATCAAGTCAATCCTCACTTCAATCTCATCCGTTCATATTCAATAATTAATTCACAACCAAATAAAAATCACCAACATATTCCATAATTATTAATCGTTTACTACATACACATAAAAAGGAAATACGAATAACATTATTTTATCACAAATATAGAAAAAGGAAATAAGAATAACATTGACAATCATCCTCCTTTCAACAGAATTCATTAACCTGCCATTAAAGTTATTTCACTACACTGCCATTAAACTGATTTCACGGTACAAAAAAATTCTGCTAAACTCATCCTCCTTCCAACAGAATTCATTACCTCTGGTTGTCTGCATCTCGCCCTTCGATCTGATTATACAGGCTTCTAATCCTCCGGTCAGTATCTGATTTCCTTTTTGTAATTGATTTTTTGATAGTAATGCCCAGAAACATGTATTTTTGAACAATTTTTCACACGACATGTTAATAGTTACCATTAAACTGATTTCACGGCACAAAAAAATTCTGCTAAACTCATCCTCCTTCCAACAGAATTCATTACCTCTGGTTGTCTACATCTCACCCTTCGATCTGATTATATAGGCTTCCAATCCTCCGGTCAGTATCTGATTTCCTTTTTGTTATTGAATTTTTGATAGTAATGCCCAAAAACATGTATTTTTGAACAATTTTTCACACGACATGTTAATAGTTAATTTTTCACACGACATATTTAATTTTTGAACAATTTATTATCTATTAAACATGTAAGTGAGTTCATTCACATGTAATTGAGTTCATTCACAGGGCCTAAACTAGGTGTTTTCATTAACTATTTATATTAACTATTTGCCGTCGAATCCATATTAGGTTAATTCACATGGCTGTCCAAATAAAAGCAAAATTCCTAACCCCCAACCCCCTATGCCCGAACCTGCACATCGCCTCAGAAAACGTAAACAAAAAACAAAGGAAACCATGAAACGGAAACAAAGGAACCATACCCATCAGAAGACACCGAGAAAGGGTGGCGTGTATCCGCCACGCGCCGCTGACGAAGGTCGTTTGACGATCTTCTTCCTCCCAAAACCCCGCATCATCGCCGATCTACGCGGCCATAGAAAGAAAACCGGAGAAACGCACCGGGGAGGGAGGCGCGTGACCGCCACACGTCGCCGACAAGGTCGTTTCATGATCTTCTTTCTCCAAAAACCTCACATCATCGCCGATCTACGCAACCATGGAAAGAAAACCAGAGAAACGCTGTAATTGCAAGCGCGTGCAGCCACACGACACCACCACAGCGGCGCGTTGTGCGCGTGGGTCCTTTCTCATGCTCGATTTCATTAAATCTACACAACGGCGGTGGTGGGTCTCATCCGAATTTGGTAGATCAAGGCTCGTGGGTTTGGGGGGGGGGTGCGGTGTTTTGGCATCACTTGGGTTCTTTTGAAGTGAACATACCGACGGTATGTCTGGGCATGGCTAATCAATAGATATACTCACCTTTGGAATTTTCAGGTATTTTCAACATATACACATATAGATTACCATGTATTAAATTTTCTCTATTCAATTGGATGTTCTACTGTTTTTGTATCTACTTATAAATGTTGTGATTTTATTACATTATGTCTTTCATGTTGAATATTTAAATTTTGAATTTTGATTTGCTAGATGTAATTGATTTCCTATATCAAACGCTTTTCCCCTCAAAGTGAAAAAGGAAGTCCACTAAAAAACATCAACAAAAATAAGCAAAGGTTAAATCAAGTAAAAATAGAAATAAAATTACATTAATTTATTTCATTTAGTACCTCACTAAACACAAAAAAAAAACATACCAAGATCGAAATATATAAGAAATAAAAAAAAACCGAAAGCAATATGAAATTACGATCAAATCATATAAAAAACCGATAAATACAAACAATTACAAATAAAATAAAAAAATTAAATATTAAAAATTTAAAAATTAACAATTAGAAATTAAAATTTTCAAAAGTTACAAAATTAAAAAACCAAAAACTAAAAATAAAAAAATTCCTAAATACGAAATAAACAAATAAAAAGATAATAAACTAAAAAATAAGAAATGTAAAACATAAAAAATACAATATAAATTATAATTTTTAATATAAACATAAATAAATAAGTAAATAAAAAAAAATATAAAATTATCGTACTTTGAAAATGTTTTATTTTAATTTAATAAAAAATAAGAAATAACAAATAAGAAATTAAAAATAACAATATTAAATTATTAAAATATTAAAAAGAACACATAACTAAGGCTACGTAAGAGAAATTATACACTATTGAATAGATATATCAAATGCAAATAATATTGATCCTCCATTGAACAAAGGAATCATGATTGAGGCTAAAAATTAAAAAAAAAACATAAAAAATTTAAAATGAAAAAAATAAAAACAGAAAATAAAAAATAAAAAATAAAAAATAAGACATAAGAAATAAAAAAAAATATTATTAAATTGTTAACAATTAACAACGAAAAATACAAACATTAAAGAAAATTAAAAAATATAAAATAAAAATTAGAAACCATGAACCCCATGGATATATCAAATGCAAATAAAAAGTTAAAAAAGTAAAAAAATTACAGATGAAAAATCAAAAAATACTAAATACTAAATACAAAAATAAAAAGCTAAAAAACTATAAACTATGAAATAAAAAATTAAAAATTAAAGAAACCAACATATAAATATAGATATAAATAATTAAGCAAATAAATAAAATAAAATAAATGAAAGATGAAGTTATCGTACTTTGGAATTGTTTTAGTTCAATAAAAAATAGAAAAAAAAACAAAATATACAAATTAAAAAATAAAATATTAAATTATTAAAAAATTAAAAAGAACACATAACTTAATCTACGCAAGAAAAATTATACACTAATCAATACATATATCAAATGCAAATACTATTGATGTTCCATTAAACAAAGGAATCTTTATTGAGCCTAAAAAGAAAAATTAAAACCACAAAAATAAAAAACAAAAATAAAAATATACTAAATCAAAATTAGAAAACAAAAAATAAGAAATAATATGTAAAAAATAAAAACTAAAAAATTTAAATTATCAAAACATTAAAAATAAACAATTAAAATACAAACATTAAAACAAATGAAAAAACATAAAATACAAATCACAAACCATAAAACCCATAGATATATCAAATGCAAATAATATTGATCTTGCATTGACCAAAGGAATCGTTATTGAGGCTAGAAATTATAGTGCTGCTAGGCGAACGTGAACAATTAATATATATGAACAGTTAGAATTCAAATTGGGATACTAACAATTAGAATGTAGTCATGGACAGAGACCCACCAAGTAGTCAAAGAATTGAATTCAATTATTAAAATGAAAGATCAAATACTAAAAATAAAAAAATACTCAATACAAATTAAACAAATAAAAAGCTAAAAAAAAATAAGAAATAAAACACACAAAATATAAAATATACAAAATACATTTAAATATAAAAAAAATAAATAAGTAAATAATTAAATTAAAAAAATAAAATATGAAATTATAGTATTTTGAAATTGTTTTATTTTAATAAAAAAAAGGAAATAAGCAATAAGAAATAAAAATTAAAAATTAAAAATATCAAATCAGTAAAATATTAAAAAGAGCACATAACTAAAGCTATGCAAGAAAAATTATACACTAATCAATAGATATATTCACCTTTGGAATTTTCAGGTATTTTCAACATATATACATATAGATTACCATGTATCAAATTTTCTCTATTCAATTGTATGTTCTACTGTTTTTGTATCTATTTATAAATATTGTGATTTTATTACATTATGTCTTTCATGTTGAATATTTAAATTTTGAATTTTGATTTGCTAGATGTAATTTATTTCCTATATCAAACGCTTTCCCCCTCAAAGTGAAAAAGGAAGTCAACTAAAAAAAGGCAACAAAAATAAGCAATTAGAAATTAAAATTTTCAAAAGTTAGAAAATTAAAAAACCAAAAAATACAAATAAAAAAATTACTAAATAAAAAATAAACAAATAAAAAGTTGATAAACTAAAAAATAAGAAATGTAAAACATAAAAAATACAATATAAATTATAATTTCAAATATAAATATAAATACATAAGTAAATAAATAAAATAAAAAAATAAAATATGAAATTATCGTACTTTGAAATTGTTTTATTTTAATTTAATAAAAAATAGGAAATAAAAAATAAGAAATTAAAAATAAAAATATTAAATTATTAAAATATTAAAAAGAACACATAACTAAGGCTACATAAGACAAATTATACACTAATCAATAGATACATCAAATGCAAATAATATTGATCCTCCATTGAACGAAGGAATCTTGATTGAGACTAAAAATTAAAAAAAATATAAAAAATTTAAAATGAAAAAATTAAAAACAGAAAATAAAAAATAGACAATAAAAAATAAGACATAAGAAATAAAAAATTAAAAAATAATATTATTAAAATGTTAACAATTAACAATGAAAAATACAAACATTAAAGAAAATTAAAAAATATAAAATAAAAATTATAAACCATAAAACCCATGGATATATCAAATGCAGATAAAAAGTTAAAAAAGTAAAAAAATTACAGATGAAAAATAAAAAAATACTAAATACTAAATATAAAAATATATAGCTAAAAAACTATAAAATATGAAATACAAAATAAAAAAAACAACAAATAAATATAGATATAAATAATTAAGCAAATAAATAAAATAAATGAAATATTAAGTTATCATACTTTGGAATTGTTTTAGTTCAATAAAAAATAGAAAATAAAAAAATAAGATATACAAATTAAAAAATAAAATATTAAATTATTAAAAAAATTAAAAAGAACACATAACTTAATGTACGCAAGAAAAATTATACACTAATCAATACATATATCAAATGCAAATACTATTGATCTTCCATTAAACAAAGGAATCTTTATTGAGCCTAAAAATAAAAAATAAAACCACAAAAAAATACGGAAAATCAAAATTAGAAAACAAAAAATAAGAAATAAGATGTAAAAAATAAAACCTAAAAAATTTAAAGTATCAAAACATTAAAAATAAACAATGAAAATACAAACATTAAAAAAAATGAAAGAACATAAAATACAAATCACAAACCATAAAACCCATAGATATATCAAATGCAAATAATATTGATCTTGCATTAACCAAAGGAATCGTTATTGAGGCTAAAAATTATAGTGCTACTAGACGAACGCGAACAATTAATATATATGAACAGTTAGAATTCAAACTGGGATACTAACAATTAGAATGCAGTCATGGACAGAGACCCACCAAGTAGTCAAAGAATTGAAAATGGTTTACAAAATAGGCTAGCTCGACTTAATGCAAGATGGAGGGTGTTTACACGGCGTAATCAAGATGAGACAACTATACGATATATGCAAGAACGTGAACGATATCAAGCAGAAGCGAGAGCATTACAATTGGCCATATCCTGTGCTGCAGCAAACACTACTAATCTACAAAGTCAACATCAGCCGCCGCCCGCTACTCTAAACTCTAACCCACATAGAAAATTTACCGAGCAATGGTCATTCATCGGAAAGATGGTTTCATGTACCCATTGTAAAGCTACTATGTGGTTAGGTGAAAAGATTAGAAGTAGCAGCATTTCTCAGCCGCGATTCACTTTGTGTTGCTGTTAGGGAAAAACCACACAGTTTTAATATTTATAAACCCCAAGTGCAAGGTGTATCGTTGAGTACTTGGGGTGTCATCCGCAGGGAGTTGTGTTTGCAACTATCAAGGCTAACTAAAGCGTCTCAATCTAGGCCAAAGTGAGAGTGAAGGAAGAAGGACTAAACTACTAAAACAAATAAACAAAAAGGGATTTGGGTTTATGATTTCACCAAGTGATGAACCAGTTAATCAAGACGAGTCCTAACCTACCCAAACCACATTGAGAACAAGAGATGATCGGTTGCACCATCAAAGACCACCCAAGCCCTCTCTCAAGGGTCATGAGCTAGTCTAATTAGTCTAACCACCTATTTTCATGGGGTTAGTCCAATTAGACTACAAAACTAGCAACCCCGGACCTAGCTCGGCTCGGATACTATTTTCATGTCCCGAACTCGGCTATTCCCTCTCCTACACTAGCTAATTGACCTCACCTCTCAGCATAAGTCAATTGCCCAAAAATATAGATGAAAGCTCTCTCAAGCATTTCATCGAACACTTGGCGGGTGTGAAAAAAAACTCTAGGTTCTAGGCATAGATTGGGTATGGTTAGGCCACATACAATACTAATTAGCCATCAAGAGGATAATCACAATCCAAGCCCACAAAATCTAAGAACTAATCATCACAAATACATCAAAACCTAAACTACAAACAAGAACATAAACTTGAAGAACAAAACAAAGAAAAGAGGCATGAAACTATAAACTAATTCTAACAAGCAATCAAACATGAATTAAACATAAAGACTAAACGATTAAATCAAATCAAAACCAAACATATGAACTAAATTAACAAATCTAAAACAAGAATCAAACAAGAAATAGAGAGAAAGAGAAGAAGAAGACTTATGAATTGAAGCGAAGAACTTGAAATCCAAGTGCGTCAATCCAAAATTAATCGAATACAATTCCTAATCTAATCTCCTCAATGGAGTTTTGATTGGCTAAAATCTAAACTAAACTACCCTATAAATCGCCAGAGAGAAGCCCAAAGCGAACCCCGAACGACCCTCGCAAAAACGCCCGAAGAAGGGTTAAATAGAAAAACCCGAGCGAACGGCGAACCGCGGGGGGGGGGGGGGTGGTGGGGAAGGCACGACCGTGCCTATGTGGCACGGTGTGGGCGTGCCACATTGCTGGCCGGTTCTGCCGGCTGGCTCCCGTCTTTCCGTCTTTTTGCCTGTTTTGACTCATTTTCGCCCGTTTTCGCGGTAATTGCTTGGTTCAACTTATTATCAGCAAGAATAGACAAAACAAGTAAAAATGTCAAAGAATAATGAATAAAACAAGAAAAACTCTAAAGATTACGTTATTATATGAGCTACGATTAGGCGAAAAAGGCATGTAAAAGGCGACAAAGTATCGCCTAACAGTTGTCAAAATGGCCAAGTCATATTGTCAAGCCTGCCTCCAGCTCCTCCTCCTCTAGACACATTACTGAATGATCCAAATTTCTCCCGACATATTAGAGCTTACAACTCAATGCTGTCATTTACTTCAATGGGTGGGACAATTGACTACGTTGTAATGGACGGTCATGGTCCTTACTCTTTCCGTATCAGTGGCCAAAACTACTATCACATTGGTTCTTTACTGCCGACACAAGGAAAAAAGCCAAGATTTGCTCAATTGTACATCTATGATACAGATGATGAAGTACGAAACCGATGCAGGGCTTTGAATAGCCAGCAAAGTGTTAACGGCGTTGATATGACAATTTTGGAGGCATTACAACGAATGCCTGATTCAATAAATCCTTATGTGCGGGTCTTTCGAAATGCACGAGATGTCTTACATGCCAACAATATTGTTGACTTAAGAATACGCATCATTCAAGCACGGCCAGGGCGCCAATACACAAGACCCACAACAGATGAAGTGGCGACTCTCATAGTGGGTGGTGAGCATACTGATGGGAAAACCCGAGACATCATTGTCTGCAAGATAGATGGGAACTTGCAGCGTATATATGAAACTCACCCATCTTATATGCCTCTCCAATATCCCCTTTTATTTCCATATGGAGCCGATGGTTGGTCAGAACACATTCCATGTGTTGAAGGGTTAAGCAGTAATAGAAGATATGTCACAATGCGAGAGTTCTGTGCATTCTTGATACAATATAGAGTGAATGACTGGAACATTTTACTTCGTTCTGGTCATTTATTTTTACAATTCATTGTTGATTGTTATGCTGCAATAGAAGCATGGAGATTGAATTACATACGAAGTCACCAAGGTACACTCCGAGCAGATTTGTATAGTGGTCTACAGGATGCAATTACTGCTGGAGAGAATGATCCTACTACAGTTGGAAAGAGGTTAATATTACCCGCAACTTTCACGGGGGGCCACGTTACATGAGGCAACACTTTCTTGACGCAATGGCCATTTGTTGTCAACTGGGCTATCCAGATTTTTTTGTGACATTCACTTGCAACCCGAACTGGCCTGAAATTATGGAGGCACTATCCCAACAACCTGGCCAAAGCGCAAGTGATCGACCTGACATTGTGGCTCGAGTATTTCGCTTAAAGCTGAAAGAGCTGACTCGAGATTTTAAGGAGAAAAAATTATTTGGCAAAGTCATTGCAGGTATGTTCGTCCTCCAACTTTGTGGATATTCATTGTGCACATATATAGCACTATTTATTTTATCACTCAAGTTTGTCATTTCTCCTATTCACAGATATACATGTTATTGAATTCCAAAAATGAGGCTTACCACATGCTCATATTTTGCTTACTTTAGCAAATGAGGATAAGCCAACCTGTGCAGAAGACATTGATAACATTATATGTGCTGAAATACCTGATAATGTTAGTGATCCTATAGCATTTGAAACAGTTACAAAGCACATGATTCATGGTCCATGTGATAATGGTGCTTCTTATGCCCCATGTATGGATGGTAGTAAGTGCACAAAACATTATCCAAAGACCTTCTCCAATGAAACCATTATTGAAGACAATGGGTTTGTCAAATATAGGCGTAGAGACGATGGGAGAAGTTTAACAATTCGTGGTACGAACATTGATAACAGGTGGGTTGTACCATACAATCGTGACCTTTGTGTCAAATATGATGCGCATATAAATGTTGAGCGTTGTGCTCAAAAGAAGGTTATTAAATATCTTCACAAGTATATGCATAAGGGACCTGATCGAGCAACTTTTGTTATTCAAGACAATGCTCACAGTACCGATGACGGAGCAGGACCTTCATATAGACGGGTTGATGAAATACAACAGTATTTAGATTGTCGTTATGTCTCACCCGTAGACGCAATTTGGAGAATATTTGAGTTCGATATAACACATCGTTACCCATCTGTCGAATTGCTACAATACCACTTACCAGGACAACAATTCATTGTCTTCAACGATCAAAATGACCTTCATGATGTGGTGAATCAAGCAACAGAGAAGGTGATAATGCTCATTGGGTGGTTCTACGCAAATATAACAGATATGAATGCAAGGAGATATACTTATGCAGAATTCCCAACTTATTATGTATGGAATAAAAGCCTTAAGAAATGGACTATAAGACAACAAAGGGTTTGCATAGGTCGAATACCATATGCTCATCCTAACATGGGGGAAAGATATTATTTGAGAATGTTGTTGCATATTGTTCGGGGTGCAACATGTTATGAACACTTAAGAACTGTTAATGGGACCCTGCATTCAACCTTTAAAGAAGCTTGCTTAGCACGTGGGTTGTTAGATGACACTAATGAGTGGGATGAAGCATTGATCGAAGCATCAACATGGGCAGCTGGGGCTAAACTAAGGAGTATGTTTTGTTCAATGCTTATGTTCTCAGAAGTGGGACAACCTGATCAATTATGGGAGGCACATTGGGAAGATCTCACTGATGACCTTCTCAGAAGGTTACAACGAGAGCAAAGAAATCCCCAATTGGAGATAAGTAGTGAACAGAGGAGGAACCTTGGATTGTATGAGCTTGAGTTAATTTTGAATAAAAATGGAAGGTCATTAAGGGACTATCCTCCTATGCCCTTACCTTAACCTGAGATGTTGCGGCGAACAGGTAATAGACTTATCAGGGAGCAACTTGACTATGATGTATCGATAGAGAAAGACAACCTTGACATGTACCTTCGGACACTAAATCAGGATCAAATGCGAGTTTTTCAATCGATAACTACGTCAAATGAACATGGAGAGGGAGACTGCTTCTTTATTTATGGTAGTGGTGCCACAGGGAAGACATATCTTTGGAAAGCTCTTATTACTTATATCAGGTCAAAGGGCTTAATAGTGCTTTCAGTTGCGTCCTCTGGTATAGTGACTTTGTTGCTGCCTATGGGAAAACAGCTCATTCGATGTTCAAGATACCAATTAATATTGATGAGACATCTGTTTGCTCAATTTCAAAACAATCTGAATTAGCAGAACTAATAAGGGAAACATCGTTGATAATATGGGACGAGGCTCCTATGACTCATCGTTACATATTTGAAGCTGTTGAGCGCACCTTCAGGGACGTTTGTTCTACCAATGAACCTTTTGGGGGAAAATGGCTCATTTTTGGAGGTGATTTTAGGCAAGTGCTTCCAGTTGTAACTAAGGTTAATTCGGCAGATGTAGTTGCAACGTCAATCTCAAAAGCATTATTTTGGCCCTATTGTACTATGAGACATCTCAGGCTGAACATGAGGCTAATGAATGCAAACTTAAGTCATGATGCACAAACACGATTGAGCAGTTTTGCCGAATGGACCCTAAACGTTGGAAATGATTCCATACGAGGGTATCCATTTTTAGGAAGTAGCGAGCCAGATTGGATATAGATTCCTGAAGAATTCGTCATCAACAACGACAACAACGGTCTCACAAATTTGATAGAGTTTGTCTACCCAAATTTACTTAATAGATACCAAGATGAACAATACTTTCAAGATCGTTGTATACTGGCTCCATTAAACACAGATGTTGATGATTTGAACTCTCGGATTCTTGCGAAACTTCCGGGTATTACCCATACATATTTGAGTTTGGACACATTCCTACCATGTACTACCAATTCTTACATTGAAGATATTAATCCACCAGAACTATTACACGGCATGAACTTTTCGGGTTTCCCAAATCATGAAGTTGTGCTGAAAGTTGGTGCTCCAGTTGTTCTTTTAAGAAACCTTGATCCTTTAATTGGCTTATGCAATAGCACCCGTTTGACTATTCAAAGACTTGGAAGTAAGGTCATCCAAGCAAAAATCTTGACTGGCCGAAATGTAGGACAAACAGTAACAGTCCCACGTATTGATTTAAGTCCTTCGGATAAGGATTCACCATTTGCCTTGAAGAGGAGACAATTCCCTTTGAAATTGGCATTTGCAATGACAATTAACAAAAGTCAAGGTCAAACATTGCAGTATGTAGGTGTATATCTACCAAAACCTGTGTTCTCGCATGGTCAATTATATGTGGCAATCTCTCGCGTCACTTGACCTTCAGGGCTAAGGTTTCTGATTTGGGTGCCTAATAATATGACCAAGAACATCGTCTACCGTGAAGTTTTTAACGATGTTGATGATTCTTGGTTAGTCCCAGTCCATTAATTATTGAGTTGTTAATAGTATTACACATTTGAACTTAGTGTTTTATGTTTACAACAACATTTAGTTTGTAACATGTTGGGCTAATATATATGTATTTCATTTCTTTCTTTATGATTATAGACATGACAAGTTTAGTACACAGTTCGATGCCGATATGTGCCATCAATCCTGGCAATAGATCTGTGACAGTAATTGTTCGTCTCATGAGATTCATGAAGGTTCGTACCTACGAACAACGCAAAATTTGGAAAGTTATATTCATGGACTACCAGGTACTGAGCTAATCTAAGTTCTTAAAATGTGACCAACATGTAGATGTATATTGAATATGAAAGCACGATATTGTTTTGCAGCACGATGAGATATTAGGCATCATGGAAGGTGATGATGCAATTAATCGGTGGAACTCTATACTCAAAGCTGACAATGTTTACCACATCTCAGGGCCCTCAGTTGATGCTGCAACAAACGGAGAAAGGAATGTGGTTACCAATAATTTGAAGTTGGTTTTTACGTCGCGAACGAGACTTGAAGGTGTCATTAATGATTGCTCTGACATTCCCTACCAGCACTTACCATCCTTTGTATCGTTTATCGATGTCCCGCGATGTCTTAAGTTACATGATAACATAATAGGTAAACATAGTTTACAGATTACAATTTACACATGGCGATTCTACTTATATGGTTTTGTAGATATTTATAAGATTCTTTAATGTTGTTCTACTGCAGACATCATTGGCATGGTAGTTGCTCTATCCCCTTTGGAAAAGACAAGAACTAGGGGCAATGCAAAACGAGAATTGCTACTTTCTAACATGCGGTTTGTATTTTCATCGCTAATCATTTCAGCTTTCTTATTAATGTATTTTTATTGCCCAATAATAGCACATATAATCTACAAATACAGAATGCAGACTTTATGATTAACGTTGTGGGGAGATTTTGCGGAGGTGGAGGGCACCTATCTTCAACAACATTTATATGAAGAAAATATACTCCTTGCTTCTAGAGTGCACATTAGAGTTTACGAAGGTACCCTCCAAATCCAATTACCATATCTTTTGTATGCAAAAGTGTTTATTTCTGAACACTACAATGGTATAATTTTGTAATATACATTCTTTAACATGTCTACACTTATAGGTATATCAGTTTCTACTTTACCGATAAGTCGATTGCTGATTAATCCAGATATTCAGACAACAGAGGACTTTGAAGGATGGTAAACATTACCTGTGTGTTTCATTCACCATCCAAATTATATACAATTGCTGTCGAATATAATACTCTCATTGTATGCATTAGGTATTCTGGGACCAGAGGTGTGATGCGTCACTTTGATTTCATGCACAATAGAACATTGAGGATTGTAAATCTGGAGAAGTTGTTTGCTGCAAAAAGAATAAGATTGAATGAATACGTGGCTATGCAAAGTGTACGACACATACTCATATAACAAATAACTATATGCTTATAGGTTAGATAAAATGTAATGATATTTTACTATGTACATGTTAGATATTTTCGCATTTTTGCATATGTGGATGAGATCTACCCACTGCTTTATGACGCTTGCACTATTTGCAAAAGAAGTGCCAACACTTATGTATTTGCTCTAAATGTACCTTATTGTACATGTGCAACTCCAAGTTTAACTGAAAGAAGGTATGGACAATGGGTTTTTATTATTAAGTTGTCTTCATCATACGTTTCAAGTAGTCTATGTACATTATTACGTACAATATTCTTCTATATAAATTACAGGTACATCTTCAAGGTTTTATTGCGAGATCATACAGGTTATAGAACATTTATTGTTCGTCATGATGATGCTCGAGTTCTTCTGCATACAAGTACAACAGAATTGGATTCATATGCAACTCAGGTATTGTACTATTCACAACGTTTTGCACAGTTTATTTTTCAATTACTAACTATCTCATGAGATCATTTTCTGCAGCCATACGGCCATCTATCTCTATATGCAATTATAGATGATTACATAGAAAAACTATGGGTATTTGTTGTGGAGCCTCCACAACACCATGAGGTAGAATTGCCTATCACTCTTATTGCACGAGTTAGTTGGGAGGAGGAGGTGTTTTACTTACGAAATACAGATGCTAGGTGCACCAGGTACACTTGATGTAATTATAGGCTTCAATTATACCATTGTTAATCAACTAATTACTAAGAACATAAATTTTTACTGTAGGTACAAGAAGATAAGGTGGATTCTCCATCATTGGCGCCACAAATTAACATATCAACATGTCGTTTAGCATGATTTTAGTTATATTTGGACCACCTGTAATATCTATCATACTTTACATCATATCTTTTACAATCATTTGTTGTTTTAATTATTGAGTTTTAACGGTTGTGCATGAAATTGCTATCTACTTATATCTTTCAATAAATTTGACTTTCTGTTGAACATTCCTATATTATTTTGATTCTCTCTCTCGCTCTACACACACACACACACACACACACACACACACACACACACTTACACGAACACCAACTATCTACCGTAATACGCACCGTGTAAAGCACGGGTCCAGACTAGTATTGATAAAATATAAAAAGGCATTGGTTCAATTATAATTCAAGTGGGTAGCTCTGTTCATTATCAATTAGCCTTACGTTGGAATTTCATTTTGGCTATAGCAGATGGTATTTGAGGGATTGTTCTTGATTTTAGTGGAGGTTGCGTCGCTAAATTTGCTCTACAGTTGAGTTCGGTTAGGCGTAAAAAGGCTTGAGCCTTGCTTGACATCAATTGCAACGAGCCCAACAAAACAAGTTGTCATTTCAAAGGAAGAGCTAATTAAGTAGAGGATTATTTGCATAATGTACTTAAATCTATAGTGAACTTATTGAGAACGAGGGCTATACAAAATGTACTGATTTTTTACTAGTTTATATCTCAAGTGGACTACTATATTTATTTTACACATTACTTGGAGTATCGTATGATATTAAAAAAAAAAAAAAGGATTGAGACATCAAAAACATAAAATCTAATATACTAAAGAAAACAGAAAATACAAAGCTACCATTTCTAGAAGATATCGAAGTATTTTTACAAGAGGTTCAACTAATTATTAAAAGATGAGTAAAATGAATAAATGTACTTTTATTTAAAATAAGTTTTAAAGATAATTTAGGACTGGATTATAACATGATTAATTCGTTGGCTCTTTATTTTTGAATTTTTATTTTATTTTTTTCCCATAGGATGGGATAAGGGAGAATTTGGGTCTTCCTTAAATGAAAACATTTGTATCCTTTGAGATTTACATTAATAACGCAACTATCCACTAGGGTTTGTTCTATTAGTTGGGAAATAGGAATTAAGAAATAGGAGAACCTGGTTGAAGTGAGTATTTTTTTGTTAAAGTGAGTATTTTTTTGTTGAAGTGGGTTAAAATTGATATATTTTATATATGATGGATAAAAGTTGGTTAAAATAGTGGTTGGAGTTAGTTAAAGTGGGTTGAAATAGGTTGAAGTTGGCATTTCTTTTTTATTGAAGTTAATGAAATGAATTGAATTTAGTAAATTGAGATTTACCAATAAAAAAAACAAGGTCCTAGGTATCAAAAATAACTTTTGATCACCTCTTGACAATACAGGTTATATTAAGTATAACATATTTTCTGATAAATATTGATTGGAGCAAAAAATGACCGATTACCCAGTAATAAAGGACACCAACGATATTTCGTTTGAAGTTCTCTGCATGGAGTTTCACTAGGTCAACCAAAAAAAAAAAAAAAAGAAAGAATAGGGAGAGAGAAAGTTAATGCTATGATCCTGTTTGGCAAACAGTTCTTAGCTGTTTGTATTAGGTATTAACGGTTTGAATTAACTGTTTATATTAGCTGTTTAAAGAAAACTATTTGGTAAAACTAATTGTTTCTAAAAAAGTTATTAGACAAAAAATTAATTCTCTAAAAAACTTTCCCAAAAAGTAAATCAAATTAGTTTTTTGAAATTAGTTTTTAGATCCAAAAAGCTCTTATAAAAAGTCATTTTGCCAAACACTCTCAATCAGGAAGTGGAAGATTGCTGGTTGTCTTTAAGATATTATGGGCCACCGCACAGCTTGGATAATGTACCTTTTTGAGTTAGATTATCAAATCTATGGTTGGTTGACCCCTTCAACAACAACAACAACACCTCCCAGTGTGAGTCCCGCTTTCGCAGGGTCTGGGGAGATCCACCTGTAGGCAGCCTTATCTCTAACGGCATTTCTGCCCGTAGAGAGGCTAATTCCACGAGACCCACAAAACAAGATTTTGTGAAAACATTTTTGTAAAAGAGTGTTTTTGTGAAAAAAGTAAATATATGGTTATGCAAATAAACGGGAGGTCAAAACTATCCAAACAATGGAACAATAAAGTAGAGGAAGGAATCATACCTTAGCAGTAGAGGGCCGATAATGACTCTCCCAAGAGTAAATGCTACCTGCAAACCACACGACAACACGAAACCCACGCCCAAACCTGCCCTGCTACAACCGAAAGGCAACTATAATGCCAAAAAATCATAGATCTAAGACCTTACTCCTATCCCTTCTCAGTTCCCAATAATTCTTGTTTCTTTAATTTGGCATCCAAGCATGAACACAAAATCCAGACTTGCATAACCAGCAAACAGCAAACAAGATCTAAGTTCATCAATTCTACAACCAAAGTTATCCAATTCAAGTCAAAGGAACTTTTTATCTCATATCCAATTTTACCTCATCAGGCTCCTTATTCTACCTTTCTTTAATTAGTTACCTTCCTCAAACTTCAACCAATAGCAGGGAGTGCAAGCCAATTCCCACCCAAAGAGTGAAACTGGAAGACTGCGCGAGAGAGATCAGGGAACACTGAGAGATCAGCAAGCAAGGAAGGGCGAGAGATAGACAACACCCTAGAGCTCATGTATAATACATAATAAGGAAAAAGAATTTTCAGGGCTATTTTGGTCATTTTCTTGCTCCGATCAATGTTTTTAATCTGAATGTACTATATTTAATATAATTTGTAAATTAAGTTGGGGAGGTTAAAAGTTATGTTTAAAACTCGGTAGGTAGTTATATTATTAACGTAAATCTTGAGGGATACTATATTTTTGAAACCCTTTAGGTAGTTATATTACTTAATATTAACCAGTTTATGCCCGTGCGTTTGCATGGGACATCTCATTAGGAAATAACAAATTATAATATACCTTGTTGTATTTGAAGCTGTATATTTGTGAATATAGATAGTGAGAATAATGCACATATTTATAATATACCTTGCTGACAAAAATAGGTAAAACAAACAAATAAAAATATTAAAGAATGAAAAAATTATTAAATTAACGATTAAAATCCAAATACTAAGAATGATGATGTGGAAGGGTGCCAAGATGATCAGCTCCCTTACATTTAAAATACATGTTTGGAAATAAATTTATAAAGTATCAATGTCGCAGCCTTTTATCCATTTCATTAAAAGTTCTACAAGCTTTGTATCTCATGGAATGAAAGTTGGAACAAATATATGTCTTGAAAAAAAAAAATCAAATAGCAAACTCCGAAAAATTTTAGTGGAAAGAACTAAAATTAAACCTATTACATTGAAGCAAAAACAAATAAAAGAACAATCGACCATAATTTATCAGAAAAATCATTTTCACTGACTGGAACTCTAATTTCATCAATCCATCCATAATCTCATATCACTAAGTCCAGTGCACCACCGGTAATCACCAATCTTCTCCATCCTAACCCCATTTCGCTGTACAATTTTCATCATGCTCAACGACAATTTGGTTATAGGGCCGATGATTGGGAAGAGCGAAAGATCAACTCTGTGAAGGAGGTTGATACATGGAATATATATGTGTGAGTGTGTACTAAAAAATCAACTTTTTCCGACGGATATTCCGACGGAAAAAACAACATTTTCCGTCAGAAAATGACTTTTCCGAGGAAATTCCGGCCGACTACGTCCGTCGGAATAAGGGAGGTCGGGAAGGGGTTCCGGCGGAAATAACTAGTCCGTCGGACTGGTCTCCGATGGAATTGAGGCAGTCGGCGGACTCATTTGTTGGATGCAAAAAAATTTTGCAAAAAAATTAGAATTTTTTTTTTCCGGATTCTATCGGAAATTTGGTCGGAACCTATCGGCGATTCCGTCAGAATTTTTAAAATATATTTAAAAAAATAAAAACTATAGTACCGAACCACAAAAATATTTTTCAATGTATGTAATACACAATAAATTCTCATCATTTATGTTAAATTGATATTAGGATTAAATTACAACAACAACTCTCAGTGTGGGTCCCGGTTTCACGAGGTCTGGGGATGATATTAGGATTAAATTATGCTTCATTAATTAAAAATTATATTCTTTAACAACAAAGTACAAAATTGAGAGTAAACTATCATTCTAACAAACTAACATCAATGTAACAAACTAACTATATAAACTATTAATTTGCATAGTTACATGCAAACCAATTACACAAATTATTAAATTCAACGTATATATTTAATTAACAACAAATTTATACAAATTACACATAAAAAAACCTTATCAAAAAGTAAACGACGAATAACGGTGAGGGGAGGTGATGGCGGCAACCGGCGGTGGGGTGATGGCAAGCAGTGGTGCTCCCTCTCTCCTTCTATCTCTCTCTATTTTACGAAACGAGCAACGAAAAAATGAAGCGAAGTGCGAGTTTTATAGGAGAATGTCCGACAGAATCCCGACGGATTTTTCTGTCGGAATATTCAAAAATTTTGAATTCTCCCTCCAATTAATTCGGGCAAAAAAATTTGAATTTTTTTTCAAACGGAATCCCAATTCCGTCGGAATAAAAAAAAATTTGATTTTGAATTTCGAAATTCGTCCAAGTTCCAGTCAAAAAGGACTAGTGGGCCGACGGAATTTTCGACGCAATCTGACGGTTCCGTAGGAAATTCCGACGGAAATGTGGTTCGTCGGACAGTTCATCTTCCCTTTTTGCTTTTCCCGTCCTTCCATCGGCGTGTCCGCCGACCTCATTTTTCATCGTCATTTTCCGTCGGAAAAGGCAGATTTTTTTAGTAGTGGGGTGTGTGTGTGTGTGTGTGTGTGTACATACATACATACATACATACACACACACACAGAGATATATATAGATAGATAGATAGATAGATAGATAGATAGATATGTGTATGTATATGTGTGTGTGTGTGTGTGTGTCAGTGTGTGTGTGTGTGTGTGTGTGTGTGTATACGTACACACACACACACACACATACATACACACGCACACACACATACACATATATATGTGTGTGTGTGTGTGTGATATACTTCATCGATGAAATGTAGTTTTTCCCAACAAAAAAAGAAACGTAGAATAAAAGTTTATGCTCATATGATATACTTTACATGGCGTATGTAAGTACAAATTAATGATTCAAGTTATGGCATACTAAGATGGCTAAGTAATTCTGATTTGCTCCAAAAAAAATGATAATGAAATATATATATATATATATATATATATATATATATATATTTTCCACCGAAAACCGTCCTCCATATCCACATCTTCTCCGATCCTTTATTCGTAGGAATGTAATTTTAAGTAGTTGTTGACGATAGAGATGGTGGCGTGGGAAAGTAGGGAAATTGGGGGATATCAATTAGTGAATTTTTATGAATTTTAAAATTTAAAATCAAATTAACTTCTAACTGTTTTGAGTACTTTGACGGAATTAAAGAGAAGTTTGGATTGAGGGAGGGAAGTATTCTTAGGCTACGATTCATTTTCCACTTATCTTATAAAGATGTGTATATAATTCTTTTACTATATGTGATAACGTTGATAAGATTAACTTTTTCTTTTTATTAAAAACCTTATATCGCAAGGGCATTGACCACAGTATTAATGAATGAAAGAATAAGTATGTGAAGAGAATTAGTTCAACCCTTATTGATAAATTTCATAGTAAATCTATCTTATTTTACTCTATTCCTCAATCTATAGACAAACAGAAATAGGAAAAAAAAATAAAAAAAATTGAAGAGCGAAAAACCAAAGGAGGGCAGGGAAGCAACTCTTCTATCAGAGCAAAGTTTCGATCTTGGGACCTGTCAAGGGCAAAAAAATAAAAAAATTGAAGAGCAAAAACACAAAGGAAGGTAGGGAAGCAACTCTTTTGTCAGAGTCAGGTTTCAATCCTGGGACTCGTGAGACCTGTGGATTTTTATGAATTTTAAAATTTAAAATTTGAGTATTTTGACGGAATTAATGAGAAACTTGGATTGAAGGAGGGAAACATTCTTAGGTTACCATTCATTTTTGCATTTGTATTATAAAGATTCCCTGTTGACTCCCTTAGTGGCTAAGAAGGTTTTTGATGAAACACAAAATTAATAAGAGGCTTGGATATAAAAGCAAGGGATTTGAATATTGGATGCAAGTATGAAGTACTCACTAACAGCAAGAAAAACGTGGGAATTGAAAAAGGAAAGGATATGTGTGTATGATCTTAGTCAATTAAATTGATTGATTGTTTAAAAGGCTAATTCAAGAATTTACTTAGCTGCCTTAAAAATTCTTGAGTAATATATTTGCCATGATTCTTGATACCTGTCATAAAGGACATACACGTTGAATAAAATTAGGCAAGCATCCTCCCTTGATTGAAGAATATTTTGAATGTTGAATTAAATTAGGCAAACATCTTTCATTGATTGAAGAATATTGTGAGAAAGCATGGTGCAGAGAATGAATCACAAACATCACACCAACAGATCAAAATTATACGCTTAGAGTATACTACCCCATAAGAATTGATTCAGAGCATTAATCAACATATCCCTGAAAATTGTTCATAAACCAGTTTATTTGGAGTTTGACATAAATATTGCAAATAAGGAGCAGCTGCAACTACAACACTATCTGCTATTCCTATCTCTACCGACCCAGGAATGCTCCTCAAAAAATGGCTAGATGAGACAACTGCCCATGTGAGTCCTTGATGAGACTTTGGTTCTGAACTAGTAATGTCTGTTTTAGTCTATCAAAGTTCTGATTTTCCTGAAGTCATTCTGGCAAACAAAACATTTTTATGAATCATGGTTATAGAAGGTGACTAATGCAAGTAAGGTGGCTAATGAAGGTGCTCCATGAGATGTATGATAAGAAAAGGGAAGAAAAATAATACTATCAGACATGCATTTGCAGAACTTGTATTACTGCTCTCATGTTTGCAAATTCCCTCCCCCCACTCCGCCTAAAAAAAAAACCTATGTGCTTGCTCTATCTGACATCTATGATACACCATTCCCTCCTTGTTGTGGATAACTAGATCCTGCTTTAGAAGGGTCTATAACTGCAAGCAAGATCCACAATGTGTATTTGTATTATTCTTCGGTAGAGCTTGGATGGAAATTCTTGCCACTTAGTGTGTTTGCTTATGGCTGTATACTATTATTTTAGCTTCTTCTACATTATTTTCTTTGAATTTCAATATGCATATTTTTGTAATCCAGTTGATTGAACAGATCATAGGAGTTGAATTGCAAAACTTTCATGATCCTCCACCACCATTCCCTCCTTGTTGTTGTTGTATTCTTAATATGGAAATCTCATTCTTGAGGAAGTGAATTAGTGAATAACCAATTACAAGACATGAAGGAAGCATATCCCCCCCCCCCCCAAAACTCCAAGGGTAAATTTTGTCTTTTTTATTTCATGGATATATCATTATATCTACACCTATTTCTAATTTAATTATATTATGATTTTCATGGTTTTGAAAGTTGTATGCGGGCAGACTATTTTCAAATTATAAACTCTATTTTTACATCTAAATAATCTTTCTAATTTATATTATGATAAGAAGTGTACCACAATCAGATAGAAGGTTCAATTTGAATGGCAACTTATCTTTTGTACTACATGTACTGGGTTGGATCATGCTGCTGTTGAATGTGACCAAGTGAAATGACTCAACCCCATTCTATGCATGTGAATCCAACTTTTGTCCATTGTAATTTCTGCCAACCCACCTACAAGGTCATCACATAAGTCAATATAAGCATTATAAGTAAGCATTGGCAATCAATAAAGGACAAGGGGAAAAGAATCACAAGGATCACAACAACACATCAAATTCATGTGCTTATAGTATACTACGCCATAAGAACTAAGCAAATTTAAACCACTAGCTACAAATTCAATTATATTAACAAGCCGAAGATGAAAATAGTTCTTCAACTTAATAATATGCATTTAGACATTGTTCAAGGCATAAAAATCACTGAGTAAATTGAAAAAAAAGAGAGGAAAATTTCATAGCAATTTTTACACTTAAACAAGCAAAGGAAATTCTCTTTTAAGGAAAGAAAAGCTAAGGAAAGTGAAAACAACTTGTGTATTCTAAGGAAAGAAATTTAGGCAAATAGACAAGACCAATAAGCATTGCAGAAGATAATGACACCCCACCCTAAAAACAACACATAAATGTGGTCTGAGTGCCTATAAAGTATATCAGGCTCTTTCATTCTAGTTAATAAATGGGTGCCAGGCAAAGAATTGCAATACCCACAATGTTAAAATAAAGTACACCAACATGTCATAATTAAAAACTTAGAATTAATCACACCTTAATTACCCTTTACTAATACAGTGGTATCATAAAACAATATTTCCACTCCTCATGCTCTTCTCAGGATAAATGGACTTAGTATCTAATACCCTCTATGGCGTATTCATGTCCTACTCAAATCAACTACCAATATTTCCCCCCTAAACATTCATAGTGTCTATTGCTATCGTTACCAACCTCAATTTTGGAAAACATGCCTCCCAGGCACCTAATCACTGAGGGCCAAGGCTTGAATTCATGTAGAACTGTAGAAGGAGATAATAAGACAATTCAGGCCCAGACACTAGGCACACTCCATCTACATCTCGTTGATATATCTAGCGAGAGAAGAAGAGATGAGACAACAAGAGAACCTTTGACACTTATACATAGAGGTATGGCCACTTACTCACTTAGTAAGTTAGCTCACTATTTTGTTAAAATAATAATTCACCACCCTAAAGTTTTAGGAGTGGCAAACTCAATCCTTTTTTGTTGACAAAAACGTTCTATACATTATGGCCCTCAAAATGGGGCACTTTATCAAAAATTATGAAGCTTAAAAAGTGAAAATCAGTAACCTGAGATGCTCATTGGCTTTTTGACATATTCATTGATCCCAATTTTTTCCCATTGAAAAAGGGCTATTCTGCTATTGACATCTTCAACAACGCAATATTTCCCATTGGCTTTTTGACATGTTCATCATCCCAAATTAGCCCAAATTAGAATTCTCAATCACAAGCAAATCTACTTCACGAAGAGCTCAAGCAAATTCTCACCAGCAAAATTTTCAAGCACCATAAAAAAATACAAATTCACAACCATACTTCACACATTCAAAGCCTTCCAGAAAACAAACACATAGAGAATTATTGTAATTTCCCATACTCTGAGTACATTCAGATTAACAGTTGAGGCTAGGCTTACCTTACGAAGACGCCGTATATCGATCGCTGCCCCAGGAGTGTTTGTTGCCCAGAAAACGCCACCCAGATGAAGAACAAATTCAGGGTTTCACTTGCTCTGCTCAGATGAAGAACGCCTAGAATTTGCTTGCCCCACCCAGATGAACAAATTGCCCAGAATTCAGGACTTCCGGGGAAGAATTTGCTGCCCCGAATTTGAATTAAGGAATTCGATTTCTAGGAATTAAGTAGTTTTGTAGCACAAATTGATTTCACTAAGCTACCATCGGCTAGATTTATGAAGAATGAATTGAGGATTGAGTGAATTTCTAGGGATTGATATGAACGCTGAGTTTTTTGGTTTTGGGGCGCCAAACTAAAGCTGAGATTTTTGGTTGTGGGGGGTAGGATGGCAAGCTTTCTTTCATAGCCTGATTTTAATTATTTTGTTAAATATTTTTGTATTGTTCAATTATTTGTTCTATTTTTTTGGCTGATATATTTAGATATACAAATTACCTTATTAGTACATAAGAAGTAATTATAAAAGCTCTTTTTAATTATCCACACTTAATAAGTATAGGAATAAATTCATAGTTTACCCAAATTTGTTAAATGTGAAATCGAAAAAACTACTTAAATCTTATTATTTTTCTCCCCACACTTTAATTAGGTGTGGTGTATAAATGCGGGAGGATGCATTATTTTTTGTAGTGTTTCTCCTTTGAGGGCGCTTCTTCTAGGTGATTTTTAGGGCTCTTCCTTCAACAATATTACACATTAATTTAGATTAGATTCAAAGTTTAATTTGGGTTTTTAATGGTGGATTCCTCATTGCTATCAAATTTGAGTACGCTTCTCTTTCACTCTTTTCTCGCTGGCAGTTTCAATTCAAGTTTTTGCCTTTAGATAATGTTTCTCATTCCCTTGTTTGTATTTGCTACTGTTGTGATGTTTAGTGGCTAATTTCCCAACTTAGGTTGGGGTTAACGTCGAATATGTGCAGTTGAATCAAGACCCACCCCTTAGTTCCTCCTTGTTTGTGTTAATGTTTTCTACTTTGCGCACCACGTGTTCGATGAAACGCTCGAGAGAATATTTCATCTATTGTTATTAAGGTTTGGGGGAGCGTTGAAAGACGAAACCTTTACCTAGCGTGACTTAGTAGACAATTGGGATTTTAATATGAAAATAGTTAAGGTTCTAATTGGGATTCGAGATTGTAGATCTTATAATCCTCTAACTTTTAATCCCATGGGAATAGGTGATTTTGGTTGTAGGATTAGTCTTCGACCCTTGAGAGAGAAAGGAGATGGACTTAATTGACAATCATTCCACTCACAATGCATACTCAGGTTTGTTTGACGGGGTTAGTAACTGATTCACTATCATATTCATGCTGTTAATGCTAACCTGGGTGTTTACCATTCTGCTATCTTATTCGAACTCCTAATTGTTGTTCATGTCGTTAGTTATTTCTTAAACCCCCAACATTGATTAGCCTAGCTTGAGGAAATTAATTAGTCCTAGTAGTTGAAAGCAAACTCCTTATGAATTCGACCTGTACTTGCCGGTTGCTAGTTACAGCCACACCGTGCACTTGCGGTTTAAAACCTAACAAGTTTTTGGCGTCGTTGCCGGGGAGCTCGTTCCTTTCAGTATTAGAACCAATTAACACACTCTAGACTAGGCTTTTGTTTTTTCTTTTTTGTAGTTTCGTTCTTCCTTATTTTCACTTGATACCATTTACGGTGGGTAGAGTATTGCTTTTGTATGCACATGAGGAGTCAAGGGAATCTAAATCTTATAATCCTGTTGAGATTTGGAAAATAGTTTGACCCGAAAGCTAGGCATTTGCATATATAGTCAAACTCAACCAATTTACACATGTTAATTAAACAGACATGTCACTGGTAAGTAAAAGAACATATGGGAATCCATAGGACAGGTCCATCAAAATTTTAGACTGACTTTTTTAATTGAAAGCTTGCTATGTTCTTTTCATTAGTAAATCCCAATTTACCAACTTTAACTCACTTTACGAACTTTAATAAAAAAAATATTTACTTCAACCAACTTCAACCCATTTCAACCAACTTCGCTCATTTGCTAACCCCTATTTCCCAACAAAAAGAACACGCCCTTAGCGTCTTTTTTCTGTCTCTTTTTTCTTTTTTCCCCTTTTGGGTGGGGGGGGGGGGGTACTAGACATCATCTTAAAATAAATCGTTTATGTTCAGCAACCATATGTGCCCAGTAGCTCTTTTTCAATCATCATTTGGGCAAAGCCCATAATACAAGGAGCAAAAACACAGAAAGGCTGCTTCTACATACCACTCATCAGAGCTAAACTACAAAATTTGCAAATAAACCAAGAGATCATGATACAGTACTTGCTTTCAACTCAGATTGTGTTTTGCTTCTAGTGAGATTTTATGTACTATTATGATTATGATTTTGATCTCGTCTCTGTTTAAATTAACGTGTATATCTTAGCCTGCATTGGAAACCTAATGGCACCCTACAACTAAGCCCGGTGGCAGTCAGAATTTTAAGATAAGTTGGCCAGCCCTTCCTTTCAATCTTCTGACAGGCAAGAATGGTTAATATATTACTATCAGACATTGCTTCTAATTTACATGAATTAGAATATGAAATCATGCATTTCTCAAGAATCGAATCTTCCATATCACCAATGCACATTTAATGCCTGCATTGAAGTTCTCAGGGATTCTTGATCTCCTTTCATGCAGTGAGAGATGTCTGTTTTTCCTTATTGCCATATTCAATGAATAAATTAAACAAAGCACTTAAAGACAAGCTTAGCTTAACTTTACAAGGTTCTAAATCTGTTTTTTTGTTCTCTCTTCTTCCTTGAGCTTAGGGAGGTCGAATACTTGGACCCGAAACTCCGGCTTAAAAGACAAACTTAGGATACAGTTCATATAGGGTAACTAATCGTTAATTATGTTAAAGCAGAATAAATTGTGAGTGGGGTGAAAGAAAAATATACTTAGATAAAGAAACCTTGAAGGAAATCATTTAGAATTGACAAGTAGGGCCATGGAAAGAGTGCTGTTTTTCTTGGAACAGATTAAAGATTAGAAGGGCTGGAATCATGTCGTGTGCATTAAATGCTATACAAGGGTAATAGGGTTCTACAACTTTGATGTAATTTACTTTTAATCTTCTTGGAGCGAGTCACTCGTAAATTTAATAATCTTATAGATCTTTGTTAGATGTCAGATCTTGTTCAATGGTTCACAGTCGCTGGTTAACTGTTTTAATAGTTTGTGAATGAAATAACTACTATGTTTATGTTTGACAAACAACTATTAGTTATATATTTGAATTAGCTACTTGAATTAGAAAAAATATCTAGTGAAACTACGTGTTTTTAAAAAAATATTTAGTAAAATTTTGATATATGCCCTTATTTATAAATTACTTTTTATTGGCATTTGATGTAATTTCTCCCAAATTTGGGATAAATATGTTATTTTCACAAAAAGTTCTTCCCCAAAACTAATGAAAATAGTCTTTTCAAAAAAGAGTTTTTTTGGGGCCAAACAAATGTCCCAAACAACTATTTACGATACACGCTTTAGCTGTTTGATTTGATCAAAACAGCTAAAATCCTCCCAAATAGCTTTTTGTCCAAACATCTATTGCAATCAAACAACCCCTATATGATGTTTCGTTGAATATAATATAATATAATCAATCTTGCAATGCATAATTACAAGGTGGTTATTATTTCCAATACTTTCTTATAATCAAACAATTAAGATAATGGAACAGACAATTATAATCAATGAGGTTTTGTTTTGAATTATATCATTTTCAAATCAAGTGGATTTGAAATCATTTTTTTTTTTTTGGGTAAGCAGGCTCTAGCCCACTGGCCCCTATCGCAAATAGGGGGTGTCAAAGCCCAAGCCCACAAGCCACCACACAAATGTTACGCACAAGGCCGAAATTTGTGTCCCCAAGATCGAACCCGGGAGGCAAGGGGTGGCAAGTGAGAGTGTTACCAACCAGCCAACACTTGCTTCGACAAGATTTGAAATCAATTGATATTAACTCCAATAAATTTATCTTATAAAGGGAGAGAAAAAGCGTTCGGCTGAAACAATCAGGGCAGGACAATTTGGGTTTAATTTCATGTGATCACAAGTAGGCTACTTTACACCTAAATTGGATATAGATCAGGTCATTTTATTTGTGTTACAAATCTCAAGTAAGCATTGTCAGGTCTAGTTTCTTCCAATCTTGGCTAGCCTGTGATCTCCCTTGACATAGTCCTAAAATACATGGGAAATAGAAAAATTCTGATTTAAATGGCCTTACCCATGAAGTATTGTCTACATAGAGACCGATTCTAATAGGCTCACAAAAAAATTAGACAAAATGTTTTAGAGTTGAAAAATCTTTTTATACAAAAGGGAGCGAAAACAACAAAACTAACAACCAATAACAATATCCAAATAATAGAGATAAGTCTGGCACACTAATTAATAAATAACAAGAAGTTACATAATTAATAACAAGTTTAAATAAGATCAACCATACTACTAGCATATATATAGGTACTAGATATGTATGATAAGTATATACGTAATCACCAGAACCACACATCCACATTTCCTATACCCTCAGAATCTATAAGATGGGCAAACACCAAATTATCTAAGATTTGCAACCCTAATCCTAAATCTCTATAGCCTCGATCCTATCCTAAGCCATATCATTTGTTAATCCTAAAATTTTCAAATCGTATCAAATTACTTAGTTCTAACTCTTCCTAAATATGTAAAATATAAGAAGAAAAGTGGTAATGGTTTATAAGCTTTGAAGGTGCTTGTAAAATCGTAAGCCAACTGCAGGCCTAGCACCAGCCGTACCAGTTGGAGGGACTAGGGAGCGGGCAATGTTTGCCAATACTACCCAGAGAAAGCTTCAATTGAGGACCCCTGCTTTTTGCTTCCTGTTACACTTATTTGTGTATTCTAAAACGTGGTTTTAACGTAATTTTCCGGCCTTGTGTAGTCCAACCATTCAACCATTTGAACTTGTTAATTCCTACAGAACTTGGAAATGATTGATGGTGAAGTTGGCAAATATTCCTTTTATTAATTTCCAACAACACGGTTCTTCAAATATCTATTTTCAACTTCAACAGAAAAATGGGGGTTTGGTAGGCGAATAAATCATTCTTTATTGAACAAGACTTTTTATCGAATCTTTGCTGTCGTAAAATAAGTCCATTCTAAATTATTAAATTAAAGCAGAACTCTAAATTATTAAAAAACTATCAAATTAACTTAGTCAATGCATATGACAAATTAACATGTATAGTGTATTTGGCAAGATTGAAAATTATTTTCTTAGAAAATAATTTTCCATGTAAAATTTTTTTTCATGTAATATGATTTTCAGCTCATATTTTCAGTTGTTTGGTAAAAGTGAAAATGAACTTTCTGGAGAATCAGTTTGATTAGCAAAAAACGAATAAAAAAGATAAAATGATTTTTCTTAATCTTTGAACCATATGTCGAGGAAATAGACACGGAAGAGAGAAATAGTGTGAGACCATGTGAGAACCTAAGAAACGTAAAATCAACTTATGCTTTACTCAAAGTGAAAATACTTTTCTTCATTCTAGGGAAAATTAATGTTTTTCTCCTGAAAACGAATTTTTCCTTCTTATATTACCAAACTCCGTAAAATGAGAAAATTATTTTTCAGGAAAATGAATTCACCCCTACCAAACACACCAGTTGTTAAACTAATAATTATAAATTGCTTGATTTATCCATCCGTTAATGCTAACTTCAAAACAATAGTAGTAACATTTTTTCTTTTATATTGAAAATTTTTCCTTCATTGTATAGACTTTTCAATACACTTATTCACCAAAATCAACAATGGAATCATATCTTGACAACCCACAATCTTTGACTACTATGGGGATCGATTAGCTAATTGGTTTCCCTAGTTTTTGTTGGCATTGCCGTTACAGTCGATATGAAATTCAAAAACGCGAGCGCATACATTGTGATATGTGATGTTTGACGTGTCGCCTTCGAGAGGAGAGAGAAAGGGAGAGAAGTCGTGATGCGTTTCCATGTGGATGTCTGTCAACAAATTAAACATTCACGTCGAGCCCATTTTTCCGGTTGTTTCTGGTTAGGTTTTTTTTTTTTTTTTTTCCCTGAACATCTACAGCAGTTTCACCAGTTTTAAAAACCCTTGTTAAATCCCAAATTGCTCGTTTTCTTAACCCTTCATTAATGACTCTCACGTACATGCACAGAGACACACGCACTGGGAACTGCTTGCTTATTTATTCAATTCAAGCAATTTCATGGGATTTCAGGTTCATATGTAGGGAAGGGAGAGGATCGGATCGGATTTGGAAAAATAAGGAACAGTCAAACTGGAACGTGGAAATTAAATCAAAATACTGCATGCGCGCATGGATTGGACGCCAACCTATCACGCGCCTGGACGGTGCTCTTCTCTCCCTTATCCGATTGACCATTGTACCGTCGCCAACTCCTCTCTATCTCATACATTATATTCCGTCCATGTTGTGGGTTACAACTGTAAATCAAGTTATATTGCGATACTACTACTACTATGACAAGTGTAGGCCCTATTTCAACGGGTTTGGAGTGATGCAGATATTGATATTCGGACTTCCTATTTTGTCCCGTCGAATCCGTATTAGTCACAACACTCCGTGTATAGGTCATGTGATATGTGTCAAGCCCTTATTTCAACTCTAAAACAGTAGGGGTGAAAAACATTAGGAATATATGGTTTTTTCCTTCTTCGTTCATTATTATTTTAATGGATCTTTAATGTTCAACCGTTTGACAAATGTACAACTTGTTAACTATTGAAATATTCTTGGAAGATTAACTTGAAATTGCAACCTCCATATATAAAATAATGAGCCCCTATATTCGTGTCCAAGTTTTAAACAGTATTCTATATCCTAAGGTTAGAGTCTTGACGAGTTGGACACTCGAACCCATATCCATGTCCGACAATCCATACCCGAGTTCATGTAACATAGGATGCAGATATAGATATTGTTACCGTTGCAACCCTTTTTACTAACAGAAAGATTGATTTCTATAATTCCATGAGAAAAGAAATATATTTCGTTGATAACTTTTTTATTGGTTAAGTGAAAAAGCTATGTAGCAATACTATAAAAGAGTAGTGATACCTCTTCGGTCGAGGGTTTTCTTGTCATTTGATGTGTTAAATAAATTAAAATCACTATATTACCAATGGTTAGAATCAATATCAACTCTTATATTGGAGATTTCGCGGATTGAATGGAAATATACACCAGTACATAGATGATGCTGAAAGAAGAATTATTGTCAAAATTACAAATCATAGAGTGCTTTTGTATAATGTACAATTATTTCTAATATGTCACCTAGAGTTGAAAAAACCTAATCCGACATGATAACACGATATGAACCCGACATGAAGTTACTGAGAGAAATACAAACCCGACCCAACCAGAATCGATTTCGACCCGAAGTTGACACGATTTGACCGTTTATTGTGAAAACTTGTTATTTTTTAATTTTGAGGAAATCTAAACTATGTTTAAGACCAATATGAAATTGGCCCGCTTGTTAAATGGGTCGACCTGACCTAACCTGTTTCCCAACTCTAATGTCACCCTAGTCAATTTAGAAATTATTTTGTTGATCTAATACCATATTATATAAGCTTTTAAAAAAAAAAAACTAGCTAAATCTAGACGTCCTTCGTTTAAAACCTTTTTATCATTTATTTAGAAAAAAAGGAAATAAAAAGTCTCTCAGGCTCACTGTGCCCATTTTATAGAATTGCTTGGTGTGCACAAATTCAAGCTCTAGTTTCTATACAGGGTATTCTAATGTGTCTTGAACGAAACATCTGCGCTGCTTAGTTTGAAACTTATTTTATTCGTGGGTTCCATTCCCCTCTAGATTACATCTTTCTGTCCGTCAAATATACTATAAATACATGCACACAGAGCTCATTTCCTTTCTACATGCACTGAAAGCCAGCCTGCGTTGTCTAATCTCCATTTATAATCCAGTCATCTGTCTCCACCCTTACTGATTTATTTGATTCTACAAATTAAGGGTAGAAGAAAAATGGGTGGAAGTTCCCCTTGTGCATCATGCAAGCTGTTGAGGCGGCGCTGTGCTAAAAACTGCATCTTTGCCCCTTACTTCCCTTCCGATGATCCTCAGAGATTTGCCATTGTCCACAAGGTCTTTGGTGCTAGTAATGTCAGCAAAATGTTGCAGGTATTCTTTCTAATCTCTTTCAAAGTATTTATAAATCAAAGATTTAAGCTAATAGTTGAAGACTCCGCATAGATTTCATAGTATAAAATGTCCTTGACGGTTGAACCATTGCAATCAAAAATTTAAGCTATTAGTTAAAGACTCTGGATATGTTATGTAATATATATTCTTACCTACGGGCACAAAGTGTACAGAATTAATATTCACAAGTTTCGATCTGTTTGATTTGATAATCTCAGGAACTTCCAGATCATCAGAGAGCAGATGCGGTGAGCAGTTTGGTGTACGAAGCAAACGCAAGGATTAGAGACCCAGTTTATGGTTGTGTAGGTGCAATTTCATACCTGCAAAGCCAAGTGTCGCAGTTACAGATGCAGCTAGCAATGGTTCAAGCAGAGATATTGAGCATAAAACAACAACAACAGGTAACAGAGTTGGTCCAAAACCAAGAGATGATTCTCCAACGAGTCGATGCAGTCGTTGATCGTGAAGATGACGAGAAGGAGAAATCTAGTTTTGTTAATTTCCCAAATTATAACTTGAGTTATCTCCAGCAGTGCTTCAACTTTGCTGCCTCAGATGCTACTGCCAATGTAATTCAGGACCCTCCTATGCCTAAGAGAGAGTTCCTTTGGGCATAATTAATTTTCCCTATTACCAAATTAATCAGATTAATTACTACTACTACTACGTTTTGTTTGCTGTTCTCTCTCTTTCCCTCCCCTTTGACTTCTTTCTTGATTGTACATCGTTTTCTACAGCACGCAGACGTGCATCCAACATGTTATCAACGGTTGGGAAATGATTCGTCTCATTTTTTTAATCTCTCTCTCTATATATATCTCAAATTTTAAATTTGATGAGGTTTTTGAAGATGTTTAAGTTATAAGGTGATGATAAGTATCTTGCAGCAAGACACTCTTAAATGTCTTATTGTAACTCAAATTAATATGTTTTATGTTTTAAAATCACCAAATTTTTATAAATTAGAACTTATTATGAGTTATAAAGTTTTAATATTATATGTGTGATTTTAAAATGTTTTAAAATCACCATCCGCAAAGGCATATTATATGTGTGATTTTGTAAATGTGAAATATTATGTATGAAATGATGATTTTACACAATTTACAAGTTTCAATATCTTTCCTCTATTCAATCATACCATTTTTTTCAATTCAATATGTGATAATATATATTTTAAGTGAAAAAAAAAATTACTTAAAAAGTGTCTTATAGCAAAACATTTATCATTTTGCTAAGTTAGGTATAAACTAAGGTAGAAGAATATGGAGAAGAAATGAAGCTTTTGCATGTGGAGTAACATGGAATTTTTAAGTGTTTGGTAAGAAGCGGTCGTGATAAAGAATTTAACGGTGTCATTCCTAGTAGATGGCCTGTTCATACTGCTTATAGATTCCCAAATTAAAGGACGAATGTCCACATGAACGAAATTATTTTTCCTCTCCTTTTTTGTGTTTTGGGGGGGGGGGGGATCCAAACTCTTGACCACTATCAGATCTAATAATATGCACCTAAGTATGAAATTGTGTCTAGATATAGTTAATAAAAGATTCCAACATGGAAAAAGCATTGCCCTTATGTGACAGTAGAAAAATCTATGTAGCTCTTAAATAGTCATCAACAATGGAAAAGAACAACTTGAAATCATCATATGTAGCTGTCCTATATAGACCTCAAATGTCTACATGTAAAGGCTCAAAACCTTTATTTGCTCTTGGTACTTAAAGAAAAAGATTATCTATGCGGTTTAGCTTGTGGACACACTGGAAATAGTAATAGGTCCTTTGCATGAGATTGCTTGAATGTGTTCCATACTTTAAGCTGAGGGATGTCCCAATCTACAATGCCATGATTCTGAGATTGACAAACAAGCTGTATTGAAACTGTTCTGTTGAAAACTCTGAGAGGCCTTTGCTAAACCAGGTGCTGCTTCCATTAGATACAAACCACCACTTTTCTTACCAAGAACCATTTGCTTGTTCTTCAAAGGATCCTGTATATAACAAGTGTTAGGTGTGAAAACAACTCAAGATGACAAATGCTTAGCTAGTTTGCTAGCTGAGAGTAGATTAAATTGAAACTTTGGAAAATGGAGGACATCTCCCAAACAATGCTACTAGTTAAATGTTAGGCGCTAATTTGTCGTATTTTACATGCCTTTTTCACCTAATTTTAACTCACACAATAACATAATCTTTAGGATTTTTACTCGTTTTATTTACTCTTGTAGGTAATAATCGAGCAAATGTCGCGAAAATAATGAACAAAAGAAGAAGACAAAGCATTGCGTGAAGGAATGACAGTCGACTGCACGACGGCCAATCGCAACCCAACCAACAGCAGCCATCAGCTAGGGCCTGGCGTCCGCCAACCGATCTTGGCTGGCAACAGCCGGCGGTCGCCATGTTGACGGTTGTCGGCCCTTGCCCTGCTGTTTTGGCCATTTTTTCCTGACTCGATTTGTATTTAAAGCCCATCTTCAAGACTTTTTGGGGGTTCTTTTGGGCGATTTTTAGGCTAGTTTAGTTTAGGGTTTAGCTTCAAAAACCTCATTATGAGAAAATAAAGTAGTTAGATTAGGATTAATTGGGTTATTTTGGGGATTCAAGCATTGGACATTCAAGTTCATCCTTATAAGTTTTCTCTATCCTCTCTCTCTTCTTATTTCATGTTTGTTCTTGTTTCCTCTTGTTAAATCTTGATAGTTTAGATTTTATTTAGCTTAAATGTTTAGTTTTTATTATGATTTTTTGTTCATTAGTAGTTTTAATTCTTGTTAGATTAGATTAATTATCTTAGTTCATGTTTGCTTTCATATTTGCTAGTTTAGGTTTTGTTTTGGGTTTTTTTGTGTTTTGTTGATGATTAGTTATTAATTTTGGTTGGCTTGAATTGTGATCAGCCTCTTGATGGCTAATTAGTCTAGGATTAGGCCTAACCACACCCAATTTATGCCTAGAACATAAAGTTTTCTCTCATACCCGCCAAGTGTTCGATAAAATGCTTGAGAGAGTTTTCATCTATATTTTTGGACGATTGACTTATGCCGAGAGGTTATATCAATTAGCTAATGTGGTAGAGGGGATAGTCGGGTTTGAGATATGAAAATAGTCTCAATCCTAGCTAGGTCTGAGGATTGCTAATTTTGTGGTTTAATTGGGTTAACCTTATGAAAATAGATAGTTAGACTAATTAGATTAGTTCATGACCATTGAGAGAGAGCTTGGGTGGTCTTCAATGGTGCCACATAATGTCCAAAAAAAAAAAAACCCAAGCTTTTTATCAAGAAATTTATTAAAAACGATATAATAAGACTACTCTATTTCCTTGTAAATTAAATAAAGCATTAAAAGATGAGAAAATTGGGATTCACTATCAACCGTTATTGCTGACAGCAACTCATTATTACAGACAAGAAGACGACCAAACTTGTTTTGCATAGGAAAGACGGGGTAGAGGCTAGAACCGCGGAGTTGGAGGCAAATTAATTGACTTATATAATCAATTAACTACGTCCGGAAATTCGTCAAATCAAACCCCATTAGAGTTATAGATCAAAAATAAAAATATAATAATATTTGTTAACAATGAAAATAATTTTACTGTATAATTCTTGTTCTTATTATTTAGGTAGTGTACGATAACAATATTTGAAGTAACAGTTCGTATCTTGATCAGGTTAAAATAATAGTGCATAAAATATTAATGTTCAGTAAGTTATTCTGTAGACTAGCATTTTCAGTAATATTTAACATTTTAAATAGTACTTCTGAACAGGTAATAAAATTATTTTTTGGCCTTCGAAAGCGATTTTCCATAATTTTTGGTCAAATAACCCATTGTGAATTTTTTTTTTTACAAATTTTTCATATCTTTTCATATCAATTTACAGTAATCACCTACCCAACTACTATATTTACCAAGCACATCTTATTCAATCATTAATTTCAACAGCTATCTACTAACAGTAATATTAAAATAATTATTTATTGTTTAAATAAGTATCCATTATTTAAATAGTTATCCTAAAAGAAGCACTTATGACTCATCAAATCCTACGTCTAGCCAATATTGAAAGAACTTTTCCAGTCATTATAACTCTTTTTCCACTGTTTTTCACCCCCCCCCCAAAAACCAATTTCTATATTTTTTAAAAAAGGAAAACAGTATAAGGGCAAATTATTAAGTAGTTTCATATCTATAAATCTAGACTAATATGTATGATAATTTTATTTATTTTTCTAAAATTCATTCTTTTTTTTTTCATAGTCATCAAATTCATAATGATCACGTGTCCACAATATAAATCTTGACCAATGACTCAACCCAGCTCCAAAATGGACGAAGGCATAATGTGAAGAGATTATGATTCATGAGCGCCTAATAATGCTAATTAAAGAGTTACGCACTGCTCATATATATACTCTAATAATTCATGTACTCCAATAATTCGTCAAGCCATGGTCAGGTGTTTGACCGTTAGGAGTTCGAACGGATGACTTTCCTTCTAATCAAAGGCTGAACAAATTAACAAACATGTGTCCTTTGTAATTAATGGCGTGTCAAACTAACATTGAAGGTTGCAAGTAACAGTCGTTAACGGAACAAGGAAGACAACGACAAACAAGGACGGTGCTCACGTGACATGGTGGATCCTGCTGCTTTCTATTTACCAATGCCCAGTTGCCAACGCACATAATTAGTTGACATTAATCAGTGTTAACCAATAATATCAGCAACATTCCCATATGCACTGTCCTTTTTCCAATCAATTGGCAAGGAGGAAATACTCAATAGTTGGACAATAATTCTTGATTTGATGTGCTTTTTTCTTGGTAACTGCCACGCGCTTTCATTTTTTAATCAAAATTATTAGAGGTAGATAATTTTAGATCTATCAAATATTTGATTTTTCTCCTAATTATGAACTTACGATGGCTACGCTTATGTGTTTAATTACCTTCTTACTTACTGGCTTGGAATTAATTCAAAAATGGATGAAACTTCGCTAAAATGCTCGTTAATGGTGTACATCTATAAAGATTACATAGTATTATCAATTTCTTCTAAAGCTCAAAAAGTAATATTGTTATATACAATCTTTAGATCTATTGTGTGATCCAAAAAAAAAAAAAAAAACCCTTTTAGATCTATCACATGTTACGTTATAACACAATGTAAAATTAATGAATTGATACATATATGCTTTAAGTGTCAATACATTTATTAGAGAACTAATGTCAATTAGAAACTTGAATATCTTTTTCGGGTTATCATAGTCAAAGTTGAATGCCTTGCAAGTCTATTAATTTTTGGTGAGTTCACATTTCTATTGATTCCATTTATTTGTATGCGATGACTTCTACTCGGTGTCATCGTAAGCCATTGAATTTAAATATACATCATCATACTATCGACATAGATAGTTCATAGTTGCATATCTCACATTGGGTGACTCAGCACATACATAATTTGCAAACGTTATTCCAAAATGTGAAAATAATCTGCATGATTTTAGACTTAAGAGGGGAGATATACGGACTAATTGAGCTGGAAATTAACGATCAAGACGCTACGTAATAATAATATTCCCCCACATGAACGTGAACCGCCCCCCCCCCCCCCCCTTCCTCATTGTGACATCACATATTTGACTTAAAAAATCAATACAAACGTGGTTCTTACGTGAACGTTTCGGGGAGCTAATTTTCGATTTTATTTTCAACCCCCCCCCCCCAAAAAAAACAAAAAACATCAATTGCGTCGAAGGGAGAGAAGATCAACTATAGGGCCGCATAAATTGACAAATAGGTCTCATATTTATTAATATTTATATAACTCGTGGTTTTGGTACTAAATAGATTTTTAAAATGAGAAATACTCCAAAATAAAAAAGATTTTATCATAGTTAGAGAGACAAATATTATTCACCTAAGCACTACTACTAAACTAACTAGTTTCATAACACAATGAAATTTTTTTTGTAAACATACAACCCTTAGAAAAACTTAGGTAGCAACATCATACAAAATTTTATGAGTTCTTTTTTTTTTGGTGTGTATGAGGCGTAAAGCTCAGTGTAGGTGATATTTGAATTCAGGTCTTTGATAATAATTTTTAAAGAGTTTATCAATTAGGCTAGTTGACACAAAGAAAATAATGACAAGGATAAATTTCATAAACAAACATAATTCATAAAAAAAGAAAAAGAAAATTCATAAACAAATATAATTCTAGCATTAGATAAATTTTTAATGAATAAATTGACAAGGATGGGTTTATCACGCTAATCTGATTTGAACTAGTTGGTCTGGTCTTTAAGAGGGCATAACTGACCCAAGATAATTGGGTCACTGTTGGGCCTATTTTTGGGCCAGCTTTGTAAACAAGTCTAACATTTTTGACGAATACACGGTGGGCGGTGGCCATGTGCGGCAGGCAGCCACGAAAATTCCAAAAGTTAAAGGGGAAGGCATCGAAAGAGCAAGAGGTGAGCATGTTTAATGGGTATTTTGAAATTGGACGGGAACTGATAAAAAGGTCCGATTTTATAACCGGGACTCGTCAAAGGGTTTTGTCTTCGGCTTCAAATATTAAGGAACCTGTCTCGTTAATTTCGGTTTTGGTTCCTAAAATAATACCAAGAATCGGAACCGAGAACCTGTTAAGATATA
This sequence comes from Selenicereus undatus, assembly GCA_017589665.1. Classification (NCBI taxonomy): domain Eukaryota; kingdom Viridiplantae; phylum Streptophyta; class Magnoliopsida; order Caryophyllales; family Cactaceae; genus Selenicereus; species Selenicereus undatus. The sequence goes on along the minus strand of JACYFF010019584.1, from coordinate 108,828,757 downwards.
ATCCCAATTCTTCTGTTAATCTTTTATATAATAAAATGTCACAATCAAATCTTCCAAGCCCAAACCCAAAAACCTAAAAAAACATTTTTCCTTTTATTGAAATTTATATTTGTTATGCTTGCTTTCACGTCAAAATTTATAATTCGCTACCGTGATTTATTATTTTTGGTCTTGTCTAATAAATGAAAAAATGAGGCTCGCATCGCATCTTAATGAATGAGATTTGCTACCTTTAATTCGTGGGTTTTAGCTATAAAGTGATGTGCTGTAGACCTGTAGTTTATAGACCTTGAAATGAATCTCCTTGTGTTATGATTGATTATTTTTTTGTTTACAATAAATAAGTACCAAATACGAAAATTTGAAAAAGTGTATAACTGGTGCAGCTACTTGAAATCATAACCGGAACTAGTGGTTATGGTACCGGTTTCCAAAATTGTAGAACCAGAATCTGTGATTCTTGTTCTAGTTCATAAAAATGAGGAACCTATTTGACCAGTTGCGGATTCGATTCTCGATTTTGAGAGCGGATATCCGAACCTGCTCACTCCAAAACGAGCCTCTTTTAGGGCTTGGACCGCCTTCTTGGCAATTACACTTCTCCAATATAAGGCTTGTTGTTTCACTGCTTTGGCACTGATTAGACAACCAACGAGAAATCAGCAAAATTGAGTTATGCTTCAATTTGGTTGGTCAATTTTTATTATTTTTTTATCCGCAAAAGTCACAAAGAATAATGATTCGGTCGATTTTAATTCAAATTAGCTTCAAATAAATTGATATTTAGTCAGATAACGTTAACTTCAAACAAAGCAACCAGGACAACCTTAGGCTGGATCGGGTCCAATTTGAGTTGTCTACCAACACTTTTTGGCATATTGTCGGCGGAAAGCTTTGCTAGTTAGATTTTTGGCCACACAATTCCCTTTGGACTATTGAATGAATTACTTTCGCATTCAGAGGAATAAATACGTCAAATCAAAGCGCGCCAAGCCTTCAGACGTGCATTAATTAAGCTCAAGGTGGTAAATCTGTTGTTCTCCCTTATTGCAGCAAAATCCATGAAACCTCTTCTTCCAGTGCTCAACTTCGATATGCATAAGGTTACAATTCATAGGTAGAACAAAGATGTGTAAATGACAAAGACGAAGGAGCTAATTGTAGGGACAAATCATCGGCAGGAAAGGAAATGAATATTATGGCCCAAAAGGAAATAAAATATTACAATGGCTGCTGTCAAGTAATCGGATTTGACCCAAAAAGAATACTCAATAAATGTCCATCCCCATGCTTGTATACCAGCTCGACACGATGAGTGAGTGGTGCATGTGTATGGTCTAGGTAGGACTGTAAAAGAATCAAGTCGGCTCGACAAGCCCTTGGGCTCGACTCGGCCAAAGCTCAATTTGATCAAAAGTTCAGCTTGACTTGGGCTCGATTTGGATATTCATCGAGTCGAGCCCGAACTAAGGGAGGCTCCTCTCGTCTTAGCTTGCTTGAGCTTGTATATGTATTTTGGATGGAAAATAGCCTATGTTCCATGGATATGCACAGACTTTGTATTAGTTTGGACATCTACAGTTCAATATTAAAGCATACACTTAAATAGTTTTCTTTGAGTAAAAGCGGTAATATTTTAAAGTTAAGAATTTTTCAATAATTTTCAAGTTAAGTTGAGTAAAGATTCGAATTATAAAATAACAAATTTACTATTAATGCTCGAATTTGACGCAGTTGATAAAAAAACTTGGTTTGGTCAAAACTTGGCGTGGTTTCAAGCCCCACAAAGCTTAGGTTCGACTACTCTCAACTTCAGTTATACCCCTTGTATAGAGATTCCCCTAACTACTTGACTTTCTAGGAACTCATGGGCATGGCATACTAGGGTATGAGAACACAACGGACTCTTGTAACATCTCCAAGTGGGACAACAAAAGTAAGACAAATGTTGACTATATTAGTGGCTAAATGTTTTGATGAAACACAAAATTTATTAAAGCCTTGGATATAAAAGCTAGAGATTGGAAAATTAAGGGCAAGCATACAAAGCCCATTTTAAACGTGTGCATGGATAAGGAAACTATGGGTAACCTTAGTTAAATTAACTAAATGTATATAAAAGCAACTATAAGGCAACCTAGCTAATTAACTGATTAATTGGACATCTTGAAATATGGATGCACAAAGAAAGAATAAGGGCAATCTCACTTGATTGATTGATTGAATACAAACATAAGCAAGTTACCCTACAAACGGGAAATACACAAGGAAAGAAAATGGGTGTGATTTTATTTGACTGAGCAATCTGGAGCAAATCATGGAAATTGGTTAGGTGCCTCAAAAATGGATTTTCAAATTTTGAGAAAATCAATTTTAGGAGATATGACAGCCAAATCAAATGGTATGATTATCTTTTAAAGTTTTGACATGATTTTAATCGCAAGTCATTCATGAAAAGATTTAGTGTGATCCCTTGATTATAGAATGCATCTCTGTGATGTTTTGGAAAGAGTATCATGCAGCTCGTGGCAAAAAACCAGCAAGAAAATCGAATTAGAACTTGTCAACTAGAAATCAAGCCCCTGGAAATCAGTATCAGGACAATCTGATCAAAACTTCCCTTTTGGTGCTTGACCAAAATTGCTTATAAATAGATGACTAAATTGAGAAGAAAAAAGCAAGCAAGCAAGTGTGAAAAATAGCATTGAGAACATGCCTTGAGCTATTGTACTAAGCATTATTGAATTTATTGTGATAAAAGTTGTTGAGTGTTGTTGAGGAAATCATTATTAAGGAGTGAACTTAAGAGTTGGTGTGAGATCACAACTCCCCACATACTTTAATCAAGAAGTTGATTTAAAATAATTGGGATCTCAAGAGTGAAGTAGCTCTAGGAGATTATGAGAGTTTATCTTAATATAAAAAAAAGTAGGGAGTTGAATCCTAGAGTTGAATAGCTCTAGATGGGGACCTAAGTCTAATTGAGGCACAACCTCGTTAAAACATTGTTGCGTATCTTGGTTATTTAATTTCCGCACTTAATTTTTTGCTTTCGAATTTGAATTCAAGTTTTATACAATCACCGTATTCACCCCCCTCTAGGGCGATCTGAGTTTTCAATTGGTATCAGAGCCAGTCTCACACTCTTTGACTTGGCAGTTGAGTGGGTAGCGATCATGGCCTTTTTTGGAGATGTCAATATTGAAGGACGCTATACAGTTAGACCCCCTTTATTAAAAGGAACAAATTTTGCTTATTGAAAAAATGCTATGCAAATTTTTATTGAATCTACAAACATGGAATTATGAAAAATTGTGAACAACGGACCATATACTGTGCCTAAAATAAAAAATGACAAGGGGGAATAAATTGATAAAGCAACAAACCAGTATACAAGCACTGATTAGGAAAGACTCACTAAAAACTCTAGAGCTAAACACATTCTCTATTGTGATTTAGATGCTAATGAGTATAGCAGAATCTCTGCCTGTGATACCACTAAACAAATCTAAAACAAGCTAATTGTTACATGTGAAGGAACAAGCCAGGTTTGTGAGACTAAAATGAACATGTTTGTTCATCAATATGAAAAATTTAAAATGCAGGCCAACAAATCAATAAAGGACATTTTCACTCGGTTCACTGACATCACCAATAATCTGAAATCGCTTGGCAAGAGCTACTCAAATGAAGAAATGGTAAGGAAGATCCTTTGGTGCCTTCTGAAGAACAAATGGGGACCGAAGGTTACTGCAATTAAGGAAGCTCAAGACCTCAAGAAATTGGAACTAGATGACCTCCTTGGAAAATTCCTAACTCATGAGATACATCTCAAGGAGGAGATGGAGAAAGTTCCTAGAAAGGAATTGCCCTTAAAACCACAAAAGAAGATTGCTCATCGGAAGACGAAGATCCGGATAACAATGATGATGGAGCCTTCTCCTTTGTTGTGCGAGGTCTTAATAAAATAGGACTGAAGAAAAGATTCAACCAAAGAGGATTCAACACCAATCTACGTCGAAAACAAATGAAAAATTCACCAAAGGTAAGTTTTTCAATAAAGATAATACTAATGTTAGTTCTTGCTATAGTTGTGGTATGCCAGGTCATTTGCTGAAAGACTACCCACTAATTCAAAAAATGGGAGAGAAAAGGAAATTCAAGAAGAAAGAAAATAGGAGAGCTATTATCGTTGCCTGGAGCAAAGACTAGTGAGACAAGCGAAAGCGAAAGCGATGAAGAACACGCTACTAATTCCTGCCTCATGGCCAAGGATGTACAAAATGGTGAATAATCTGAATACGAAAGTACTGATGAGGTAGATATATCAGCTCTATATAAATGTTCTAAAGATGAACTAATTGATGCCTTAATTGGCTTTGCAAATCTAGAACAAAAATATGTGCTTAAGTATAAAGGCCTCAAGAAAAAGGTACAAGAACTAAACCAGAAAAATGTAGGCCTTGAAAAATTGAATAATGAACATCATGGAAAAATTAAAGACCTAGAAACCAAAAATTTGGAATTATCAACCAAATATGATGCTAAGCACAAAAAGATCCTTAAATTCACTCAGTGATAAGAAAACTTAGACAGACTACATAGCACTCAAAGAGCATCTTTTAATAAAGAAGGAATTGGATATGACCACTTTAATAAGAATAAAAATTATAGGAATTTCTTAATTTCTAAAGCCCACTTTATTTGAAATGAATGTCAAAACATGAAACTATTGTTCAAAAAATGGTCATGTTGCTTATTCATGCCCACTCAAAAAACCCACCTCAAAAATCATTCAAATATGGGTCCCTAAAGGAACAAGACCTCCTAATGTAGTGGCTTATAACTTCCAATCTAGATTTAACGCCAAAAGTAAAAGGAATGGTTGATTTTTTGTTTTGCAGGTGTGCTTAAAATTCGGACAAGACTTATGGTACCTCGATAGTGGATGTTCAAGGCACATGAGCGTAATGCTTCCTTGTTTACAGAGATAAAAAAAAGAAAAAAAAAGGCATGTATATGTATGTGTGTGTGTGTGTGTGTGTGTGTGTGTGTGTGTGTGTGTGTGTGTGTGTGTGT
>JACYFF010019584.1:108776082-108823578 GCA_017589665.1 Selenicereus undatus | reverse complement strand
TGTGTGTGTGTGTGTGTGTGTGTGTGTGTGTGTGTGTGTGTGTGTGTGTGTGTGTGTGTATGTGTGTGTGTGTGTGTGTGTATGTATGTATGTATATATATGTATGTATATATGAAAAGCATAGGTAAAATAATTGTCGTTGGAAAAATAGGTAAAGATTCCTCCAATTCCATTGAAAATGTTTATCTAGTTGATGGATTAAAATTTAATTTATTAAGCATATCTCAAATATGTGACAAAGGAAGCCTAGTAACCTTTGACTCAATTCACTGCATCGTTAAAAACAAGAAATCTGAGAAAATTTCTCTTTACGGACCCAGAATAGATAATGTTTATCCTATAGACCTTAATAATGTTCCCTCATATAATTTGTCATGTTTTAAAGCGTCACACAATGAGGGAAAATGGCTATGGCATCGAAGACTGGGTCATGCAAGCATGCACACAATTAAGAAATTAGTAAAAAAGGAACTAGTACATAGACTCCTTTCATGTAATTTTGAATATGATCATGTATGCGATGCCTGTGTTAAAGGAAAACAAGTAGTTCTTTCAAGTCAAAAAATAATATTAGTACATCTAGACCATTAGAACTACTTCATATGGACTTATGTGGACCAATACCTGTAGAAAGTTTAGGACACAGTAAGTATATCCTTGTAATTGTAGATGATTATTCTCGATTCACATGGGTTTCCTTTTTAAAAGAAAAGAACGAAGCTAGTTAAAGAATTTTCAAAACTTTGTAAACAATTACAAGTTTATAAAAATTCACAAATCGTATTTGTAAGAAGTGATCACAGTAGAGAGTTTGATCAAAACGAATTTACAGAATTTTATAATAGTTATGGAATTGCTTTCAATTTTTCAGCACCAAGTACACCTCAGCAAAATGGTGTAGTAGAAAGAAAAAATCACACTTTAGAAGATATGGCTAGCACGATGATGTGTGAAAGTAATGTCTCCCAAAACTTTTGGACCGAAGCAGTCAATACTGCCAATTATGTTCTGAATCGGTGTTTAATTTGGCCAATTCTTAAAAAAACACCTTATGAATTGCTTAAGGGTAAACGTCCCAGCATCTCATATTTTAAACCTTTGGGGTGCAAGTGCTTTGTTCATAACAATGGAAAGAAAAACCTCAGAAAATTTGATGTTAGAAGTGATGAAGGAATATTTGTGGGATACTCTATATATAGTAAAGCATATAGAATTTATAATAAACACACCAAAACTATTGAGGAAAGCATTCATATGATTTTTGATGAATCTAATGACGATGTGTTAAGTGGATCTATAGTCCAAGATCTGCATTTAAACAAGTATGGTGACGATGAAGAAGAAGCAACAGGAGAAATAAATTCTGCTAATAAGCAGCGACAAGAACTACAAGAAGACTTTTCACTCTAGGAAGAAGAGGAGCCCACAAATGAAGAAAATTTTCCACCTAATACATCACAACAAAAGGTAACCCCGAAACACTTCAAGTATAAATCATCTCATCCAATGAATAATCTATTGACAGATATATCCACACATATAAGAACTCGCTCATCTCTGCGTAATTTTTGTGCATTCTTTGCCTTTGTATCCCATATAGAACCTAGAAACCACCTAGAAGCACTTAACGATCCAAATTAGATAAATGTTAAGCGAGAAGAATTAAATCAGTTTGAACGAAATCAAGTCTGGACACTCACAACACGACCAAAAAATAATCCTATAATAGGCACAAAATGGGTCTTTAGAAACAAAATGGATTAAACTGAAAATGTCATAAGAAATAAAGCTCGATTAGTGGCTAAAGGCTATAATAGACAAGAAGGCATCGATTTTGATAAAACATTTGGCCCAATTGCATGATTAGAAGCTATTTGTCTACTATTAGCATTTGCATCACATATGAACATCACACTTGATCAAATGGATCTAAAATGTGCTTTTCTAAACGGATATCTACAAGAAGAGGTCTATGTAGAACAACCTTCTGGTTTTGAAAATCCCAATTTTCCTGGTCACGTTCACAAACTTCAAAAAGCTCTTTATGGATTAAAGCAAGCTCCTAGAGCTTGGTATGAACGACTAAGCAAATTTCTCTTGGATCATAATTTTAAAAGAGGACACATTGATAAAACCTTGTTCACTAAAACAAAAGGAAATGATTTTCTAATCATTCAAATCTATGTTGATGATATACTGTTCGGAGCTACAAATAACTCTCTATGTAAGGAGTTTTCTAATCTTATAAGCAAAGAGTTTGAAATGAGCATGATGGGGGAACTAACGTTTTTCTTGGTGCTCTAGATTAAACAAAGTAAGGATGGCATTTTCATTAACCAAAGCAAATATGTCAATGAACTTTTAAAGAGATACAAAATGGACCAAGCTAAACATGCCATGACACCAATGACCACAAATGAAAAGTTATATTTGGACAGAGATGGTAAACCTGTCAGTGAAAGTGAAAAGGTCTATCGAGGTATGATTGGATCATTACTTTATCTTACTACCAGCCGACCTGACATCATGTTCAGTGTATGTCTATGTGCTAGATTTTAGGCCTTCCCCAAAGAATCCTATCTCACATGCGTAAAATGAATCTTTAGATACCTAGTTGGGATGAAAAATTTGGGACTATGGTACCCTCGAGGGGGAGATTTCTCTTTAGTTGGATACACTGATGCAGATTATGCAGGTTATAAAGTTGATAGAAAGAGTACTTTAGGTACATGTCAATTTCTTGGACCAAGCTTAGTCTCTTGGCACTCCAAGAAGCAAAATTTTGCCGCTCTTTTTTACGGTAGAAGCAAAATACATTGCTGCTGGTGCATGCTATGCACAATTACTTTGGATAATGCAACAATTATGAGACTTAGGAATAAATCTCAAAGAAGTGCCTATTAAGTGTGATAATAAAAGCGCAATCAACATCACTAAAAATCCCGTGCAACACTCACACACTAAACACATGCATTGAGGTACGTCACCACTTAATTCGTGATCATATTTAAAAAAGTGATGTCACTTTAGAATTTGTGCCTACAGACTATCAATTAGCTGATATATTTACCAAACCTCTAAGTGAAGACCGGTTTAATTTTATTCGATATAAACTTGGGATGATAAATATACATGCATGAATTGAGGGGGAGCCCTCTCTTATTACTAATTAAGTTCATGAAGTTTGTTGCAGGCACACTTGACTTTTTAACAAACAATGGAATCCCTGATTATCACCAGCCATTATACATGAAGTACGCCCCTTTGTGTAACTAGATTTGGTTATTATGGCTCGAAAATTAATTTCGACGCCCTAATATGAATCTAGAATAAAATAAATTGAGCAAGTTCGACTGGAGAAAATTAATTTGTAATTTCTCTCCTGTCAAACTACCAACAGGATTCAACCATTTGCACATATTGAAATTACCCAGAGTAACACTTGACCGTTACCTGATCAGCAAGTGCCATCTCTTGCCTATGCTTGACCGAAAATCTATATCTCTTGCCCATTCTGCCCAAAAAAAAATAATGAGGAAAGTCAGATCCTAAAGCTTGTCAGAATTATGAAAAACAGCCATGCTTGACCAGCAACAAAATAATAAGGGAAGTAAATGAAAATCTTGCCCAAATATTGGATCGGACCCGACATTGACTAGCCAAAACTGCAAAACGAGGATAGTAAAACACCCTTCTCTCTCTTCATCTCCTCTCTCTCTCTCCTCCCTTCGGCTCCCTCACCCAAAATCCCCCATCTGCTTTCCTTCTTCAACACAACAAAAATCTCGGCAAGATTTTGCCCAAATTCTCCATATTCTTGCTCCAATCTTTCCAAATGTCTACACCACATCTCGTCCTAACCTTGATTCGCTAATTCAAGGACTCCATTCTTATCTATAAAGCCATCTCCTACCTCCCACCTTCTCCTCAACCTCCATTGTCATCTCTTTACAGGCTTCAACATGGCACCTAAAGGCATGATCCCGAAATTTGCCTCCATAACCCCTAAGCCTCGAAAAATCTTCGCAAAAACTGGTCCTGTTTGCTGGAGTGCTCAGATCTCGGTCCGGCTGACAACCACTCCTCTGCTAACCGCCGGCGAGCCCTTCACGATCTCGGACTCCACCGTCGACATTGCTCAGCCACCACCATCTCCACCAGTCTCTCCACTCACCTCCAGCATTCGACGAGCCATCGACAGCTTCACAACCGCCTACACTCCGCCCTCAATCGTCGGTCGCTCGCCCACTGTCACGCCTCCCGCCGACCATGACCTTCAACCACAACAACCTCCTCACACCACCGAGGTTATCCCTCAGGCTTGGTTCCACTCTAATCTTGCTAGAACTAAAATTTTTTTTCACTTTTTCAATCGATCTGTGCATGCCTGTGAAAGAGTTGATGTTGAATCCTTTCACTTTGAGCAATTAAATTTCATTGATTATCTGTTGAGAAGCTCTTGTAGACAGTTTCCTCGACTTAGGCAATAACCATTACCCCCAGCTTGTTCGAATGTTGTATTCAAATGTTAGGGTTGCTAAGACTGGGTTTGTTGTCGCACTCGATTGTCAAGTCAAGTGTACCCAATTTGCACTGACTGAATCAGACTTGAACAAAATTCTTGACCTACCTTCTGTCCAACAACCTTATTTGTCTATGCACGACGTCAAGCGTCGCTGTTTAGCTGAATTTTCCAACCTCCCCACTTCCTGACAGGGGTCCAACCTCTCCTACTTGACTCTTCACCACGACCCTCGCCTGTTGTACTGTGTCATTGTCCGAACCATTCTGCCCAAGCCCAACTCTACTGATAGCCTGAACAACAAAACTTTGGAACTCATATACCTTCTCATGACCGATAAGCCAGTCAAATTTACTCTATATATCCTTGGCTACATTGGCAAAGTTAGCTCGATTATGCGACCTGCCCTTCTCCCGTACTCCAATCTGTTAACCCATGTGTTCAGACACTTTGACATCTCCCTTGAGAATGAACTCTGTGAAACCAAACCTATCCCTGTTATCACTCCCTCATCTCTCAAAAACATTCAGTTCTTTAAGACTAATTCTGGCGTCCGGAAGTTTATTGAGGACATGACTCCCTCTGAGAAACAGTTTATCTCTCTTCGCTTCACTAAACATTTCAAGTCTCGCCTCACCTCTCCCTCCACTACTCTCCCACCCTCCCTCCTCGACCATATCCTTCCTCTCGATGAGCGAGTGTGTGAGCTTCAGGAAACCGTAGACAGGCTTGATTACATCCTTGTCCAACACACTGATGTCCTGGATGGCTTTGCCTACAATCAAGCTACCTTGAGCAATAGCCTCACTCAAATGCAATCTTCTCTTGTAAAGCAAGTCACTGAGCTCAATCAGAAGTTGGATAATCTTCTTCATATAAGCAGCATCACTCGCCATTATGCTCTCAAGGGTGTTCCTCTATCTGCCATCAAACACGTCCAGTGTGTGAACCTTGCTACTCAATTTATCAGAGTCGCTAGCACATCTTCCCAATCCCAAAATTGATCCTTTTTCCTTCTGCCTTCCTCCCAAATTTTTTTTTCTTTGTCCAGTTGGTATGCTCAAACATACAAGTTTTGTCCCAGATTTCTCTCCTTTTTGATGAAAGAAGGGCAGAAAAATATCTAGTACCTAGTATCTAGTAGTATTATGCTTTATTATGAAGACCATGCTAATGCTCTAATTATGCTATTATGAAGACTATGCTATGATTATCCTACTCAAAAGTACTGTGTTCGGCTTCTATTTCTCAAGCTTACTATGCCTTACATATACTCTCTTGCAATTGCTTAGAGGAAACATTCTGTTGGTATGTTAATTAAGCACAACACCTCACAATGCTACATCATCTCATGGATTGGACTAAATACCATAACCAATAAACTTGAGAACCACACGATCAATTGGATTTGTATAGGGTTAGCTAAATTTTGTCTTTCATCAAAAAGGGGAAGATTGTTGAATATATTAGTGGCTAAATATTTTGATGAAACACAAAATTTATTAAAGCCTTGGATATAAAATCTAGAGATAGGAAAATTAAGGGAAAGCATACAAAGCCCATTTTAAGCGTATGCATATATAAGGAAACTATGGGTAAACTTAGCTAAATTAACTAAATGTATATAAAAGCAACTATAAGGCAACCTAGCTAATTAACTGATTAATTGGACATCTTGAAATATGGATGCACAAAGAAAGAATAAGGATAATCTCACTTGATTGATTTATTGAATACAAACATAAGCAAGTTTACCCTACAAACGTGAAACAAACAAGGAAAGAATATGGGTGTGATTTTATTTTACCGAGCAATCTGGAGCAAATCATGGAAATTGGTTAGGTGCCTCAAAAATGGATTTTCAAATTTTGAGAAAATCAATTTTAGGAGATATGACAGCCAAATCAAATAATATGATTATCTTTTAAAGATTTGGCATGATTTTAATCGCAAGTCATTCATGGAAAGGTTTAGTGTGATCCCTTGACTATAGAATGTATCTCTATGATGTTTTGAAAAAGTATCATATAGCTCGTGGCAAAAAACCAGCAAGAAAATCAAATCAGAAGCTATCAACCGGAAGTCAAGGACCTGGAAATCAGCATCAGGACAATCTTATCAAAACTTCCTTTTTGTTGCTTGACCAGAATTGCTTACAAATAGATGACCAAATTGAGAAGAAAAAAGCAAGCAAGCAAGCGTGAAAAACAGCGTTAAGAACATTCCTTGAGCTATTGTACTAAGCATTATTGTGATAAAAAGTTGTTGAGTGTTGTTGAGGAAATCATTATTAAGGAGTGAATTTAGGAGTTGGTGTGAGGTCATAACTCCTCCCATACTTTCATCAAGAGGTTGATTTAAAGTAATCGGGATCTCAAGAGTGGGGTAACTCTGAGAGATTATGAGAGTTTATCTTAATAAGAAAAAGTAGACAGTTGAATCCTAGAATTTGATAACTCTAGGTGGGGACCTAAGCCTAATTGAGGCTCAACCTTGCTAAAACATCGTTGCTTATCTTGGTTATTTAATTTCAGCACTTAATTTTTTGCTTTCAAATTTGAATTCAACTTTTATACAATCACCCCATTCACTCCCCTTCTAGGGCGATCTGAGTCTTCAATAAGCAAAAATAGGTTTATCTATCCCTTTAAAGCGACTCCAACGAAACCCACATGCTACACGTGTGGTGGCAATTTCTTGCCCCAACTTAGAGCCTTTTTCTTTTAGGTAAAATTTTTGGAGTTGGATGCTAAAAGGAGTTAGAGTTGATTGGAGTTGAAATGGGTTAAAAGAAGTGAGAGCAAATAGGATTGAATTGGAAATTTTGGAGATAAATTATATTTTATAATTGTCATAAGTTGGAAGGAGTAGGAAATAGTTGGATAGAATAAGAATGACTAAAATGAGAGAGATTATCTGTAAATCTCATCAAGAAGAACAAGCCCCTCATGCTACAAATTGTATGAAAGGTTTTTCTATGTTCCTTAAAGCAAAAAAATCTTCTTTATATGAGTTGGGATATTTCTACATAGAAGCTGCGAAGTATATTAGTTTGTCTTCACCTCTGCCCCTACCCAGCACACCCCCCCCCAAATCCTAGTTCTAATTACCAAATTGGGCCTCAAAGCAAAATACTTGTTGGGTCATTTTTGAGTTACTAGTTTTATGACGTGCAAATACAACTCTAACTGAAACGAATGAATTTAAATGTGTATCTATTTATCCAAAATAGTTTTATTCAAAACTTTGATATAACCACCAAACTAAGGTCCAGTTCTTTTCGCTGGTAAATTTTAAGTTATCAACTTTGGTCAACTTTAACTCAATTCACTAACTTTTAAAAAAAACTAATTTCAACCACTTTAACCAACTTCAACCAACTTCAACTCACTTCAACCCACTATTTTAACCAACTTCTACCCATTATGGCCCTGTTTGACAAACAGCTGTTAGCTGTTAGCTATTTGTATTAACTATTAGCTGTCAGCTGTTCATATTAGCTGTTTGAATTAATTATTTGTTAAAAAACCATTTGGTAAAATTAGATGTTTCTGAGAAAGTTGTGAGACAAACAGCTAATTCTTCAAAAATCTCTCTCAAAAAACTCATGGAATTAGCTTTTTCAAATTAACTTTTTGGACCCAAAAAGCTCTTCTAAAAAGCTATTTCACCAAACACCCAGATTAGCTCTTTTTACTTGGTCAAAACAACAAATTTTGGTCAAAAAAGCTCTTTTTGGCAAAAAAACTCTTCAAAAGCTATTTGCCAAACACCCCCTATATAAAAAAATGTATTAACTTCAATTCAGTTCAACTTAGTTTAACCCACTTCAACCTCTATTTCTCAACGAAAAGAATAGGCCCTAAGTATCTGAAAGTTATGAAGATATAAAATTGATTGTTCTCAAAGCTCAATGGAATGTTTTCTAATGGTTAATTCGCAAAATTAGGGGGGAAAATCACACAAGCTTGTGGGAAAAGAGACAAGAATAACGATGCAATGGATGAGTAATTAAAAATAGTCTTATAAACTATTATTACGAGAGCTAGAGGGCAAAGGATTTATGCAAATTGAAGATGTATTTCAGTGTGCTGCCCGAAGGCATATACAATGACTCTATATATATATACAATATAGTTCCCATGAACAGAGCAACAAAATAATCCTAAAATATTCTAGTATCAAATTTACCCAATAATAACACCGCAAAATATTCTCACAAAATATTCTCTAACATATTCTTTGACACTACCCCTCAAGGTCAAGGTGGTGGAGCAAAACCCAACTTGAGCTTGGATATGAGATCATGAAACCTGATTCTGCCCTGAATCAGTCCTGTGGTGATGTTGATGACATGGGATGAATAAGCAGGTTTATCTGACAGCTGACGATCAACACGACGTCGTTCTCGACGCTTTGGGTTGGGACCTGCAAAAAGGGCAAACCCCCGGTTGTGGTCCGGGGAACGCCTCTCCGACGGTCAAGTCAGTCGAGTGTTCCAAAACGTGTAAATGCTATAAAGTCAATTTCCACAATGCTCGACCTCCATTCCCAAAGAGAGCAGGTTACTGTTTATAGCCTTCTTTGGGAAAGGGGTAGAATAGTAATCTTACCTGAATGGCCCGTTTGGATCGCCGGTCCCGGAGCCGTTGGGCCCTGAGAAAGCCCCTAGGGTTACGTCCCCGGCCCCTGAGTATGGGCCTGCGGGTGATCATAGGATGAGGTTCCTGCAGGCTTTTGGCATGTGTGTAGGCCTGGTTTATTAGGCAACCCCCTTGAAGGCCCGCTGGTCAACATCTGTGTTTTTCCCCAATCACTTAGCCTCTCACATTTCACCTGATCATCGAGCCTGGCAAGTAGTCTGGTGGAATGTGGACCGTTGTAGCTGGGTGATAGCGCATCTAGGGATTCCCAAAAAATTTATTTTATTTTATTTATTTATTTATTTATTTTACGTGTCTAAGGCGAATTGGCTGCTGGACTCCTCGAAAAGGTCCCTGGCTTTTGCCCCCCCATTTTTCTTATAAATACCTCGCTATCTCTTTGGAGATGATGTTCACGAGTGTCATTCTCGGGGAGGGGTAGATTTAGTGCAGGCACCCTGCTATCTCGACAAGTTATGGCCTTCCCTCTCATTCGTGACACCAGGGAGATGGCTAGTTTTGTGAGGGAGACGCTCGTCTGGCATCGGAGGAGTGCATCTAACCCCCCTCGCCCTCTTCCTAAGGATTTTCATGGGTTGTGCTCGGGCTTCTCATTAACCGAGGCCGAGAGTGCGGCGGCGGAGTTTGAACTTTCTGAAATCGTTCAGGCGACGTGTTACATGATGCTGTTGAACAATGCTGTCCAGCTAGGCGCGGCTCATGAGTACACGGGGAATAAGATGAAGTCTGTGCTAATGGATTTGAGGTGGTCAACCTTCGAGAACTGCATACATTGCATGGATGATACCCTGGGGGCGGCTCAACAGAATCGTCCGGCTGATGAAATAAAAATTTCGGATTCTGCAGATGGCCGGGGGGAAGATTTCGACTTGGGCGCCCCCTCTAGTGATGAGGAGGAAGCTTAGCAGCATTTCGCTTGTTTATACTGTTGTGCGCCCTTTAGGACGCTTGTGGGGACATTTTGTGTAATGAAAAACCTGTTTGCTTTTCTGTACTTGTGTACTTGTTGTCCCGTCACTAAATTTTTATTATTATTTAGGCCATAATCCGGCCTTCTACGGGGCAAGACCGTAGTGGGTCTTGGGGGTAACGTCCGGCCGTTGAGCCGTGCTCCTGGGCTCCCAGCCCTAGGGGACGGAGGGCATTGCGATTGGCCGTGAGGCTGTGCTCATTGGCAATTATCCCCAAGAGGCGCTAGGAGCGTAGCGACCGACCCTGAGGCTGTGCTCAAGGGCCCTTGGCCCTCAGAGGTGCCATAGGCGTAGCGACCGACCACAGTCTGTGCTCAAGGGGCCTTGGCCCCTAGAGAGGCCAAAGGCGTAGTGACCGGCCACAAGGCTGTGCTCAAGGGGCCTTGGCCCTCAGAGAGGCCAAAGGCATAGCGACCGACCATCAGGTCGTGCTCAAGGGCCCTTAGCCCCTAGAGGGACTAAGGGCGTAGCGACCGGCCATAAGGCCGTGCTCAAGGGGCCTTGACCCCCAGAGAGGCCAAAGGCATAGCGACCGGCCATAAGGCCGTGCTCAAGGGGCCTTGGCCCTCAAAGAGGCCAAAGGCATAGCGACCAGCCATAAGGTCGTGCTCAAGGGCCCTTAGCCCCTAGAGGGACTAAGGGCGTAACGACCGGCCATAAGATCGTACTTAAAGGCTCTTAGCCCCTAGAGGGACTAAGGGCATAGTGACTGGCCATAAGACCGTGATCATGGGCCCTTGGCCCCCAGAGAGGCCAAAGGCATAGCGATCAGCGCTGAGGCCGTGCTCATGGGGCCCTGGCCCCAGAGAAGCCAAAGGCGTAGCGACCGGCCTTAAGGCCATGCTCAAGGACCCTTAGCCCTTAGAGGGACTAAGAGCGTAGCGACCGGCCACAAGGCTGTGCTCAAGGGCCCTTAGCCCCTCGAGGGACTAAGAGCGTAGCGACCGGCCATAAGGTTGTGCTCAAGGGCCCTTAGCCCCTAGAGGGACTAAGGGCGTAGCGACCGGCCCTGAGGCCGTGCTCATGGGCCCTTGGCCCCTAGAGATGTCAAAGGCGTAGCGACCAGCCCTGAGGCCATGCTCATGGGGCCTTGGCCCCCAGAGAGGCAAAAGGCGTAGCGACAGGGCATAAGGCCATGCGCATGGGGCCTTGGCCCCCAAAAGGCCAAAGGCGTAGAAATCGGCCATAAGGCTGTGCTCGTGGATTCCTAGCCCCTAAAGGGGCTACTCGAAGCCAAACGCCTGGGTACACCGACTCTCCGCTTTATTCGGGAGGGGCGTGTTTGTCAAGGCGTCTTGGGGCATGCAGCCCGCCTTCTGGCTCTATATAAGGATGAGCATCTCATCGACTGGATCATTCGTGTTCCACATTTTCTATTCCTTAGAGAGAGAAAGAGATTATAGAGAGAGAGGCTCTGATATCCCTCTTCTTCTCCTTCCTTCCCAGGTTGCCTTAGCTTCTCCAGAATTCCCCTTGCGACCCTTCAAGGTTTGCTTGGAGGTTAGTCCTTGTTTCCAACCAGGTCTTTTTGTTTCTTCGACGTTCACAGGTACACGCTCGCGCCCTTTCGCCGCATTCTTTGTATATTATGTCATCTTGCTCATCTAATGGGGCGTCTCTGAGGAGCAGGTTGGCCTCCTCATGGAGGGTCGGCATCCGCAACTCCCCAACCTCCCGGCCTTTATTGATGGTCGTGTAGTGGCTGGATTCCCCTGAAAGAATAAGTTTAGGGAGTCGAAAAAGGCTCCTTATGCCGTCCCCATCTTTGAGCCAGGCACGCCCTCATGGTCCAGCTGCAAGTATTCCTCTACCCCCAGCATTATTAGCCCCGAGGTGAATGTGATGTATCCTTTGGAGGTTACCATAGCTAACTTTGTGCCCGACTTCCAGGTCCGCAGTATGGAGAAGACAAAGTCGACTCCACGCATCCGGACTCCAGACGAGTTGCTGACCGAGGGTTCGATAGGTAATCCCTGTTCATCTCTTCCCCAACCCAATGCGGAGGTCCGAGTTGCCTCTAGTTCTAGCGCGTCTTCTCGGTCCAGCTCATCCAGCTCGGCCTCAATGCGCCGCTCGTCCTCTGAGGAAACTTCAACGAGCTCCTCTTCCGAGTCATCGAGTCCGCGCGGTCCGGGGCTTACCCGGAGAGGACGGGCGCCACCCATTACTAAGATTGTGGCTGAGGGGCTGGAGTTTCCTAGGGCTCCAACCCGCTCAGACCCGCAGAATGGTCCGGGGAGTCACCTCCCCGACCCGAGGATGGTTTCCAAACTCAAGAAGTCGGCACTCGACAAGCAGTATCTCCTACTGGCTGAGTACTCCTTTGTGATGCCCGAGCTGGACGATACAGTGAATGACCCGCTCGCCAAATGTATAGCGGTATATAAGGCGGCCCTAGACTATGGCCTGCGGTTTCCTCTGCATTCGGTGATCAAGGAGATTCTTAACAAGTATGAGTTAGCGCCTGCTCAAATTGTGCCGATGTCCTGGCACAACATTTGTTCATTTATAGCCACATGGGAGTTGCGTGGTCTAACTTGCTCGACATGAGCGTTCAATATAGCGGACACGGTTCAGAGGGCCCCCAAGGAGACCGGGGATTTAGGGTGGTACTGCTTCAACAACCGGTCGGGCTTTATGACGACCATTGAGAAGAAGTCCAAAGTGAGATATTGGAAGTATGACTTCCTGTTTCTACGCAGGGCGTCGGGCTGGGGCGACGTCCCCAACTGGAACGAAGGGAAACCAGTTCGAAATCCCTTTGGAGAGCCCACGGCCGAGGAGCGACAAACTGCTCGCTACTTTTTGTTTTACATTCGTGAAGATGACCGTCCTCGACCCATCCCAAGATTTATGAGCCAAGCGATTGAGGCTGTGAGGGGTCCAAAGAAGAGGAAGACCAAGTCTAGTGACCGAGAGCCGCTGAACTGGCTGCCGAAATGAAAATTTTTCACTAACGATTTCTTTCTTGCGGCGGCGGGTCTCCTGATCCTTAAAAATTTCACCAAGGGTACTTAGTTGTCCCGGCGTTGTTTAGTTATGCGTTTGGTGCTGACCTGACCTGTTCATCTTTGTGCAGATCAAGCAAGGGCCCGGCTGACGGTTTTCGAGATCGGGGATGCGACGGATGAGCAGGTGGCAGCTGACGCCGATCGCAGGAGGGAGGAGGAGAGACAGCTTGTCGTTGCCCAACAGGCTAGGAAGGTATGATATATGAGCCCTTCTTTTGATTATAACAGCGGCATGGGAGCTAACTTACCCGTTACAGGCACCTTTCCATGGGCCGCACGGGAAGAGACCTACCGTGCACTTGCCTCCGCCGCGCAAGAAGCAGAGGACCGAGGGGGCACTCGGGGAGACTGGTAAAGAGGCCCCGCGACAGCAAGGGCAAGCGAATGTTGAAGGGTCGGTCACTCAACAATCGGTGAGCCGGTCTTCGGAGGAGCGGACAACTGCTGGGCGGGGGCACCATACCCCGCTCGAGCTGCGGGAGCTTCCGCTGCAGTTCCGGGTGGCGCTACTTCACATTCGTCGCGACCCTTAGGCAGCTTCATCAAAGCAGACCCCAGCATTCATCTCTCCCTTGTTCAGGACATAGTCAAGTCCTGGGATCTGGCGGCCCCTAGGGTTTTGGATCCTCCGCCTGTATCCGGGGAGGAGATCGGCATGGCAGAGGCCTTTGCTCGAGGCATGAAGGTCGTGGCTGAATGCCGGCGCCTAGAGGGAATGGTGTTCAGGTACCAGCGGCGTTGTGAAAGGCTGCAGGCGGACCTTGAGGCTCGCGAAGTTGCGAAAAAAGAGTTGCAGCGACAGCTGGAACAAGCCGCGGCCGAAACGGCCTAAGCACAGGAGCGGGGCTACCAATAGGGTCGCACTGATACCTTGGCTTACTTCCGCAAGGTCTTGCTAACTCTCGCGGGGGAGTTCAGTGACGACCGGTACTTTGAAGCCTATTTGAAATTTGTTGACGCGCCCGAACGCGCCGTTGCAGAGGGTCGTGATCCTGAAGAAGTGGAGTTCATCCCTCCGTCCGAAGGCGAGGCCGCTGCCGACGAGGCCACCAATCCTTTGGAGGTCGAGGCCGGCCTGTCCGAGGAAGAGCCAGAGGATGGTGGAGAGCCCGACGCGTAGCCTGTGTCCCCTTATCTTTGCCTCTGCTCCCCTTTCCCTTTTGGTTGTTTTTGTTTGTGTAATTGCCTTCGTATTGGCTATAAGAAATGTTGCTTAATGAAAAGGATGTGTTTCCCTCTCTTTATGCCGCTATGTTTAACGTTTTCCACTTGTTCTTTTGTTTGTGTATATTCCCTTTTCTTACCCGCATAAGTGCGGCCCTTAAACAAAAGGACAAGGTGTGTATTCCAGCGCCCGTAGCATAAATCAGCGATGAGCCAGTTAACGATCGGCCCTTAAAACCGTGCTCAAGGGCCCTTATCCCCTAGAGGGACTAAGGGCTTAGCGACCGACCCTGAGGCCGTGATCATGGGCTCTTGGGTCCCAGAGAGGCCAAAGGCGTAGCGACCGGCCATAAGGTCGTGCCGTGCTCAAGGGCCCTTAGTCCCTGGAGGGACTAAGGGTGTAACGATTGGCCATGAGGTTGTGCTCATGGGACCTTGGCCCCCAGAGAGGCCAAAGGCGTAGTGAACAACCATAAGGTCATGCTCAAGGGCACTTAGCCCCTAGAAGGACTAAGGGTGTAGTGACCGACCCTGAGGCCGTGTTCATGGGGCTTTGGCCCCCAAAGAGGCATAAGGCGTAGTGATCAGCTTTAAGGCCATGATCAAGGGCCCTTAGCCCCTAAAAGGACTAAGGGCGTAGCGACCGGCCCGGAGGTCGTGCTCATGGGCCCTTGGCCCCCAGAGAGGCCGAAGGCGTAGCGACCGGCCCTAAGGCCGTGCTCAAGGGCCCTTAGCCCTTAGAAGGACTAAGGGTGTAGCGACCGACCTGGAGGTCGTGCTCATGGGCCCTTAGCCCCCAGAGAGGCCAAAGGCGTAGCGACCGGCCATAAGACCGTGCTCATGGGGCCTTGGCCCCCAGAGAGGCCAAAGGCATAGCGACCGGCCATAAGGTAGTGCTCAAGGGCCCTTGGCCCTCAGAGAGAAGTGTAAAAAGTGGCGCGAATGTTCATTACGCAAGGAGCACGGGGGTAAATAAGTACAATGCCTAAATGTGATATTTTTTTAAGTTGCTGCTATGCCATGCCCGGGGAATGGGGGTGCCCTGAAGGGTCTCCAGCCGATATGTGCTGGGACGGATTTGCGAGACGACCTTGTAAGGACCTTCCCAATTGGCAGCCAATTTGCCATGCTCCGCTGCACGGGCGACGCTCTCTGTGCGCCGGAGTACAAGATCTGCGACTTGGATGGGTTGTATCCTGACAGCACGATTGTGCAACCGCACAATTTAAAATTTATAGAGAGCCTCTCGGAGCAAAGAGTCACCACGAACTGAGGGCAGGAGGTCGAGGGCTTCACGTAAGGCCGCGTTGTTCGCTGCTGCTTGAAATGTTGTCAGTCGATGAGTATGAAGGGCCACTTCCACGGGAAGGATGGCTTCAGAACCATAGGTGAGCATAAACAGGGTCTCCCCTATGGCTGTCTTTTCGGTGGTGCGGAGATGCCATAGAACGCCGTGCAGCTCGTCCGTCCAGTTGCCCTTGGCATCGCCGAGCTTTTTCTGTAACCCATGGAGGATAGACTTGTTAGTCGTCTTGGCCTGTCCATTGGTCTGGGGATGCGCCATGGCCGTGAAGCGAGCCTGACAGCCCAAGCTACTGAGGTAATCAGTAAGCTTGCTGGTATCGAATTGCTGACCATTATCAAAAATCATGGTGCGGGGGATGCCAAATCTGCTAATAATGCTTCACTAGATAAACTTGCGCACTTCTGCGGTGGTAATGGAGGCGACGACCTCAGCTTCGATCCACTTGGTGAAGTAGTCTACGGCCACAAAAAGGTACTTACGCTGGCCCGTGGCTCTGGGAAAGGGGCCAAGAATATCCATGCCCCATGTGGCGAATGGTAGTGGGCTGACTATCGACGTCATATGAGTAGAGGGGACTCGTTGGATGGGCGCAAACCTTTGACACTTGTCACAAGTCCGGGCTAGCGTCATTGCATCTTCCCTTAAACTGGGCCAGTAGTAGCCGGTTCAGTGAGCTGTCACGGCTAGTGCCTGCCCCCCAGTGTGCGAGTTACAAACGTTTGCATGCAAGTCTTCCAAGATCTGCTTCCCTTCTGCTGGGGTTACACACCGCAGAAGAGGTCGGGCGAAGGAAAGCTTGTAGAGAATCCCCTCATACAACACGAACCAATTTGACCGCCTCTTTATCTTCTCCACCTCCTTAGTATCGATGGGTAACGTGCCGTCAGCGAGGTACGCGCAAATAGGTTCCATCCATGTGAGACTCCGGTCCAGCCAAGCTACCTCATGTAATTCGATGCTCCTATCTGTCAGAGTTTCCCATTGAATGTTCTTCGGTCGACCGTCCTCAGAAGAGCTTGCCAATTTGGACAGAGCATCTGCCTGCCAGTTCTCCAAGTGGGGAATGTGCGTTATGGTGATATGCCTAAGCAACTTGGTGGCCTCACAAACCCGCCTAACATACGCGACCATCACCTCGTCCTTTGCTTCGTAAGCCCCATTGAGCTGGCTGACAACAAGTTGGGAGTCAGAGAAAGCCTAGACATGGTCAGCCCCTGCGGTGGGCAAAGTTCTATTCCTGCAATGAGGGCCTCGTATTCAGCCTCGTTGTTGGACGCCTTGAACATGAATTTTAGGGCGTGCTCATGATGTGCTCCAGTGGGACTTTCCATAATGAGACCGGCCCCATTACCATCCTTGGTTGACAAGCCATCTACGTACAAGTTTCAGGGCCGTGGTTGGGGAGCTTCCTCCGCAGGTGCCGTGCTTTCAGCTAAGAAGTCAGCTAGCGCCTGGGCCTTGATGGTCCGCCGTGGCTCAAAAGCAAGGTCGTAACGTGAGAGTTCTATGGCCCATTTTAGAAGGTGTCCCGAGGCGTCCAGTTTCTGAAGGATGTTCTTTAGGGGTTGGTCGGTTAGGATCAAGATTTTATGGGTTTCGAAGTAAGGCCGTAGCTTCCGGCTGGCCATCACTAAGGCATACGTGAACTTTTCAATGAGGGGGTAATTCATCTTCGCGCCTGCTAAGGCGTGGCTCACATAATATACTGGTATCTGTTCCCGTGCTCTCTCGACCACAAGGACCGCGCTAACCGCGTTTTCCGACATGGCCAAATATAAAACAAAGGCCTCCCCCTCCATGGGACTGGCAATCTGGGGTAGCTGAGCCAAGTACGACTTCAGAGCCTGAAAGGCCTCGTCGGCATGTCCATCCCACTTGAAATTGTTCCGCTGGCGTAGGACACGGAAAAAGGGTTGACACTTGTCGGTGGAACGAGACATGAACCGTCCGAGGGCAGCTATGTAGCCTGTCAAGCGCTGAACTTCCCGTACGCTTCTGGGTGACTTCATATCGAGGACGGCCTGAATCTTGTCCGGGTTCGCTTCTATGCCGTTATGACTAATCATGAAGCCAAGAAACTTGCCCGACTGAACTCCAAAGACGCACTTCTTCGAGTTGAGCTTCATATGGAACGCTCGGAGAATCTCGAATGTCTGTCGCAAATCGCCTTCGCGGTCGCTCTCGACCTTGCTCTTCATGATCATATCGTCCACATATACTTCCATGGTCCGCCCGATGAGAGGTTCGAACAGCTTGTTGACTAAGCGCTGGTAAATGGCCTCGACGTTCTTTAGACCGAAAGGCATCACCTTGTAGCAGTGGAGGCCTCGATCGGTTATGAACGTCGTCTTCTCCCGGACCTCGGGATAGAGGGGTATTTGGTGGTACTCTGAGAAGGCATCCATGAAGCTTAGTAGAGCGTGGCTGGCCGTAGCGTCCACTAATTTGTCAATCTTCGGCAAGGGGTAGCTATCCTTTGGGCAGGCCTTGTTGAGGTCCGTGAAGTCCACGCACATCCTCCAAGTGCCATTGGGTTTTTTTACCAATACCACATTCGAGATCCATTCGTGGTACTGACAGTCTCGAATGAAACTTGCCTCCAGTAGTTTCTGGACCTCTGTGTTTGCCGCAGCTGCGCGCTCGGGGCCCATGTGGCACTTCTTTTGCACGACCGGCGTGTGCCAATGATTGGTATTCAGGTGGTGTTCTATTACAGTGGCGACGATGCCGGGCATTTCCTCTGGTCTGAAGACGAAAATGTCTTTGTACTCCTGCAGGAGAGAGATAATGGGCAGCCGCCCCGGGGGCGCAATGCCTCGCCCGAGTTGTACACTGCACTCGGGCCGCCCATCCTCCAGTTGTTTGTGTTCCACGGCGTCCGCGACCTTCGGCCGAGATTGTGGAGGTTCAAGGGAGACAGAGTGGATTACCAATGTCTCGGGGACCGGAATGACGGGGCTTTCCTTCAATCGCTTCGTCGTCTCGAGTTGCCCTTTGACGGCGCGACCTCTGGTATGTTCTATGAGAGGTTTTATGCTCACTAGGTAGCATTCCCCTGCCATCCGCTGGTCCCCTCGGAGTTCTCGTATGGCCCCGTCGTCTGCCTCGAACTAGAGCTGGAGAAGATATGGGCCGCCCGATGATTACATTGTCGGCCGTAGGCACGTCGACCACTAGAAAATCGATTTCCAGGCTTCTGAAACGGGTCTTGTTTTCGAATCGCACCGGGAGACGGACCGTTCCCGTAGGAAGCACCTCTTGCCCTCCGAATCCCAAAACAGGGTTCGTTATGGGGACAACCTCGCGCCGCAGGTGGGAGAGCTTCTGTAAGCACTCCCACGTTATAATGTCCACAGAACTGCCCGTGTTTACAAGGATTCGTCGCACGACTGCGTTTGCGATCTTCATTTCGACCACCAGGGGGTCGTTGTGGGGGGAAGCTAAGCGTGGGGCGTCTTTCCCCTCAAAAACCATTGTTAGTGCTGCGAGGCAGGACCCTCGCTCCATGGTGAGCACCTGCTGCGCACTTCGAAGTCGAGCCTTTCAAGCCAATCGCGTCATATCTTCCATGTAGCCGCCCGCGATAGTTGCCACGATTTCCGTGGAGCATTCTTCGTCTCGCGGCTGGGATGACTCAGGATTCTGTTCTTGTCGGAGGAATCGCGGTCCTCTTTTGAGAAATCGATCGATCTGCCCCTTATCTGCTAGCTCATGGAGGGCTTTTTTCAACTCTCTACATTCGGTCGTGGTGTGCCCGCTTTATTCGTGGAATTCATAGTATTTTCGGGCGTTCTGCGGCCAGGGAACTGCCGTCATAGGAGGTGGTCGCCGCAACATCGGATGCCCTCGTACTTCCATGAGGATACTCCCGGTGTCAGTAGTGAACCGTTCGTCGGGAGTCTCCACCTACAACCTCCTATCACAAGGGGCGGAGTTCATTTCGTCGCGAATAAAACCCTTATCCCCATGAGCCTTAGCCTTGTTGGGGGCGTCCGTGCCCTCGGCACAGATCTCGATGGCGCGGATAAAGTCCACCACTTTCCTCAGGGCTTCAGCTAGCGTCGTCTCCTTTTGTTCCGCCAAGGAGAGCTTAAAACGCCCGTTCTTAAGGCCCTTCAAAAAAGAGGTGTATGCTACACCGTCTTCCAACTCTGGAATTAATACTGCCTCCTGATGGAACCGTTTGACGAATTTGCCTCTCCTTGCGACTCGCAATGAATTGACCAACAAATTTATCGGCCAGATCCTGAAAACAGGCTACGCTCCCCGGGGGGAGGTCGTTGAACCAAGACTGCGCTACTCCCTTCAAGGTGGCAGGGAAATAGCAGCAGTAAGAGGCGTCGTCCACGTCCTGAACATACATCTGGCTTTGTGGACCTGCAGGTGCTCTTTCGGATCCGTGGTCCCATCATATAGATCGACCATCAGCATCTTCACCTTTCCGCACCTTGGGGCGTTCACGATTTCAGGGCGAAAAGGGGTCGGAAAGGAAGGGATGGCCGAACGAGCGGTCGTTCCAGACACTTTGATGGGGGTGCCCAAGTGACGTTCGACCTCAATCACCAAAGGACTCCTGATGTCTAGGCCATGCCGTAGCTCCCAATGAGGAGAGCGGTCTCTCACGCGCGGCTCCTGGCCGCGTACTTCCCTTACCGGGGAGCTCCGCGTCCTGTCCTGGTTAGTGTGACGCTCCGGACTGGGGCGACACCCACTCGACCAGCCCCTTTTTGGCTGGGAGGTTTGTTCCTACTCCTCGAGCCAACCGGTCATCCGCAAGTGAGTGGCATAGACAGTCCGTCCACGCTCAGATCGGCAGGCAATATCAAGCGTGACACGGCCTCCCTACCGCTCGTCTGGAAGGCGGTCGGTCCTATACGACTATGCGCCTTCACGGGCGTGGTCCGGGGGGCGCAAGGACATTGGCTCTTGCTGGCGGGAGAGCCCTGCCCGAAATGTAGGGTGCTCAAGAGGGTTGGGATGGTTGTTCGTGCCGGTCATCTCTAAAGCTCTTCGAACCTGCTCGGTGACCTGCCTCATGATAGTGTCTGCCATGGTGGACATGAGTCCTTTCAGTGCGTCCACCGTAACATAAGTTTCACGCTCTTGGGGCAATGCCCTCTCTGCCTGAGGGCTTACCCTAGAGCTCTCGCTAGCATCCTCCGCTGCGGGTGGCGCAGAGGTGCCGACGGCTGGGGCATTGTCTCTGCGAGTCCGCGCTCGTGTTACATCGCTACCGTTCCTTCCCCACAAACGGCGCCCATCTGATTCCGCCCGGAATCAGTCCTGTGGTGATGTTGATGACGTGGGATGAAGGAGCGGGTTTATCTGACAACTGGCGATCAACACGACGTCGTCCCGGCTCTTTGGGTTGTAACCTGCAAAAAGGACAAACCCCCGGTTGTGGTCCGGGGAACGCCTCTCCGACGGTCAAGTCAGCTGAGTTCTTCAAAACGTGTAAATGTTATAAAGTCAATTTCCATAGTCCTCGACCTCCCTTCCCCAAGAGAGTAGGTCACTATTTATAGCTTTCTTTGGGAAAGGGGTAGAATAGTAATCTTACCTGAATGGTCCGTTTGGATCGCCAGTCCCGGAGCCGTTGGGCCCTGAGGGAGCCCCTAGGGTTACATCCCGGGCCCCTGAGTGTGGGCCTGTGAGTGATCATACGATGAAGTTCTTGTAGGCTTTTGTCATGCGTGTAGGCCTGGTTTATTGGGCAACCCCCCTTGAAGGCCAACTGGGCAACATCTGAGTTTTTCCCCAATCAAAACCGTTTCGGCAAATGAGGCTTGGTAAACACGTTAGCTGCTTGATCAAGTGTAGAGATTGAAATGAGACGTAGATTATGGACTAAAAGATGATGCCGAATGAAGTGACAATCAACTTCAATATGTTTGGTTCGTTCATGAAAGACATCATTATGTGCAATATGAATAGCACTACGATTGTCACAATAAAGAGGAGTTGGAGTAGATTGAGGAGCTCCCATGTCTTCTAATAGCCATCTTAGCCAAATAAGTTCAGAAGTAGTGCCAGCAAGGGCACGATACTCCGCTTCAGTGCTTGAGCGAGCAACAACACCTTGCTTTTTACTGCGTAGTGAGATTAGAGACTTTCCCAGAAAGAAACAGTAGCCAGTAGTACATCGTTTATCAGTAGGATCACCAGCCCAATCGGTATTCGAATATGCTGTCAATTCAAGGGGATTATCGAAAGGAAAATGAAGCCCATGGAACATAGTCCCCTTCACATATCGCAGAATACGAAGCACTGCTGCATGGTATGTTGTTCTTGGTGTAAACATGAATTGGCTGACAATATCGAATGCATATGCTATATCTGGTCTAGTAACAGTAAGATATATAAGACTCCCAACCAGTTGTCGGTAAAGTGTAGGATCTTTAAGAGGCATACCATCTGTTGGAGTAAACTTAAAATTAGCCTCAATAGGGGTAGAAGCTATCTTAGAGTCAGTAAGACCCGCTCTAGATAGTAAATAAGCAACATATTTAGCTTGGGTGAGATAATATCCAGTAGGGTCAATGGAAACTTCCAAGCCAAGAAAATAGTTGAGATTTCCAAGATCCTTCATTTCAAAATGCTGGTTGAGAAATGTTTTGAACTCCATAATACCGTTGATGTCAACCCCAGTAATGATCATGTCATCTATGTAAAGAAGTAAGAGGATGCAACCCTTGCCGGTGCGTCGAATAAACAAGGCATGATCATAAGGACTCGCTAGAAAAACCAAAATTACACACTGTAGAGCTAAACTTGGAAAACCAAGCTCGAGGAGCTTGCTTTAGTCCATATAATGCACGACGAAGGCGACATACCTTGTTTGGATGATGATCATAACCTGGTGGAGGTCGCATATAAACTTCTTCATGGAGATCACCGTGGAGGAAGGCATTCTTTACATCAATCTGGACCAAATCCCAGTTTCTACTTGCTACAATGGCAATAGTAAGCTTCAGACAGATGTGATTCGAGCCACAGGAGCAAATGCCTCCTCATAGTTCGTGCCATATTCTTGACTGGAGCCAAGTGCAACTAAGCGTGCTTTATACCTCGCAATCTCGCCATTAGCATGGGTCTTGATTTTATAGACATATCTAGACCCTATTGCAGATTTAACTGGTGGTAAATCGACCAAATCCCAAGTATGTGCCTTTAGCAATGCCTCCAATTCTTTCTTCATAGCCTATTGCCAAAGAGGATCAGATTTCGCTTCTCTATACGTAGTAGGCTCATAGATAGATGATATAGCAGCATAGAGCTGGTAAGCATTAAGATACTTAGGGAGTTGTCGTACTCGATCAGTTCGATGAAGTTGCTGTTCGGGAGAGTCAAAGGATTCAGAAGATGCATTATTGCAATAGATGTTTTCTCGTGGAGGCTCAAGGGAGGTTGAATCATCACTTTGACCAACGGTAAGTGAGGACGAACTCATCGATGGCATAGATGGGTTAGCCTCTGAGGACTCCACAGAGCGCAAAGAGGAAAGGTGTGATTCTTCACATGTTGTACCAATATTTTCACCCTCATCTGGAAATAACTCCATATATGGATCTGTAAAATATGAGCTCCCTTGACTAGAAACCTGAAAGTCAGAAAGAGATGAAAACAATTTATGCTCCCAAAAAACAGCATATCCAGAAATTCGAACGCGTTTGGAAATGAGATCCCAACAACGGTACCCTTTGTGTTCAATTCCATAGCCCAGAAAGCAACATAGCCATGCTTGCGGTTCCAACTTACTATGCTCATGATGTTATAGGAGGATGAAACAGACACATCCAAACACACGAAGTTGACTATAATCAGGGGTTCTGTCATACAGTCAGTCATATGGTGATTGATTCCCAAATACAGAATATGGCATACGATTGATGGTGTAGACTGCAGTGAGAGATGTTTCGCCCCAAAATACTTCCGGGCAAGCTGCAGATATAAGCAAAGCTTGAATCGTATCCAAGATATGACGATGCTTCCTTTCAGCTCGCCCATTTTGTTGTCAAGTCCCAGGACAAGAATGTTGAAGAACAGTGCCATTTTGAGCAAGAAAGGCCACAAAATTCTTTTCTCTGTATTCCATGGCATTGTCAGACAGAAAAGCTTTGATCTTGCGACAAAACTGGGTGTTCACCATAGCTGCAAACTCATAGTAAATTTGTGGCAACGCAGCTCGACTTTTCGTAAGATATATCCATACATAACGTGAATAGTCATCCACAAAAATAACGAAATATTGATATCCACTCATAGTTTTGGCTGGGGATGGTCCCCAAATATCTAAATGGATCAAATCAAATAGAGCATTAGAAATAGAGTTGTTATTATTGAATGGAAGTGCAAGATGTTTTGCAAGCTTACAAGAGATGCAATCAACCTTATTCTGCCTAACTTGACCCAAAACGCCACTAGTTATCAAAGGTTGTAGCTTAGAAAGAGAAATATGTTCTAATCTTGAATGCCAAATGTCTGAAGACAAAACAACAGCAGCAATAGAAGAGTGTCTGAAACCATTAGCAAGAATATTGAGAGAGATAGCCTCGAATAGTCGCCCGACTTTACGACCTTTTCCCAGAACCTGGCCACTATGTGGATCCTGCACAAGACAACCAGGATTCCAAAAATACACTCCTAGGCCAAGTTCGCACAGTTGCCCCACGAAAATAAGATTCAATGCAAGTTTGGGAACAAGAAATGCATCAGATACTGACAAATTTGGACCGGAGACATCGCTAGTATGTGTAATGTTCATTTTAGAACCATCAGCAGTGTGGATAGCAGAAATCGACCTTGCATCTGCTTTGTTGATCAGGCTGTGTGCATTTGAAGTTATATGATTATAGCATCCAAAGTCAAAAAAACCAAGGAGAATGTGTACCTGATGATGTTGCTAACAAAATTGAAGAAGTTGACTGACTATTCATCTGATTTAGAATAGCTTGAGATGGTTTCAGTTGTGGGTGGAGGATCAGTAACCACAACAGAAGCATGAGAGTAAGACTTTGAATGTTTTCCCAACTCCTTCTTTTGCTTAGCTTGAGACTTCTGACATTCAGATATCACATGGCCAGAACACTTGCAATAATTACAAGTTTTCTCATAATGACGTCCATTGGAAGAGGCTGCCGGTATCACTTGATGTCCTGCAAATTTTAACTGAGACTTTCTAAGTATACCGAGTCGGGTTTCTTCAGATAACAATTCAGCCACAACGCTTTCAAGTTTCGGAAAAGTCTCTCTATGAAGTAGTGAGGCTCGCACAGGTTCATAATCACTATGAAGAGCCATAAGAAACTGCATAACACGAAGATTATCACGGTATGTGATAAAATTTTTAGCATCTTTACTTGACTCCCAAACAGGTTTAGATAAGGCCAGTTGGTCCCAAATGGCTTGTGTATTGGATAAAAAATCATTAACCGATTGACTCGACATTTGTTTCATGGTACGGAGAGTCTCATGAAATTGATATTGATTAGCAATGTCAGTTGTTGAATATCTTTTGGGCAATAAATCCCATACTTCTTTGGTTGTTTCAAATCGACCAAATTGCATTCTTATAGATGGGACACAAGTATTTCTAATCCGAGTCAAAATATGATGATTTTTACTATCCCATTCATCCAAACATTCAGCAAATTTAACATTAGATTCTCCAGTTTGTTGAATTGGCTTAATGATATCTCCAAAGGCATAACGCCAAAGCCTTCGACCCTTAAGAAAACTAGACATTTCTTGAGCCCAAGGCACATAATTGGAACCATCTAAAATGGTTTGAATAGGTTGAGCAACATCCAATTTATCCATTGTAATCAAATGGCGACAGTATGGTACTAACCAAAGAAAAAGGATTGAACACACCTGATAGATAGGCTCAATTAACACTGGAGAACAAACTTAATCGCCGAACAGATCCAGTTTGATTGAAGAAATTTGATTTCCCTGCGCTTGAGACAACCTCAAATTGGAAGAGGTTAAAATTGGACAAAGATGCTTCTGTGTCAAATTCAACAGGAAGAAGCAAGAATTTGCCATGAATCCACACAATCGACGAACGCAAATCCACACAGGAAGAAGCAAGAATGGAGCTGGGTAAATTTGAACGAGAGAGAAAGAATATAGTGAACCCACACTTGAAAGAGGAAATGAATTAAGTGGAAGAAATGAGTTAGGAGGCTCTAGACGTTACTCATCTAAAGCTCATGCTCACGTGTGTGCTTTTCCTCTTTCTAGCCTTCTCTCTTTCTTTGTTTTTTTTTTTTTTGTTTTTGGCTAACTATGCTCTTATACCATATTACGAGAGCTAGAGGGCAAATGATTTATGCAAATTGAAGATGTATTTTAGTGTGCTGTCGAAGGCATATACAATGACTATATATATATACAATATAGCACCTATGAACAAAGCAACAAAATAATCCTAAAATATTCTAGTATCAAATTTACCCAATAATAACACCACAAAATATTCTCACAAAATATTCTCTAGCATATTCTTTGACAACTATAACTCATTCAAAAATTCAGTAAGAATACCATAATGAACTAGTAACCATCTAACAAGAAGCTTATGGAAATACAATATTTTTTCAAAACTCAATACATTTTTTTAATAGATTAGTACTTCTCAAAATTACCCCCCCCCAAAAAAAAACATTGAAGTAAGGGTATATTCTGTTTGTTGGTAAATCTTGACTCCTTATTTTATTTCATGTCATTTCATCTTTTCTCACTCCATCCTATTCTTTCCCGCCTCTTAAATATAAAATATAAATATCATTTTTCTCACTTATTTCAACTCATTTTCACACCTTAATAGTTAATATCAATATTTTTTTGTTTTCCACAATTTTACTCATTTCTTTTCAGTACTTCTCATTCTTGCAAAACACATACCATTTTTATTTTTTTTGAACTTTATTTCAATTACCTCTTATTTCAATTTTTTGCCAATAAAAAGAACAAATCCTAAGTGAGGAAAAGAAGCAACAATAGATGCACGCAACTCTATTAGAAAACAAAATCCAGGATAAAAAGGTGCAGGGCGCCAACGCCGACCAGCTCGTTCAATCAAACCAAAAGTGCCTCCAATCCCACCCTCTCTGCCTCCCTCTCAAGTCAGATTTGGCAATTGCGCAAACAAATGGAGGACAAACCGAGAAGCGCCGCCAGCCTCCGCCGCAGCCACCACGGTCACCTGGTGGCGATGCCGTACCCAGGGAGAGGCCACATAAACCCGATGCTCAACCTCTGCTCCCTCCTCCTCTCTTCTCAGCCCGACCTCCTCATCTCCTTCGTCGTCACCGAAGAATGGCTCGGCTTCCTCACCGCCGAGCTCCACCCTCCGCCGCCGTCCAACATCCGACTCGTCGCCGTCCCCCAGGTGATCCCCTCCGAGATAGGCCGCGCCGCCGACTTCGCAGGGTTCTATGAAGCCACCAACACCAAGCTCAAGGACCCCTTCGAGCGGCTCCTAGACCGCCTCGAGCCGCCGGCTACGGCTATTGTCTATGACACGTTCTTGAGTTGGGTCGTCGGCGTCGGAAAGAAGAGGAATATTCCGGTGGCGTCGCTTTTTACGCAGTCGGCTTCTGTGTTCACTCTGGTATCTCACTTTGATTTGCTGGTTCAACATGGCCATTTCCCTCTTGATTTGGAATTGGATGACTCAGGTAATTTCAATTCCTTAATGGTCAGTTATGAAGGTAAACAGTTTATTGGATAGTTTTTTTATTAAAAAGAATTTTTTTTTATCAAAATTAGTTGTTTGACTTCTTAAAAAAACTAATTTAATTGTTAGATGGAATAGCTTTTTGAAAGAGTTTATTGAATTCAAAAAGTTAATTTGAAAAGGCTAATTTAATTAGCTTTTTAGAATAATTTTTTGAAAAATTAGCTTTTTGTCTTGTAATTTTGTTAGAAACAGCTAATTTTATCAAATAATTTTTCTACAAACAGCCAATTCAAATATCTAATACAAACAACTAATTGAAACAGTTAATGGGGTGTTTGACAAATAACTTTTTAAAGATTTTTGTGGCTAAAAAGACTTTTTTTGATCAAAATTAGTTATTTGACCAAGTAAAAAAAACTAATCTATGTGTTTGGTGAAAGACTTTTTTGGATCTAAAAAGCTAATTTTAAAAAAAGTAATTTCATGAGCTTTCCGGAAGCTTTTTGAAAAATTAGCTTTTTTTCTCACAACTTTATCAGAAACAGTTAGTTTTACCAAGCAGTTTTTCAACAATCAGCTAATTCAAATAACTAATACAAACAGTTAATTCAAACAATTAACAACTAACAGCTAACAGGGCCTAATTGCCATTGATTAATTTAGGTGTAATTTGTTCTTTGAATATTGGAGTGTCTTATATTGTTTGTTTTGGGACAACTTCACAAATAACTAGGAGTACCTACAGTGCAACAAAGTTAAGTGAGAGCATATTATTGTTTGTTCTGCGTCAAATTTGCTAATAAAATCAACCCTAAATTTATACAATATGATGTAACATGATTAAACAAAAAATATCAGTATAAACGTAAGAGAAGTTAAGAATAGAAATTAAAATGAACTTCAATAAGATCAATCTCCTGTGTGAAGGTGTATTGTACACATAAATGGCATAATTGTATAACTATAACAAAAATGGAGAAAAAGATGATTTCGTATAATTTATAGGTTCTAATATCTTTTTACTATTAACTATACCACTTTTTAAAATTTTATATATAATAATGTAATTTTTAGAACCAAATTAAACGTATTGTCATGTATCTTATAATAAGTACATTTATCATTGTTAAGTTTTTATATTAATTGGGCCTTTAACAAAAAATCATGTATTTAAACACAAATAAGATTTTAATCCAAACTCAATTGACAATAATAAAACAACTCGTAAACTTATATACATACTTAGTTCAATTTTATCGAGACAAACCCAACTTTCAATTTCCAACAATCAATTTGCTACTTATTCATAACAACATATTCCCGCTTGTGAGGGCTCAAATTTTGATGCAAATATAATTTCTTAAAACAAAATTCGTGCCACTCTGTACATCCTCGAATCAATGTGCAACCTCTTGAAACCATTAGTTAATGCCTATTTGCTTTTTGGCACGAATTGCTGAGCATTTACAGAAACTTTAGAATTTTATTACGTCTCTATAATATTCTGTTCCATCAATCGGCAAAAACTTTAAAAAATTCGCGTCAAGGTCTTGGGCTCGACTTAGTCAAAGTTTGGTTTGATAAAAGTTCGGCTCTTTTGGCTTGAGCTTGGCTCGGATGCCAATCGAACCGAGCCCAATTCAAACCTAGTGAAGTTCGCTCATCTCGATTCAATTGAGCTTGTTTAGGTATTTTAGATAGGAAATAGCCAATATTCTATAGGTATTTATATACTTTGTATTAGTTTAATGTTTATAATTTAATACTAAAGCATGTACTCGATAGTTTTTTTTGAGTGGGAGTTTAGTATTTTAAATTAAACAATTTTTCAATAATTTTCAAGTTAAGCGACGCAAATGTTTCCTTATCCATCATTGTGGAAAGCGAAATACGCAATTAAAGCATGAGGATCCTCAAATAGAAAAATGAAGACATGGTAAAACAAAAAGGTATTGCACTCATGCAATTTTGGCCATAAAGAATTAATATACTCTATATCGTTTTTCTTGTTGAACAATATTATGTGATATAATGGATGATCTTCTGAGTCAAGATCTAACATGGGATTGATACCAGGAAAACGAAAAATGAAGGTGGATTACATTCCAGGACTTCCTTCAACAACAATTGCAGACTTGCCAACGTTCTTTCATGGTGCTGGTAGAGAGGTCTTACCTAGAGTTTTCGATGCCATTTCAATTGCAAACAAAGCTCATTGTCTTTTGTTTACATCAGTCCATGAACTTGAAGAACAAGTGATCGATGCTCTAAAAGCAAAGCTACCAATCCCAATCTACCCTATTGGCCCAATGATCCCCTATTTCAAGCTTCAATCTAATGGCATATGTAGAGGTCTATCAAACTCTCACGATGACAAAAGCTACTTCCAGTGGTTGGACTCTCAACCGCGAGAATCAGTACTGTACATTTCACAAGGAAGCTTTCTTTCAGTTTCTAGCGCTCAAATGGATGAAATTGTTGCTGGAATTAAAGAAAGCGGTGTGCGGTTCTTGTGGGTAACCCGTGGTGATTGCTCGCGATTTAAAGATGGCATTGGTGAATTAGGGTATCTGGTACCATGGTGTGATCAATTAAAGGTGCTTTGCCATCCTTCTGTGGGTGGATTTTGGACGCATTGTGGGTGGAATTCTACTTGGGAAGGTGTTTATGCTGGTGTTCCGATGCTTACTTGCCCTATATTTTGGGATCAAGTACCAAACAGTAAGCTCATAGTGAGTGATTGGAAGATGGGATGGAAAGCAATGGACAATGGTCTTAAAGAGACTTTAGTTACAAGGCATGAAATAGCGCAAACGGTGAAGAAATTCATGGACTCCAAAGGTGACGAGCGGAAAGAGTTGGTGAATAGAGCAAAAAGTATACAAGACATTTGTAGGAAAGCAATTGTGAAGGGAGGTTCAGCTGCCTCTAACCTTGCTGATTTCCTGAGGGAAATTTTCTAGGTTGCCATAAGGGTATATTGATGTGTTTGCCAAGATTGGCTGCTCTAATGATGCTTAGCTAGTTGATTTTACTAGCTATTAGCTATTTTTTTAGTTGTTAGTCATTTAGTATGAGCAGTAGTGTTAGCTATGTTGTGATTAGTTATTTAATAATTTCTTAAAATAAAAATGTCCAATAAATTAATTAACTACTTGGATAGTGAAGCAATGCATAAATCAAGATGTACGCTTACTTTATTATTATTATTATCAACCTGAACTGGTAGAAAATGTGCGGACACATTATCCTTGATATATAAAGGAATCACTTAGCAATCACCATTAAAAATTAATTAATTTAAATATAGAAAAGGAACATTACAAAAGTACGGATAAAATTTGTTCCAAATTTCTAGTGTGTACTTTTTTTGTTAAAAAAACAAATAGAGAAAAATTAAAAAGCAGGTGAGTAATGAAACTTGATGTACATCACTCACAAAAAGAATACGAGATATAACAATGCAAAAACACTACACATGACTAATAGCGCAAAATCCAGATTAAGGGCCCGCATGCCTCCTATAGTTGTTCAATCAAAGCTGCAAAAGCAGCTCTCCCTCTGTCTCCCCTTAGTCAGGTTTTATTTTATTTGATTTTATTTTATTTTTTTGGGTACCAGCCTAGGCTGCCTAGCCTTCCCCGTGTCTTGGTTTTGGCTGCTTTCACCAAACTCGCACATGCCAATAGCGGAAAAAGCCAAAATCACCATTGCCACCGCCACTGCCACCGACACCACCAACGCGTCATCTATATCTAATGCTCAACCTCTGCTGCCTCCTATGTTCTCAAGCCGACCTCCGATCCTCATCTCCTTCGACGTAGTCACCGAAGAGTGGATTGGCATCCTCACCGCCGAGCTCAACCCTCCGCCGCTCTGTCACCGTCCCTCAGGGCATTCCGTACAAGATCGGTCAGTCCACTGATTTTATTAGTCGTTAGCCATAAAGCATTAGTATTTATAGTCATTAGTTTTTTTGTTGGTTATTTAAAATAAAATTGTTCAAGTGACTTTACTCTTCACCTCACGTATTGATCTAAAAGTATATAAAACAACTTTATAAGTGAATTTCCTTTAGAATCATGATCAATGTGCTGTGCTTAGAATTGTTGGTGATGAACTTATGGTTTAATGTTTTATTTCACTCTTTAACAGTGACTCTTAATTCTTGAATCTCGATACTTCTAACATGTTTGTTATTTTATGTGTGATATATAACAATCTATGAGTAAATTTTTTATCACTAGAATAATTTGAAAAGGGAAAATATGAAGCATATATAGTAGAAGACAGTTGCGATTAACTAGTGAACAAAATCCCTAATATGTGCTACGTACATTAAGTCATTTGGGTAGTAATATTGTTGTCTTAAATTTATACCGCAAGTGCATAGCATAGCTGTAGTTAGCAACCGGCAAGTACGGGTTGCGTCCACAGGGAACCTGCTTCCAACTACTAGAACTAATTTAACTACTCGATCTAGGCCAATCAAATCGTGAGTTTAAATTTAAACTATGGAAATCTTAACGATTAAAGGATTGAATGAGACAACAGAGTATTAAAGCACCTAGATTGAGATATCAGCACAATTGTGCTAGCTGAACTAATTGCTAACCCCATCAAACAGTCTCAAGCATGCATCATGAGTAAATAGATTGCCAGCTAAGTCCATCCCCTCCCTCTCTCAAGGGTCGAAGACTAATCCTAAAACTGTAGTCTCCTATTTTCATGGGACTAAAATCGTAGGATTATAAGATCTACAATCTTGAATCTGAATTAGAACTTTAATTATTTTCATATTAAAATCCTAATTGTCTACTAAGCCACGCTAAGTAAAGGTTTCGTCTTTCGATGCTCTCCTAAATCCGAATAATAAAACATGAACGCCATCTCAGACATTTCATCGAGCATGTGGTGTGCATAGCAGGAATCATAAATGTAAGCGTGAGGAAAGTAAGGGGTTGGGGCTAGATTTTGATTCAACTAAACATAATCGGCTTCAATCCCAACCCAAGTTGGGGAATTAGTCACGCATCATACTAACATTCAACAATTCATCCATAAGAGAAATAAGCATGATTTAACTAAAATTCAAGAACAATAACAATGAAAGAGAGAGAGTGGGAAAACAAACTTGAATTAATCGACGACGCAATGCAG
Source organism: Selenicereus undatus (assembly GCA_017589665.1). Taxonomy (NCBI): domain Eukaryota; kingdom Viridiplantae; phylum Streptophyta; class Magnoliopsida; order Caryophyllales; family Cactaceae; genus Selenicereus; species Selenicereus undatus. The sequence goes on along the minus strand of JACYFF010019584.1, from coordinate 108,791,094 downwards.
ATTGAACTTCAAAGTAATGAATTCAGTACAAGAGATGAAAAGCCAAAAACCCTTAATGAAAACCTAAAAATCGCCTAAAAGCAAGTATGAGAAACGAAAACTGAATATCTCCCTAAAGCAGCCCCGAGGAAAATTTAAGTCGCGAAGCGGGACAGGGGAGGCCGTGCCACATTGCTGGCTGGCTGGTCGTGCCAGCTTCTTGTGGCACGGGCATGCTACCCGGCATGGGGTCACTGTGCTTGATCCTTGGCGCTTCCATGCAACGTTGAGTGACCTTTTTCCCGGCTTTAAACTCGCCTCCTTAGCACTCCTTTCTGCTAAACATCATCCATCTTTCCGTTCCTTCGACAAAGTCCCTAAAAATATAGAAAGATGCTATATGAGTAAAATGTATGCTAAATGAGGCCGATTTGACCCTTTCTTAACATGATCGAACGTGAAAATGTGGGAGAAAAAGAGTCAAATAGGAGCTAAAATAGGGTCGAAATAGAGGTTTATCACTCTCTCATACTTATCTCTTGCTTGTCCCAATGTAAGAGTAGCTCATGGAACACCAAAAAGGGAGATAAACCTCCGTCCACACTCCTTCTCAGGTAAGAGATGAACGATCAATAATCCAAGATAAACTATGCATTGAAGATGGCTAAGTCAAGGTGTGAAACAATTTAAATACAGCACGCACACTCCCTTCCATGAAGCCCTATACCCAAATGCAACACATCAAATGCCCTAGTATCGAAACACATAACAAGACAAGACCTTCCTCGGTGAGTGGTAAGTAAGTAGGACTGGTAGAACCTCACTTTAGGACAAAGTGGAACACTCCCCTCAATGTGTTTAGAATATGTAATAAGGGTGCACTCGATACTCTATCCAATCAAGTAAGCTGCCATAAGCTTGGTAGAGTTCTCGATTATCCATTGCTTGATGCAAAATGCAATAGGCCAATCATGAGGGCTTGTAGAAAGGATGTAATATGGCCAAAGGTAAAGGGTGAAAAGTGGAATAAATTTGGGAAGAGTTGAGCTAATAGTCAAAAGACAAAGGAGCAAAAAACACTTCCACAACTAGTCTCGGAACAATAACTTCACACCACAATTGAAAATTGAGCAACAAACCCCACAAAAACCTCAAGGGAGGAATTTGGCAATCTCATTGTCATACTCCCATGCCAAACACTTTATTCACAACTTTTCTATTTTTTTCTTTTCTTTCCTTTTCTTTGCTTCCTCATTTTTGTTTGCTTCCTCCTTTTTCTCATTTTTGCTCCTTTTCTTTGAAAGGAAAATGGCATGTGAATGGCATGGGAAACACAAACTCGAATCACGAATCCTCCGCAAACAAGCCACTAGTAAAATACCCAAGGTGAACTAACCTTCGAAGCAAACCTAACTCAACATGGAAGTATTGCTCCACTAGACCTTGAGAAGGATATGGAGAATATCGATAGGTCAAGTGTGTAGTGTGTACGGGGCAACAACAAAGACAAGGGGAAAGGTACAAAGGACTAGCAAAGAGGGTAGTACATATTAAGGGGTGGCTTTTTAGCTCATGTAGCTAAATGGAACAAAAATTGTCTCAATCATATTAACACATGCACATGCTAAATGCAATTTCAAAGAGAACAAGATCAAGTTCTAGAGATGCAATCCTGGATGAGTCACACATGAAAGGAATGATGAGACTATATGCAATGAATAGTCATTAGGCTCAAAGTCTCATAGGTAAGTCTACCACAGTCAAACAACTAACTCCAAAGTATGTCACACTTAATGGAGTCAATCAAGCCAAATCACATGAATCTCAAGGGTAATATGACATATAACATAGGGTAGGGGAGATACAGATGGCAATGTTAGAGTGCAATTTCACAAGAGTTCACACCATAACAGGCCACACTTCAACGCACAACTTAACCAGATCAATCAATCATCACCCCTTGTGTTCTCTTCATAAGAGGGGTTTTCGCACATATTTATTTAAAAGCAATAAATCTAACTAAGAAAGCGGTAAAAGATATAAGGGGAAATGAAGAGAATGGCAAGAAGTAGTACCTGAAAATCTTAAGGACACCCAACTCGATCACTCCTCCTTTTGAGATGCAAAATTTAACCTATATACTCTAAACTATATGTTCTATTAAAGGAAGAATGCAAAAATAACCCACTAAAAGTACATGACATCCTATCTATATGATGCGAATACAAGTGATGTCATTCATCCCGCACCCCAAGTCCACAATTTTACCTAGAGAGCTGTAAGCGCACCCCCCTTCCATGCTTGAGACTTTCATTGTCCTCAATGAAAAGGACATAGAGAAAGCCAAGGGAAAGGTAGAACCAATGGCGTCTAGGGAAGAGAGAGTGGGCTAGCGGGAAAGAAAAACATAACTTTTTGTTTTTTTTTTCCAAAAGCAGGCAAATGCTTGGATTGTCTCCCAAGAAGCGCTTGGTTAAGGTCCTTAGTTTGACCTTTACTTCCAAATAGTAGACAGTCACCATGTGGAAGGCGACCTGGGGGAGTTGTAGAAATGTGAAGTAGGATCATCTACCTCCCCAGTACAAGCAACAGTGGTTGCGAAGCGACTCAGGACGGCCGCAAAAAAAGTATAAGAGCCTCTGAGTGGTGCGTGAGGTCCCCCATTTCCATCAAATATCTCGATCCCTAAAACAGCATCGAAGGGGGAACTATGGATAGGGGCCTCAGAAGGTGAGGGGAGGACAGGTGTGGAAGGTGGTGCGGGACAAGGAAAACTGAAATCCATCATATCCTCACACAATTGGAAGGATAGAGTGTCTGTCTGAACATCGATCACTGCCCCTGCAGTGGCAAGAAACGACCTCCCCAAGATAAGAGGGACCTGGGAGTTCGCATCCAAGTCCATAACAATGAAATCGCATTGGACGACGAACTTACCTACCCGAACTGGCATATCTTCCAGAATACCTACAGATTGCCCGACGGAACAATATGCTAGTAGTATAAGTGTATTGGTGGGTTTCAGGTCCAGCAGTTTAAGCTTCTTGCAGAGAGAGAGAGGCATTAAGCTCATTCCGGCCCTCAAGTTACAAAGGGCTCTCTCAATCTGCACATCCTCTATGCAGCAAGGTATAGAGAAATTGCCAGGATCTTAAAACTTGGGTGGGGAGTGACTCTGGAGAATTGCGCTGCAAGCCTTTCCAATATGGGCCACTAGTCCTCCCTTAGGCGCGCCTTTCTTGGAAAGAAGCTCTCTTAAAAACTGCAGGTGTGCTGGTGCTTTCTTGAGAGCTTCTAAGAAGGGGGTATTAGCATAGATTCGGCGCAAGGTATCCAGGAATCGCGCGAATTTGGGTTACAGCTTGGACCATGCGAGCCTCTGAGGGTAAGGCACTAGTGGCTGGTATGGGCGAGCTGGGAGTGGATGGCTAGTCTCCCCAGTAGAGCTCGAGCTGTCTTATCTCTTCATCCCCCCTGTTCCTCCAGGATGAGGAACTGGAACTACCTCCTGGAAGACCATCACCGAGCTCTCCTCTAACCCCTCTCCTATCGCAGGGGTTGGTCTCGGGTTGGCTTGGGAAATGCCCCTGAGGCCAGGACAGGTGGCTCACCTGTTGAGTGATCTGAGCAATCTGGGCATCCATTGTCTTCTGATGGGTGGCCATGGCATTGAGTCTAGAGGTCAGTAAATTGATCGATTCACCAGGATTTTCATTAGTCTTGGTTTGAGTCGCTATGAAGCGCTCCATGAGACTCTCCAGGTGGGACTTGGGTTCATGAGGTGGAAGGGGTGGATATAGGGAGCTTTGTTGTTAAAACCAAGTGGCTGTGGAAAACTCTGGGGGTGAGGGTTGGGGTTTTTGTAAAGAGGGTTTGGGTGACTCTTCCAACCCTGGCCATAGTTAGTGGAGTTGGGGTTATTTTGTGGTGGAGGGTTGAAGTTGTGAAAGGTGTTGACGTGTTCAATGCTAGAAGGAGCATTGTAACACTTAACGGTAGTATGGCCCTGTACACCACAGGTCTCGCAGTAAACATAAGCCTCCATGAATGGCCCCACAGAAGTACCTGGTGAGGCAGCCACCCGATCAAGTCACTGTGCTAAGGCGCCAAAAACTTGTTATCTTAAATTTATACTGCAAGTGCACGGCATAGTTGTAGCTAGCAATCGGCAACTACGGGTCGTGTTCACAGGGAACTTGCTTCCAACTACTAGAACTAATTTAACTACTCAATCTAGGCCAATCAAATCGTGAGTTTAAATTTAAACTATGGAAATATTAACGACTAAAGGATTGAATGAGACAGCAGAGTATTAAAGCACCTAGATTGACATATTAGCACAATTATGCTAGCTGAACCAATTGCTAACCCCATCAAACAGTCTCAAGCATGCATCACGAGTAGATAGATTGCCAGCTAAGCCCATCCCCTCCCTCTCTCAAGGGTTGAAGACTAATCCTAGAACTGTAGTCTCCTATTTTCATAGGACTAAAATCGTAAGATTACAAGATCTACAATCTCGAATCTCAATTAGAACCTTAATTATTTTCATATTAAAATCCTAATTGTCTACTAAGCCACGCTAAGTAAAGGTTTCGTCTTTCGATGCTCCCCTAAATCCGAATAATAAAAGATGAACGTCCTCTCAGACATTTCATCGAGCATGTGGTGAGCATAGCAGAAATCATGAATGTAAGCGTGAGGAAAGTAAGGGGTTGGGGCTAGATTTTGATTCAACTAAACATAATCGGCTTCAATCCCAACCCAAGTTGGAGAATTAGTCACGCATCATACTAACATTCAACAATTCATCCATAAGAGAAATAGGCATGATTTAACTAAAATTCAAGAACAATAACAATGAAAGAGAAAGAGTGGGAAAACAAACTTAAATTAATCGATGGCGCAAGGTAGATTGAACTTCAAAGTAATGAATTCAGTACAAGAGATGAAAAGCCAAAAACCCTGAATGCAAACCTAAAAATTGCCTAAGAGCAAGTATGAGAAATGAAAATTGAATATCTTCCTAAAGCAGCCCCGAGGAAAATTTAATTCACGAAGCGGGACAGGGGAGGCACAGCTATGCCACATGGCACGGCCAGACCGTGCCAGCCGCTGACACGTGGAACGGTTGTGCCACATTGTTGGCCGGCTGGTCGTGCCAGCTTCGTGTGGCATGGGCGTGCTACCCGGCATGGGGTCCCCGTGCTCAATCCTTGGCGCTTCCGTGTGACGTTGAGTGACCTTTTTTGCGGCTTTGAACTCGCCTTCTTAGCATTCCTTTCTGCTAAATATCGTCCATCTTTCCGTTCCTTCGACAAAGTGCCTGAAAATATAGAAAGATGCTATATGAGTAAAATGTATGCTAAAAGAGACCGATTTGACCATTTCTTAACACGATCAAACGTGAAAACGCGGGAGTAAAGGAGTCAAATAGGGGCTAAAATAGGGTCGAAGGTTTATTAAATATCAAATAAATAATAACACAGAGAAATAGTTAGAGATATTATAAAGTATTTTTTAGACCATCAATCATCCGATTAAAGTTTTGGTTGAGATGATTATTGATGTGATATGAACAGTAGCCGGAAGTAAATTCGAAAGTGTGACGAGAACTATAAGATTAGTGAAATGATTAATTTGTTGCACAGAAATGTTACTGTTGAGACTTTCCAAACGAAGTGATGTGTCTCAATATTAGATGGATTTCAGACCTAGTTAGAATGATGCTATTGAAAAAAAGCTTTCAATTATATTCATCTCTTATTGTAATCTATGCAAGAAGAGTTGATGAACTCACATGTTACAGAAGATTGTTAGTAAGATCCACATGTGAATTAACGTCTCATCAGAATCTTGAAAAGGTAATGTATTGCTTAGACTTTTTTCTTTTTCTTTTTCTTTTTTGGGTTAGAGTACCTTGATGTTATAATTATGCAATTTTTGTTCAATTTAGCTTTTCAAAAGGTTCAGGAAGATACTTTTAATCAAGAGGTCTCTGGAAGAGAATTAGCTCAAGCTATAATCGTACATGGATATCCCCTTACAATAATTGAGCATGTTGTATTTAAAAGATTTGCGTTTTCTTTAGAGCCAAGATTTAGGTTGATTTCAAGGGTATACCATAGAAAAGGATATCTTGAAAATATATGACTCTGAGAAGGATATCTTGAAAATATATGACTCTGAGAAAGAAAAGACATTTGAGTTCCTAAACTCCAATGCTTCTAGAGTTGCTATTACTACTGACATGTACATATGGAAATCTCAAAAAGGGCTTTATGGCAATAACAACTCATTTTATTGATGATTCTTGGACTTCACAAAGTCGTGTTATCAGATTTGCTTATGCCCACATATGGCATAGGTGCTTACTGATGTGCTTCAGGAATGTTTGTTGGAATTAATGGAAGTTAGATAAGAAGTTGTCTAGGCTAACCAATAATTAATTAATGGAATTAATGATTGCATGATTACTTTGTTGTTGAGTAAATGGTCCCCTAATTCATTGATGCTTAAAGGATCTTTTCTCCACATGCATTGTTGTGCTCATATTTTGAATTTGATAGTAAAGGAGGGATTAGAAGCGATTGGGGGTGGAATAGAATGGATATAAGAGAAAGTGTGGTCTTTTGGATGGTGACCCCCAAAAGAATGGCGATTTTTGAAATTGTAGCCCAACATTTAGGGATTGTTTGCTCGAAAAAGCTCTTATTAGATTGCCCCACTTGATGGAACTCTACCTATTTGATGTTATTGGTTGGCTTAGAATATAAAGATGTGTTTGCCTTGCTAAAGTATAACGATAAACATTACAAAAGTTTGCCTAGATAGGAGGATTAGCGATTTGCTATTGATATGTGCAAAAGATTAAAGCTATTTTATAATATGACAGCTGTTTTCTTAGAATCGGTATCCTACCGCAAATGTCTTCTGTGCACAAGTGTGTAAAATCAAATTAGTGTTAGATCAATGGCTATGTCGTGGAGCGTTGATGTGAAATTGATGGCTTCAAGAATGTTAGAGAAATTTGATAAATATTAGTATGACATTAATACAATTTTGGGCATTGCGATTGTCTTGGATCCTAGGTATAGGCTGAAGCTATTGCAATTTTACTTCCCTCAAATTTATGGAGGTAAATTCAAGAGAGAGATTAAAAGGATTAAAGTCCATTGTTATGGGTCATTTAATGAATACAAAAGCGTTGGGGTTGAGTCCAGTGAATCTTGACATAGCATGACATCTACTGATGTTGAGGCTAATGAAGACCCCTTGATAAAATTTGATGTCTTTGTGAGGGAAGGAAGTAGTGTGATGATCAAATCGAAATTGGATTATGATTTGGAGGAGGAGATCCTACCCAGGAGTTGAGATTTCGATGTCCTAGCATGGTGGAAAAGCCATGGGAGTCTAAAGTACCCCATTTTGCAGACAATTGCAAGAGATTTAATTACAATACCTATTTCGACCGTAGCCTCAAAATCTATTTTCAGCACTAGTGGGAGGCTAATTGGTTCACATCACGGCAAGCTTCATCAACAAACAATAAACGCTTTGATGGATGCACAAAGTTGGTTACTCTCATAGTTTGACAGTAAGTTAATGTCTCATATTAATTAAATATGTTATTCTAATGTTGATAGTTTAATATTCTTATAGTTGTTTTTCTCATTAGATACCAAGGCTGAAAAGCATCAAGCAACATTGCATTTAAATTTTGACGGACTATTTTGACGGAAAATTGATCCGTCAAAAATTTTGACGGAAAATCAAGGATTCTGACGGTGCGTCAGTCGTATGGATTTCAATGTAATTTTTGGCGGATTATTTTGATAGAAAGTTGAGGCGTTAAAAATTTTGACGGAAATTTTGACAAAAATTAAGGATTTTGACAATGTGTCTGATCGTGCTGATCTCGATGTAATTTTTGACAAATTATTATGACGGAACCTGATTTGTCAAAAATTTTGACAGAAAATCAAGGATTTTGCCAGTGTATTAGGGCGTGCGGATCTCGATGTAATTTTTGACAGAAAGTTGAACGTCTAAAATTATTGTTGAGTTTTTGACGTATTCGTAAAAAAAACCGACGAAAATTTATTTCTTACCAGTGATTTTGATGGAAACCTTGAAGATTTTTACGGGCTTGTCAAAATCTCTCTTCCCTTCATTCTAGGTTCATCCAAGTTTTCCATCCAATAATTAAACCCCCTTTCTTGAACAGCAGTCCCCCTTCCATCCCCCCACCCCTCCCTTCTAGATTTCTCCTTCCTTTCTCTGCTTCTTGAATCATCCATGGCTACTCTTTTTCTCACGTCAACACACATGTAGAGGCTATCTTTCTCGTGCCTCCAATCCACAATCCCACTACCGTGGCACAACCACCGAAGAGATTTGAATCCACCATTGAAGGAAGAAGGAAGCCATTGCAGCATCTCTACCTCCAGATCGACGTATCTTTACCATGAACACTGATATGAGTTAGATTTAGACTTCTCATTTGGTAAACTTCCTCTACGTCAATAGCTTAGATTTAGAAATTTTGATTATATATTTCCCCTCTCTCCAGCATCATATCTCTATTTTTTAGATCTGAAATTTTAGGATTTTTGAAATAAAATGTCCATATTCAAAATTTAAAAAATTTTGATCTTTAATTTGGGATTTGAAATTTAAAAATTTCAAATCCCAAATTCAAGAATCGAAACTTGAAAATTTTGAAACTAAAATTTGTTATCAAAAAAGTATAGTTTTCTAATTTGAAAATTCAAGAACTGAAATTTTTTTTTTTTGATTTCAAATTACAGATCCAACGATAAATGTTTTGGACATCAAAAAGATTCTATTAATTTTTTAATTTAAATTTCAGGTTGTTGAATCGAGAATGGAGTAGACTGAGAGAAATCAATGCAAATTCTCTCCTTTTTTTCCTCCTTTGATGGAAGAATTTATCTGTGGATGATTTCTATATTTTGTTGTAATTTGTAGAGAATTTTTTTGTAGACATCTTGGTTGTTTTTTTTGTTTTTGCTTTTGTTTTTGTTTTCGTTTTTAGCGGTTTAGTTTAAGCCAAAAAATAATAATTACAGAGAAGGGGCGAGGTGGGAGGGTAGAGTTACAGTTTGTCAGTATGACTGTATGAGCCAATGAGGGAAAAGTGTTGGGGAAGGAATATATTTAGTATTTCTATAAATTTGTTCAAGACTTTGTATTGGTGTTAGATTGTATCAATTAATTGGGCTATTTGTAATGTTTTCATATTTTTGTGATTAAAAAAAAAGAAATGTATATATATTTTGTTGTGATGAAGAAAAAGAATTGGATGAAGTTCAAACTTATATTCAAAATATTTATTTCTTATTTGAAAATTGAAAATTTTTTCATATGTGAACAAAACAAAATTTCTCCGCTTAGCATCTTCCAAAAATAAATATTTTCTTTTTTTGGAAAATAAAGACAAATATGTGACGGATTTTTTGACGGATCCCGTCAAAAATTGTGATGGAAAATACTACTCCTGTCACAATTTGTGACCGAGTCCCTCAGAAATTTCCGTCAAAACCTTGACACCAACCTAATATCTCAAATCTTTGGGATTGTGACGAGCTATCTTTTCCTTCAAAAAATGTTTTGACAGATTGTCATTCGGTCAAAATTTCCGTCAGGATTGTATTGACGGATTGTTAGTCCGTTAATACGGCTCGTTAGTGGTATTTTTGACGGACTGTTAGTCCGTCAAAATTTTTCCATTGGTATTTTTGACGGGTTGGTCGAAATGGCCTTTTCCATCAATGGGTTTTTTACGGATGTAATTTTCGTCAAATTTTTTGTCAAAAAGCCACTTTTCCGTCAAAATATGCACTTTTTTTCCTCAAAAATTCCGTCAAAAAATAAGCCTCATTCTTGGTACTGTTTTCTAATGTAGAAGATGACAAGAATGATGATGAACAATCAATTTGCCAAGGATCAAAATGAGATTGAATGTAGTAAGGAGGCAACCAACAGTTGTCTGCATCAGCCAATTAACAATTACAGAAGGCAATGACTTTTGTTTTCCAATTTATATTTTTGGTATGAGAGAGACAAAATGTTCTTATGGATTTCATTTTCAAGTACAGATGCTAATGACTTTCAAAGTTGAGGATTTTGGTGCAAGGCTTTCGTTTCCCAATTTATGTTTTTGGCGTGCAAAATGTGGTTTGCCAAAAGTTTATATATTCTGGCTTGACTCTGGGCTTATATCCAGTAGGCCTTATATCAGTTAACCAAAGTATTTTAAAAAATAAATAATAAAGAAAAAAAAGAATCACCAAATTCGCTATAAATATTTCAATGTATCAAAGACGAAGTCTGCCACTAACACCCAAGTGGGTGAAAATTGTTGATAGAACTATAAAAATGACATATTTAAGTTCATTAATCGGATGACAATAGAGCTTCAAAAAAATTATTGATTAGCAATCACACTATAGGCTCTACTTAACAGTAGTCCAATCTTTAAAAAAAAAAATATATCTAATCTGATCCAATAAAATAATGCATATAAACAATGAATAGCCGAATCAAACCCATCAGTATCTATCGATAATACTCATGTAGATAATACCCATATGGGTAATATCCATATGAGCAGCTTCTATGTGGATAGCAAGACCATATATTAGATATAAGTTAGGCATCATCACCTTTACATAAAACTAGTATAAATCCGTGCTATGCACGGTGCATGATAAAACAGATATTTAAAAAATATGTATCATTGAAAAAATTAAAAAATTTATCGATAAGTAGTTAGTGGAAAAAATAAAAAGTTTTGAACTTCATAAATAGCAACTGAGATAAATAAAGTCAAATAAAAAATTAATTGAATCATGTAGGATAATTTAAAGATATAGAATTAGTGGTTTATATTTAGGGATGAGAGTTCTACCCAAAACCGAAAAATTCGAAACGAACCCTCTTTATTTATGGCGGGTTCGGGTACAAAAAATGGAGGAAAAACGGGTATAGGTATGGGTACGGATCGGGTACAGGAATACCATACCCAACCCCGCCCCATATCCAAACCCGATTTTTTTAAAAAAAAATCTGGGGCTGAAGCGAGTAGGCTGTAGTGAAAAAAAAGGCCCAAATCTGTATCTAAATACATATTGTGCTCTCAGATTCAGCTGACAGCTACTCTACTCTTATGCACCTACAAATTTGATATTTTGTAGGGACACAATGCATTTCAATTATGAGTATTATTTTTTAAACTTAACAAACCCGACGTGTATTATTTTAATTTTGAATATGTAGGCAGAAATTTAATAAGGGGGAAATCCATGTAAAAAAAGTATTTTTCATTTAGTTTTGAACCTTTAAAAATTAAACTTAATGAACCCGATAGGTGTCAGTTTTTACAATGTATATGTACCAAAATAAAACCTGAATAACTCGAAAAACCCGATGGACATGGATAGGGTATGAATTTTTAAAACCCGATGGGTACGGATGTGGGTATGGGGATGGTTTTAGAAAATGATTATGGATGCGGGTACGGCTCCACTCGCCATGAACCCACCCCACGCCCATCTCTATCCGTATTTATAGATGGCTACCTCGCAGATAATAGGATTATTATATATTCTTTACGATTTTTTTTAAAAAAAGTAATAATAAAGACATGATATATCCAAAATCATGAGGGATTTTTCTTGAAAAAATAAACGGATATCTTAGCTTTAAAATCAACAACTTAGATCTATTGCATAAATAATTTTTATCGTTCAGATTACACTAAATCATGCAAATCACACTTGTTGTAGCATTCTAGGGTTTTCCAAAGATTACACGTTTTTTAACTACTCGATATTTTTTTAGATAATAGGATTATCATATATCCTTTATCACATAACCGAAATTATGATGGATGGTTCTAACAATAAAAATTATAAATCTGATGCATAAATAATTTTTAACTGCATAAATAATTTTTACGGTTGAGATTATACTAACTCCACAAGTCACACTCATTGCAACATTCTATGGTATTCCAAAGATTATCATATTTTCTAACTGTTGAGCATTTTTTTTTGATATTAGAATTATTATATATCCTTTATCGCATATAATCAAAATTATGATTTTTTAAAAAATAAAATTTATAAATTAGTATTTTGCTTGGATAAGGTATTTTTTAACCTTAAAATCTACGATTTAGATTTAATGAATAAATATAACTACCTATTTTTATCCTAGATAATTTCTTTTGATGGATTTTTTTGTCTCGATAATTTCATTATCATCTAGCTTTTATCATGTATATTTTTAAATCATGGAGGATTTTTTTAATGAAAATAAAGGGACATCTCAGCTTTGAAATCGACAACTTAGATCTAATGTATAAATAAATATTTTATGGTTGAGATTATAGTAAATCTCGCAAATTGCACTCGTTGTAGCATTCTAGGATTTTTCAAATATTATCACATTTTTTAACTACTTGGAATTTTTTTTTAAGACAATAGAATTATCATATATCCTTTATCAATATAATTGAAATTATGAGGGATTTTTTAAAAATAAAACTATAAATTGGTATTTTAATTGAATCAGGTTTTTTTTTTTAACGTTAAAATCTATGGTTTAGATTTAATGAATAAATATAACTACCTGGTGCTTTTCCCGAGATTTTTTTAATAGAATTTTTTTCTTGATAATTGGATTATTATCTATCTTTGATCATGTATATCCGAAATCATAGGAATTTTTTTAAATAAAAACAAAGAGATATCTTACCTTTAAAATCAACAATTTAGAAGTAATGCATCAATAATTTTTATGGTTAGGATTACACTAAATCCCACAAATCACTTTCATTGTAGCATTCTAGAGTTTTCTAAAGATTACCATGTTATTGTATCTACTTGATATTTTTTTAGATATAGGATTATAATATATCCTTTATCACATAACCGAAATTATGAAGGATTTTTTTAAAAAATAAAAATTATAAATGGGTATTTTATTTGGATAAAATAGTTGTTTTTAACTTTAAATTCGCAGTTTAGATTTACTGAATAAATATAACTGCCTAGTTTTTTTCCTAGATAATTTTTGTTGATAGAATTTTTTTCCCCTAGATAATTAAATTTTCATCTATCTTTTATCATGTATATCCGAAATCATGGGGGGATTTTTTAAAATAAAAATAAATAGATATCTTAACTTTAAAATCGACAGCTTAGATCTAATGCATAAATATTTTTATCGTTGAGATTAGACTAAATCACACTCATTGCAACATTCTAGGGTCTTTTTGAAGATTATCACATTTTGTAACTACTTGGGATTTTTTTAGATAATATGATTATCATACATAGTTTATCACATATAATCGAAATTATGAGTGATTTTTTAAAGAATAAAAATTATGGATTGGTTTTTCACTTCGATAAGGTAGTTTTTCTAACTTCAAAATATACCATTTAGATTTATTGAATAAATATAACTACTTAGCTTTTTTTCAGATTTTTTTTGGATAGAATTTTAGATCTAATGAATAAATAATTTTTATGATTGATATTACACTAAATTCTGCAAATCACACTCGTTACATTATTCTAGGGTTTTCCAAAGATTATTGTATTTTTTTAACTGCTGAAAATTTTTCTATGGACATAGATATATTATAGATAGATATATTTTTTTAAAATTAATTTTAGTTTTTTACAAATCCAATGGTAGTAATTAAAAATAATCTTAATCTAACAATTGAAAAATCTAATTTTTGAGACTTTAGATAAATAGTAGAATCCACAAGATTGTTATTATATATATATATATATATGAAAATTATCATTCTCCCCAAAATTTTTGAGATAATTAATAATTTTTTATAAGAAAAAGAGCTAGTTAATTATGAAGAGAAGATTTTCTTTCTAAAAAAAAGATTCTATAAGATTAGTTGCAATTTCGAATATTTTCTTTCTAAATATAAAAAGCCAATGCCCAATAATGATAAAATATTATATTGTCTTATTTTTTATCAAAGAAATTATATTACATGCTACTTCTAACATTACTAAAATCAATCTATTATATTACAATAAAATAAATGCCCAAATTATGGATAATCTATAATACATAGTTAGTTTTCAATTTTTATCAAAGTTTGGCTCCTAATGTGAAATATTATAAAGACACATACTCATATACACAATTTTTGATATTATATATCTTATCTACCATAAAACTCTAATCATTGTTTACCATTAAAAATAAAAAACTTGATAATTACTACAACAGAAAATTTTTGAGATTTCCCATGCATCTCCATGGACATGATACTGCTAATATCATATCATATCATATCATATCATATCATATCATGTATATTGTTAAAATTATTAATAAAAACTTATGTATATGAATATAATGGGTACATTGCTATTAAGGATCCAAGTGATACAATATAATAGTGACTATGATAGTAATTGATTTTTGAAATATAACATTTGTTACCTCTATATTTTTTAAAAATTCATTGGCATACACTATGAAATAAAGATATGTTATATAAATTTAAGTTATTAAATTTTATTACTGGAACAACCCAAAAAAATCAAGGCATGCAGTGTCGTAGATCTTTTATTTTTGCGAATGACAAAAATAGATGTTGCAATTTGCCCCAAAATTATGTGGAGTAACTTAGAAGATTTTATTTTCTTAAAGAAGATTTTATTTTTTATGGAATATTCTTATTCTTAGAATCCTAGTTTGAACGAAAAACATTTATTTTGTATGGAACATCTATCATTGATCTAAAGGTTGTTATTTTTTCTTTTAATAATTATTTTCTTAAAATTACAATAGTTTTTTTAAAAAGAAAATCTAACGGTAACTATTAAACGCACCATTAATCAAACAGTTGAAAACTTATAATTTTTGAGAATTTAGATACATCGTAGGACCCACAAGATTGCTATTATGTACTATATAGATTATTATTATTATTATTATTATTATTATTATTATTATTATTATTAT
>JACYFF010019584.1:108765992-108776072 GCA_017589665.1 Selenicereus undatus | reverse complement strand
TATTATTATTATTATTATTATTATTATTATTATTATTATTATATAGACATAGATTTGGGAGCTAGAGAGATTAAAGTAAATCAATGGTTGTTATTTATTAATCATTTAATCCAATGGTTGAAAAGTTCAAGTTAATGAGAATTAAGGAAATGGTAGTTATTCAAACTTTGCTATTATGTATTATATAGATGTATGTACAGGTACAGCCCACCCATACCATCCCATGTCCACTCCGAACCTTTTACCATCCAACTCCTTGGGCTCACTCACATCTCTGCAATTCTTTCTCAACTCCCAACCAAAAAATTTTTTTTTTAAAATCCCCTATTTACAATTTACTTCATGATATATAACTATGGCCCTGTTTGGCAATTAGTTGTTAGCTGATTGTATTAGCTGTTTGACTTAGTTGATTGCATTAGCGGTTTGTGAAAAAAGTATTTGGTGAAGTTAGCTGTTTCTAACAAAGCTATTTGATAAAATTCCACTTATACCTATTACTCAATTTCATTATTTTTCTAAGAAAATAATTTTTCATTGGATATTTATTTTTCTTTTCGATATGAATTATGAATTAAGACTAATGTGATATATAAAATTACATTTATACTTTTTCCTAATTTTAGTACTTATCATCAAAATATATTTTTAATGTTAAATGTTTTCTTTTTTAATAGCAATTGAAATTATGTGATATAAAAAATATTTATATATCATATAAGACTAACTAACATAAATTATTTGTTAAATTAAAGTATTAAAATTAAAAGCATTATCTTCAACATCATAACCATCAACAACTCTTGTCTCAAAAAAGAAAAAAAATAAATTGAAAAATTTAAAGTATAAGCATCCAATATTTGAGAATATCATTTGTGAATGACATATAATGTAAATTTGTCCAAATTATAAGGTTATTATGGCCATTATAATAGTAAATATCAAAAAACTCTTTAAAAAAGCAATCCCAAAGAGCTTTTTGGGTATAAAAAGCTAATCAACCAAACATCACAAAGAGCTTTTTGACCAAAATCAAACAGCTAATACATTCAAAAAACTCTTTTTGCATCCAAAAAACTATTTACCAAACATAGCCTATATGTTGCCAAGGCGAGACCGACATTGTAGGGCGCCCCCACCTCCCAAACAACTCCCACCCCCTCTGTTTTCCCCTACGAATCAGATTCAAATAACTGCGACTTGTGCGCCGCAAATGGAGAATGAAGCAAACAGCACCGCTAACATCCGCCGTGGCCACCACCGCCACCTGGTGGCGCTGCCATATCCAGGGAGAGGCCACATAAACCCGATGCTCAACCTCTGCTCCCTTATCCTCTCTTCTCAACCTCCTCATCTCTTTCATTGTCACCAAAGAATGGCGCGGCATCCTCACCGCCGAGCTCCACCCTCCGTCGCCCACCAACCTCCGCCTCGTCGGCGTCCCTCGGGTGATCCCCTCCTAGATTGGCCGCGCCGCCAACTGGGTTCTATGAAGCTGTGAATACCAAACTCCAGGATCCATTTGAGCAGCTCTTGGACAGTTGGACCTCCTTCAACCTCCGGCTACTGCTATTATCTACGATACCCTCATCGCTTGGGTTGTCGGCGTTGGAAACAAGAGGAATATCCCGGTGGCGTCGCTGTTTACGCAGTCGGCTTCTGTGTTCACTGCTTATTATCACCGAGATTTGCTGGTTCAACATGGTCGTCTCACTCTTCATTTGGATGCCTCAGTATTTTTGTCTAATGAACCTAACCAACTCATTCCCCCCTTCCCACTCTTTCACACACTTAAACAAAAATACCACTTATTCTGACTCTCACCCACTTCTTCCTTCCTTTCCCACACTCCTTCATTCAACTCTTGCTTACTCTCACCCACTCATTCCCCTATTTTTCACACTTAAAAACAAATAATACTCTTATCAACTCTCACCCACTCCTTCCCTCCCTTTTCCACACTTAAAAAAAAAATATCACTCTTACCAACTCTCAACCATTCCTTCCCCCCTTCCTATACTCACTTTTCTCGCACCCATCGTTTCCCACTGAAAAGAACAGGGCGTAGTAACTAATATGAAATGTATACGAACTAAATAAGTCTATATCAAATATTGACCATAGAAGATGTCCAAAACAATTTTTTGATCTTGGATTTCTTTTCTATCAGAGTCGAGTTGTCGTTGTTGTCAATAAAAGAATAGGGCTATAGATTTTCAAAAAAAATAGTGTTATTCTATGATAAATTTTCCCTATTTACAAGACAAAAGCGAATAAGCATAGCATATACAAATGTATTAAACGAACTTGGATGAGGTACAACCTAAACATTTTTTATTTTTACAAATGAGTGATGATATGTGTCTTCCCGCAAGACATCCTTAATGGTTTTGCCCCATATTAAATTAATGTATTTAATAATTTAAAATCACCAACTTTTCAATTATTGCACTTAATTCTAAATGGGTAAGCTAAATTATGCATCCTCTACGCTGATGAAGTATTAAATGACACTATAATTGGATCAACTCTATTTGTGAATACATATGATATACGTATTTAAGAAATGTAGTAAATTATGAACAAAAAGATGAGTTTATATCATTTATAAGTTGTAATATGCTTCTATTATTTGATTATATCACTTTTTCAATTTAAAAATGTTATAATATGATTTTAGGCTAAAACAAAAAACTTAAAAAGTGTCTTGTAACAAGACATTTATCATTTTATTTTACAAATGAAAGGTGAGGACCAACGAGATGAGGTGGGGGTTGATTCTCATTCACTTATTGATTGGAGAACAATGCACTTGGCCACACGTGACCTGTTAAGTTAGACAATTGTGTGACTTCTTAAAATTCAATCGTGCAACTTTTACTGAAAATCCATACAAAAAGATCAAACGTTGTATCCATCCTTATCAGACTGCATGTAAGGCCTTTCGTAGACTTCATATAAGCTTCGGAACTTTGTTGCTATTTCTAATATTCCACAACTATAATCCGGAATGCTCTAATTTTCTGTTCTCCCTCTCTGCTTTTTTCTTTCTAAAAAACATGCAGTAACTAACAGATGATCTTTTTTTCTTAAAAACATGCAATTGCTCATAGATGATCTTTTGACATTGAGACCTAATTAATTAAGGGTTGGATACCAGAAAAAGGAAAGGAGAGGGTGGATTATATTCCAGGACTTCCTCCAACATCTATTGCAGACTTGCCAAAATTATTTGATGAAGTTCGTAGAAAGATGTTGCCCTGGTTTCGTGAAGCCATGTCAGTTGTAAACAATGCTCAATGTCTGTTATTCACATCAATCCATGAACTTGAAGAGCCAGTGATCAATGCTCTAAAAACAAGGCTACCAATCCCAATCTACCCTATTGGCCCAATGATACCATTCTTGAAACTTCAATCCGATGATGATGTATATGGAGATAAACCAAAATATCATGAAAACCAAAGCTACTTCGAGTGGTTGGATTCTCAACCCCAACGATCAGTATTATACATTTCACAAGGAAGTTTTCGTTCAATTTCAAGTATACAGCTGGATGAGATTGTTGCTGGAATTAAGGAAAGTGGTGTAAGGTTCTTGTGGGTAACCCGTGGTGATTGCACTCGATTTGAAGGTGGTATTGGTGAATTAGGGTGTCTGGTACCATGGTGTGATCAATTAAAGGTGCTTTGCCATCCTTCTGTTGGTGGGTTTTGGACTCATTGTGGGTGGAATTCTACTTGGGAAGGTGTCTATGCTGGTGTTCCCATGCTTGCTTGTCCTATTGCTGGGGGATCAATTTTCCAATAGTAAGCAAATAGTGAGTGACTGGAAGATTGGAATGAGAGTGGTCAACAATGATCATAAGGATGCTTTAGTCACAAGACATGAAATAGCACAACTTGTGAGGAAATTTATGGATTTAAAAGATGGTGAGCGAAAAGAGATGGTCAGTAGAGGAAAAAATTTACAAGAAATTTGCAAGCAAGCTATTGTAGATGGGGGTTCGGCTGCTTCTTATCTTGCGGGTTTCATTAGAAAAATTAATTGATATTACTAATTGTTCATTACAACTTCCATGTTAGCTAATTTATTCGCTACCTTGTTAGCTTCTCCACAGCAATGGGACACAAGCACCTCCCATCCAGGCTAAGCTATGAGATCCTTGCATTGCTTGACCAACGTGTACAAAAAGTCAAAAACACCGTACCTTATTTTTAATAGTTAGACTTAATTATGAATTGTAAAACTTTAATATCGGTTGGTTATTAAGACGAATACAAAATGTTGTCTTAATCGGATTAGCCCTATCCGCAGAGGTGTCTCAGAAGCCTGATTTTCTAATTGCGAAAAATATGGATTCTAAAATTGATTTTACACAATTTATATGTTATAAAGCACTTCAACTATTTAGTCATACCATTTTTTAAGAATTAGTACATGTAATATAATTTTTAACTTCAAACAAGACACTTAGGAAGTGTCCTGTAATAAGATATTTATCATCTTGCTTTGAGAATATTCTAAACTATATCATAAGTGTTTTAAGGAGGTATGGAAAAGTAATATTATTTTTGAATTGTAGAAAAATTAGTTTCATTAAATACTAGATTATAAAAATACAAAATAATAAATGTCTCACTATAAGCTAAACAAGTTTTAGTCTATTCTCTTAATTTAAAACTTATAATATTATTTATTCTAGAACCCTACAATTCATAGTCAATAAATACTTACAAATATTAGGATTGAATAGTTGAAGGGTGTTATTACTTACAATGATGTGGAATAACCTTTTTATTCATAAATTTTCATTACCATAAAACTATGCATACAATATGTCTTCACGAATAGGGTTTGATTTAGTTACGGTGACATTTATACCTATGGTCGTAGTCAATAAATACTAGAACCCTACAATTCATAGTCAACAACTATTGAGAATTTGAGGATTTAAAATCATGTAATATATAATTTTTGGTTACAAAAGTACCTTATAGTAAGATATATATCTATCACTTATAAAAAAAACAATCAGTTACCTATTGCTTTGTGTCTTTATCTTATGTTCTCCATGTAGTATTTATTCTAGTCGAGCTCATTAGGACACATGCATTGCCTTCACTAGATTTATGGCCGAACTTTTTATCTGACATTATCTTCTTCCTAGATTAGCCTTGAGCCTTAGGTCCGAAAAGAGGACTTACATATGGCCTCTGACTGATGGAGCAAGTAAAATCATATTAAACTTAGGTTCAATAAGATTTCCCAGTTGATTTTGTGAGTATTATTCGAGTACATACGAAAGTTAAAATTATCGCCACATTCAAGTGCACACTACATTGGATGAGCAATTTAAGCGATGCAAATAAGAAACATCTCCAATAAAATTTACAAAAATGAAAATTGTAGACAAAACATTCAAGTTTTCATCTCAATATAAATGAAAACCGATATCCAAGCTCAATTTAATTATATGTCGAATATCATTATAGCAAAAGAAACAAACAAACAAAAAATCTTAGGGTAAAATCTAACATGCACATAAGAATTATAAAGATTCAACCATTAGGGTTTCTTATCTGCTATTAAAATTAAACATTCTCCCAAACAACGCTTGATTCTCCTAATCTCTTTGGCTACTTAACTCTCTAACTTAAGTCGAGCATTCTTACAGCTTACTAACAACCTTAATCAGATTCACTTCATCTCTTAACCAATTGGTCAGGGGTTCGATCCTCGGCCCTTGGGAATGGAGAGCAATTCTTGGTCAGCCCTTTACCCCTAAGTGGAGCTCGCGGGGCGAGGAGATTAATTACTGCAATTGGCGGTGGATACCTTTGATTAAACAAAAAAAAAAACCTTAATCAGATTATATTATATTTGCTAACATTCCACGAGATTTAGAATGTGCAACGTTTGGCTTTTTCAATTTGAAGCGTGATGAATTTGTACCCCATTAGAAACGTTCACAAGTCGGAAATGCTTTACAGTAATCTACTCATCTGGTCACCTCTTCCACCGTTCAATTGCCAAAAATTGGTACCCTAATTTCTGGAGGAACCAAACCCCTCTTGCATAATCTTCCCCTACTTTCTACACGATTCTTCTTCCCCTTCCTATCCCCCCCCCCTCTCTCTCTCTTCCCCGAATCCGCTGACTTTTCCATGTAATGCTCCCCTCAGATTCAAACTGACTGTTTATGGCGACAAAGCTGCTCAATTCAACGGGTGTTTATTTCTCATTTGAAAACCCTAATTCCCTTTTTGCATTCTCCAATTCGATTTCACTCGCCGGATGGCTACCACCGACGCCACATCCAAATTCCACAATCCGGAGCTCCGACATCACCCACCGGAGCAGTTGACGACGGCGGCGGCGTCCGACGAGCACGACGGGCTGCATTTCTGGCAGTTCATGATCGCCGGCTCCATCGCTGGGTGCGCAGAACACATGGCGATGTTCCCCGTCGACACCCTCAAGACCCGGATGCAAGCAATCGGGTCGTGCCCCATCAAGTACGTGGGGGTCCGAACCGCTCTCAAGTCTATCCTCGAGTCCGAGGGGCCTGCTGGGTTCTACAGGGGCATTGCCGCCATGGGTCTTGGCGCTGGGCCTGCCCACGCCGTCTACTTCTCCGTCTACG
Organism: Selenicereus undatus; assembly: GCA_017589665.1. Lineage (NCBI taxonomy): Eukaryota > Viridiplantae > Streptophyta > Magnoliopsida > Caryophyllales > Cactaceae > Selenicereus > Selenicereus undatus. Next base: position 108,769,426 of record JACYFF010019584.1, on the reverse strand, counting down.
AGTTCTGCAAGAAGTCGTTGTCCGGCGGCAACCCGAATAACCACCTGGCTCATGCCATGTCTGGAGTTTGCGCCACCGTGATGAGCGACGCCGTTTTGACGCCCATGGATATGGTCAAGCAGAGATTACAGCTAAGCAGCGGCGTCGGTGGGGCATACAGTGGCGTTTGGGACTGTGTGAAGAGGGTTTTGAAGGAGGAGGGGTTTAAGGCCTTCTATGCCTCGTATAAGACCACCGTGGTCATGAATGCCCCGTTTACTGCCGTGCATTTTGCCACCTATGAGGCCGCTAAGAAGGGCTTGATGGAGATTTCACCCGAAGATGCCGACGATGAGCGGTGGATCGTCCATGCCACGGCTGGGGCAGCGGCAGGGGCATTGGCAGCAGCGGTTACTACGCCTCTGGATGTTGTCAAGACGCAGTTGCAGTGCCAGGTGGGGTTTTCTGCTGCCTTATTTTCTCTTGAAATGCTTTGTGCTGGTTTCTTTTATATGGTTGATTGGGTATGAGATTCATGATTAGGTCATAGATAGTACTTCATTATTACAACTGTTGAATAAAAAGATGGCTTCTTGGGTGCTTGCTCGGAAGCGGATTGAGGGTTTATTGTCGAAATTGATGGTTGAGAGTTGGCAGAGAGTATTGTTAATTGCTGCTTGCTAGTTTATGTTCAAGTGGATGGCTGAAACGTGCTATGTTCCAATTTCTACCTGCCTACTGCTAATGCCAAAATGGGATTTCTTTTCACCTTTCCTTTCAACCTTTTTTTGGGGTTGGGGAGGGGGTGTTTGATTTGAAAATATGTCAGTGCATGTACCTTTAATTAGATACTCAATCTCTACAATCAAGGAAAGGAGCAATGACATAGTTTTTTATTAATGTTGTGAAAATCCTTACAATGAGCAACAATGTAGTTTTTGAATAATGTCGCTGTACACCTTAGTGGAGTGGACAGAAGCCTTATTTGCCCAGTGCATGGGAGGTCTGTACCAGTGTACCTCTGAAGCCTCTTAATGAGTGTAAAGCATTCTTCTAAACAAGTTAATGAGTGTAACGGATTCAATAGTACCATCTTGCAGATTTCGATTGTAATTCAGGGGCCCATCCAGTAGATTTGAATCGTAATTCTAAAACATTTTAAAAAACGTTCACACTGTGGTGACATGGTATCAAAAAATAGTCATTATAATAACATATAATGCATCCTAAACAATTTGCATTGGTGCGGATAAACTTTTCTAGCAGTTAGTAGGAGCATATGGTCACTATTTGAGAACTAGAGGACATCTTTCGGAATCCCCCTAAACCATGCATTATATTCTTGGGATCCGAAGAGGCTTTCTCTGCTCACCTTAGATACCTTTTAGTGCGCTAAGTATCCTGCAAAAAAGTTCAGTGTATGCAATGATCAGCACTATCGTGTTCATTCTAAACCGTGATTATGAAACGTTGAATTTGGCTGTTTTGATGGTATCCAATATGATATCACCTCCATATAATGGCCCTCAGACACCCTAAGACATTTGCGACGGTCGTGAGTACATACTCGCAATTTGAGAACTCACGCATTTTTGTCAAAATTGCAAAAATCGTGTATGTTACCTTCATTTTGGTTATTAAGAAGCTCCAACAACTCCACAGAGAAAATTTGAACATTCTGAATATTTCTGTAATAAAAGTTCAACGAGCTTGAGCGTTTCATTGGTGCCGTCTTGTAGATTCGGAAAAGCATGTAGAGGCACCTAGAGACTTAGAGAGGGCATTATGTGTTTATGATACACCACGAACCATTTAGAGTAGTTATGGGAACTCCTTAAACATTTTTAAATTTTAAGGGTAAGGAGGAAGGAATAGTTGCCATTTGACAATTATTTGGACATTTTTTGCAAAACTTGCTGCGTATGGCATCACTTTTTGGTCGTTCTCATTGGCCCCTCTTAACGGCAAACCTACTGAGAGGTTGTAAATATCCCTTTCAATAATTCTAGGGAGCGTAATGGTTTCGTTGGCTTTCTTTTGTGACTTTTCAAGTGTGATTCCATAGTCATGGACAGGAACCATGGTCATACACAATGCACTCTAACATATTTAGAATGCTGTAGAGCTCTAGAAGACTCTAAAACATTTGGAAGAGTTGAAAGAAGCATATGGTCATCTTCAGGAAACTTGGATATTTTTCCAAAATTCTAAAAAATTGTATATGATAGACTTTGTTTTGGGAGTCTTAAGAGGCTGTGAGCACCCTACACATGAGGACTCTCAAGAGCATATGCTCCATGGACTATTGTCATCAATAGCTTTGTTGAGACCAATTCATACATTTTGAAGTGTGTTTTGAAAAATGCCACAAGAATAAGCATTATGTTGGATGTGAAAAATGCCACAAAAATGCCACAAGAATAAGCATTTTGAAGTGTCTTATGGAATCAACCTCTCTATGGGTAGGAATACCGGTAGAGGTAAGGTTGCCTACAGTTGGATCTCCCCGGACCTCGCGAAAGCGGGACTCACACTGGGAGTTTGTGGTTGTTTGTTGTTGTTGTTGTTGTTTGGATGTGATTCCCTTTGATGTATCTAGAATGGACTGAGGATATTGTAGAGCATCTTTATTGGTTAATAGAAGCAATATATTCACTATTTGGCAACTTTTTTGACATTTTCCAAAATTGCTGATAATGTTGTATAATAGCCTTCATTTTAGGGGTCTATATAGGCTGAGTCAATTTATTGTCATAACCTCTGAAGACATTATGAGTGTCCCTCTGAATAATTTTAGTGAGCAACATGATTACATTAGGACCATCTAGTAGGTTTTAAATTCCAAAAGCGGAAAATCAGTATGGTGGTGTAAAATACACTCAAAATGGCTATAGTATGTGTTGAATGGTACACGCCCCTTGATCGCAATACATGTACTTAATCCTTTGTTTTTGGGGTTTTAAGTGCCTCTAACCACGTTGGTATGTTCTAAATATACCCTTGAGGCCTTGAACAATTTCAATGACCCATGGCGTCATGGGTGCCATCTTATTGATTTTGAAGTACCACAGAAGAGCATCATGCTGCTATTCAGCCTAAACCACCATATAAATTTTGAGGGTTTTGTGGGAGACAAAGATCATATAGTCAGTCATTGACATCATGTTGGACCTTTTTTTTTTTTTTTTTTTGGAAGGGGGGGGGGGGATCCTAATACAATGGATATTATAGACTTCGTTTTGTGGGTCCTCAGACTTTTTGGCGATTCTATCTCCGATACTCTTAGGACGTTTTAAATACCCGTCTTAGGCAGCATCAATAAGCATAATGATTGTTTACAACATTCAGTGGATCTAGAAGTATGATTCTAGAATGCTTGAAATGAGCATTTCAGTTGCTTGCAATACCCTTTAGACTATTAGTCCATGTTTTTTTTGGGGGGGGGGGGGGGGGGG
>JACYFF010019584.1:108702475-108760671 GCA_017589665.1 Selenicereus undatus | reverse complement strand
TTTTTTTTGGATTTAGGGGAGTTTTGTACTATTTTGATCAACCTTGATCTCCGGTACTTTGACTATTAACTCGTATATAAATATAATATGGATGATAAATATTCGTCCCAAGTCTGTCATTTTAGGCCTCAGTTGTAACCCCAACAGTCCATTATAATTTTACAATCCAGTCATGATTTATGTATTATCATTATCTTACATTCTTAGTTTTTCATTATCGGCTCCCCAACTTGTCTATTGCATCGTTATCTTTGTATGTGCTTGCACCCCTTTTCCAAAACCAAAAACAAACAAACTCATGCGCTACTGGGTGTATCCCTTTGAGGCGTGACAAGAGTTTGGAATGACAAAGAAGAAGAAAAAGAAAAAAAGGGGGGAAGAAAAGAGTTTGGAATGACAAGTACCCCTTTGATGCATGCGCTACTGGATGCTACCCTTTAAGGCAATACTGCTATTGGGGAAGCTTGGTTTCCATGCTAGCAAATCAATAAGGTAGCTTGTGTGAGTTAAGTGGGAATGAGTTTAATTTTGGTAAGTCAAAGTCTTAGGGTGATGATACACTAACACACCAGGCACCAAGATGGATTCAGTGTTCTCATGCATCGTGGGGTGAAAAGCTGATGTTTGGATGCCATTCTTTGGGATGATGTGTCCTGAAATGCATATAATGCTTGTGTACAGACTGAAACTTGAGTTACTAGGGGGTTTTGGTTGATCCGATTGTGTACAATTTACCCTGGAGTATATTTTGTGTTTTGTCATTTTTATTTTTCAATTTTTTGTTTCTCTTTTCTTTGTTTTCCCTTTTGAGATTTTGTGTGTATATCTTCTACAAACCCTCACGAGACCTTACCCGTCCACTTGGGGGAACCAAAGGGTTCAAAGGGCTTGTTGCATACGCTAAATGCAACCGTGATTCTTACGACAGTGAGTTAGGTTCTTAGGTTATTTTTTATTTTGTTTTGCTCGGGGACGAGCAAAAGATAGGTGTGGGGTATTTGTTAGGCGATAAATTGTTTTATTTTACGTGCCTCTTTCACCCACTGTTAGCTCGTGTAATAACTTAATCTTTAGAATCTTTACTTATTTTGTTTGTTTTTGTAGGCAATAAACTTTAATCGAGCAAAACGCTGCGAAAAGGAGCGAAGACGGGACAAAGCGAATAAAAACAGCAAAAACAGGCAAGAAGAAACAACATGGGGGTCGACCCACCGCGCCAGAAAAGTGGCATGGTGGGACTATCCTGGCACGATCGTGTCTTTCCCCTTGTTCGTTGTTCACTCGATTTTTCTATTTAACCCTCATTCGGACGTTTCTGCTCAGGGTCGCTCAGGGTTCTCTCAGGCAATTTTAGGCTAGTTTTAGTTTAGATTTTAGCCAATAAAAACCTCAATAGGAGGACTAGATTAGGATGTTGTAGATTGTATTTTGGATTCAAAGTTTTGAATTTCAAGTTGATTCCATTAATCAAGCATAAGTTCTCTTCTCTCTCTCTCTCTCGTATCTTGTTCTTGTTTAGGTTTTGCTAGTTTAATTTTTGTATTGGATTTGTTTAGTTTAGATGTTTAGTTTTCATTGTTAATCCGTGTTTAGTTAGATTGATTAGATTATATTAGTTTCTTTCCCCCTCTTGTTCATGTTTACATTTTTCTTTGCTAGTTTAGGTTTAGTTTGGATTTTTGTATTTTGTTGATGATAATTGTTAATTTTGGTTGGTTTGGATTGTGGCTAGCCCTTGATGGCTAATTAACCTTGTTTAGGCCCCAACCCTTCCTTGTTTATGCCTAGAATTTATAATTTTCTTTCACGCCCGCCAAGTGTTCAATGAAATGTTTGAAAGAGCTTTTATCCGTGTTTTGGGACAATTGACTTATGCTGAGAGGCGAAATCGATTGTCTAGTGTAGGTAGAGAGAATAGTTGGGATTGAGACATGAAAATAGTCTCATCGCTGGCTAGGTCAAGAATTGTCAACCTAGTGGTTTAGTTGAACTAATCCCATGAAAATAAGTAGTTAGAGCAACTAGATTAGCCAATTGACCATTGAGAGAGGGCTTAGGTGGCCTCAACGATACAACCGATCAACTCTAAATGCTAGCATAGCTAGGGAAGGTTTGGGCTTGACTTGATTACTTGGTTTATCTTAGGTCTAATCATAGTCCTTTTGAGTTCAGTTCTATTTTTTATCTCCTTCAATTTTGCTTAGCTCGAGACACCTTAGTTAGTTCTGGTAATTAGAAACACAACTCCCTGCGGACGACATCCCAAATACTCAACGATACACGTTGCACTTGGGGTTTATAAATATTAAAATGTTTCCCCTAACAGCAACATGGGCTGCCCATGAGTTAGATCTACGTGATTCCCAATTCTGAGATTTCAGTTGGATCTGGAAGTTAGATATTATGCCTAAGCTAAATGTTTTCCTCTGGCAAGTCTGTCATGCATCTCTTCCTACTCGGGGGAATTTATTCCTTAGGGGTATGGATATTGATCCTTTATGTCACCATTGCAACGAGGCTATTGAAGATGCAGAGTATTTATTTATGAGGTGTCATAGTGCTCAACTCCTTTGGCAATTAGCGCGTGATCATGATTGGATCAATGTTGATCTTCTAGTTTACTCCCAACTGAAGATCGAAAACTGGCTCTCCTTTATTAAGTAGTCACTGCCAAATATTAAGATGGACATAATTGTAGCACTTCTATGGAGTATCTGAAAATAATAAAGTATTTCGTAACGAGTCATCTAGTCTGAGTTTATCCCCTTTACCAGCAAAACGAGTAAGTGTAGAACGGAACATAAGACATAAACTATCACAAACATGTCACCCATCCATACACCATCGCTCAACCTATCGGTGTAAGCAGTCAAGGTGGATATCATGGAGGAAACCACCAGGAGGATTCGTCAAAATCAACTTTGATGGATTCAAGACTTCTCAAATAGCGGCAGGAGGTTTTATCATTCGCAATTGGACCAGGTGATTCATACAGGCGACATCATTCAACTTAAGAGCTGCATCAGTATTAGTGGCAGAAGTTACAGCAATGCGTACTCGGATCAGATCAACTGTGCAGGCAGGATTTACTGATATTCACATTGAAGGGGACAATTGCATTCTCATCCAAGCAGTGAAAAGGAAAATTCAAGTACCCTGAGAAATCCAAGCGTTGGTCTAAGATATTACTACCTTCTTAGATAGATTCAACAATGTCATTATAAGTCATACTTTTAGGCAGAGTAATTGTGCAGTCGATTGGTTAGCTAACTATGGGCTCTCAATTCGTTCCACTATTGGGTGGAATTTGGTTCCTCATAGGGACCTTAGGCCTATCCTCATTAAGGATAATTTAGGATGAGCCCTTGAGAGAAGGGCATCCTATATTGTATGTCTTACATTTCTTACAAAAAAAATAAATAAAAAAAATATAAGCTTTAGGTTTGATTTTGAGCAATACTTTTTTCCTTGAAATATCATGCACTTAATAGGTAATCAATTTTCCTTTTCCATATTTGCATTAAATTGATTATTTTTCTTTAAAATTATAAAAAATCTTTGACTGAAGAAACTTCTCGTAATCTAGTGCCTATTATGGAGAAAAATGGGATCAATAAGAAGTCGATAGTATACATTCTATGACCAAAATTATCCCTTACACAAGCAATCAATCGACCTTTAACTTCATATGAAAAAAATAACAATATATATTTTAAAAAGGATAAAACTCCCAGGATTGAGAGTATCCAAGATAATATGAAAGTAATTTTATACGAGTTAGTTAACAATTTTAAAAATCAAGCATAAACAAAATGTACAAGTCCAATTCAGATTATTTGAATAAGTAACTGAGATGAGGCGACATCACTTTCAGTTAGTGGATACCGGTCAATATATATAATCATTAAAGTACGTGAGAATTATTACTAAATATCTAAATTTAAATTTCACCTATGTTATAAAAAAAAAGGGGGGTGACACTTTTAGTTTCCGTACTTGACCCTATATAGAATTTGTTGTGCAAGAAGCCAAAATCTTGACAAGACAATTGCCATGTGCATGACAAAAATGATGGACCGTGGGGCTGAATTTATTTGGTTCGTCAAGGTGATGACTAATAAGATTTTTAAGATCATTATGCAATGATGAATATTTAGAAAAATACAGTAGAAGATTCCATAAAAGTATAAATCACGTTGCTAGTGATGTTGGGAGGGTGAAGGGCAAACATATTTGGCTATGATGTAATCATATATAGTTGTCCAACAAAAAGTTCTATTATTACTAACTAAAAAGTAAAAATAATAATTCTTTTTAATAAAATAATAATAATAATAATAATAATAATAATAATAATAATTACTATTATTATTATTATAATTATTATTGTTGTTGATATGATTTCTCTCAAATTAAGCTTTTGGCATTAATTTTTGCGACTGAGTGAGTCACTGAGTTGATAAATCACATAAGTCGGGGAACACCGACTAATTTAAGCTATCATCTCTTTTAATCATTAATGGCAATAAGGTCAATTTAATCAAGCTTGACTAAATACATTGCAATAATTAAGTACAATACATCACTTAAAAGTGCCAACAAAATCTTGAGATTTATTTGTCTACTTAACTACTTATTGCATGCATTGATCTTTACCCTTATGACTTGTTTGGTTCTATGTAATCAAAGTGGTAATGTAATCAAAATGGTAATGGTGATTCCATTACCATGTTTGGTTACCATTAAGTAATGTAATCAAGATTGCATTGTAATTACATTTACCTCAATCTATGCAATTACAATTACTTGACTTTTTCTAAACAATTTTGATTGCATACCTTTGAATCAAAATCTATCCAACTATAAGCTATTATATTTGGGAACTTTCTCTCTCTTATCTCCATTGTCTCTCCTCTACTTCCCCCTCTCTTATTAGTTTGACACCATTTTTTTAAAGGTTTGAAGCTCCACTCACCCCTCTCTCTCTCCTGTCCATATTAGATAAAATTTAACCTAAACCATGATCGTATTATTGTAACTGTATTTTTGTACGTTGTAGACATCATGTCTCTCTCTCTCTCTCACGTCATCATCATCATCATCATCATCATCATCATTTTCTCTCTACTTGGTAAACTTGAACAATATTACATTATTGTAATCTATAAGAAATAGAGTAATGTAAGTCTCATACGAAACATCGTAATCATGATGATAAGATATTTGATAATATTTATCAACGAAGTTACAAATAATTAAAATAGGCAAAAATAAAATGCGAATTGAATTGCAACTACTTCACGTCACGTGTAAAATTAAGTATTGTTTGTAGATGAATTCATTCCATTACACTTGTAAAAACTTTGTAACCAAACATTGTAATGCAATTATTATCCCATTCCATTACACTAACAATTGCATTACATGGTTGATTCCATTGTATAGTGATTGCATTACTTTCAATCAAACGCTACATTAGTTTTTTGCATTCATCCGTACGCTTTAGTTTGGAAGAAGGGAGGAAAGGAATACCTAAGCTATCAAATGCATCCAAAAGGGAAGTTCATGGTTCAAAATATCATCTGTATCAATGATCCACACGGGTCGCTTCGCGATTCATTTCCCTGCAGTGATCTATTCACAACTTTCTTTTCCCTTTTTTTTGATAAAGGCATTAACGAATAATACAAAATAAATGCTGAAACTAATTAAATATGCTTAAATGTATGTTCATGAGCAATAATTTTTTTGATGATCCAAGTTGGTGATCCATTTGATGTAGTAGAAAAAAGAGAAAAATTGGATTATAGAATGATGTCGAAGGTGTAAGCCCCTACTTGTGATCTAAAAATATGAATCACCATTGCAAGTGTTCTAATTGTTCAGATTTGACATCAGCCATTTAAAATTAGTGAAAATATTTATCCATGTAAAGAAAGGCATAAAAACTAACATGGACTGAATTTAAACGTAAATATTATTTAATAGCACCTTTAAAAAACTTTATCGATTAAATTAATTAACACCCATAAAATTGATGACAATGTTAGACACGAAAGGCGCAATCATATCTTCAATTTTACTCAATGAACAAGCCTAATAATTAAGCGACCTTTTAATGTATGAGATCTAGCATCATTATGAAAATTTTGCTCTTCGCACTTGGAAAATAATAATGATGTACATAATTTAAGAAAAAACAAAACGTGTCTATTAAAGATGCTAAAAATTCAAGTTATAATATATGGTTGGATAAAAGAAATCATCTTGCATTTTTTTTTTATCTTTCATTAATTGAAATTAAACTAATAGTCAGCCAATTCACAGGGGTATACCGTACCCCTCTTAGTTTGTTTTGATCTATTCAGACTACTTGTAATTTGAATAAATAAAAGTATTAAACTTACGTAATTTTCGTACTTCATTCGCCCAAAAAAGAAAACAAAATGTAGGCCTTGATAATAAGAAAATAGATACAATAAGTACATTCACAATTATTTTTTTTTTTGACTAGGGTGAGAATTCAAGCATATTACATGCGAGTAAGTTTGGATGAATAAGTTAAAAGAAACTTGGTAGACCAACGGGAAAATTTTTTGATTAAAATTGTGATTGTTCAAAAGTAAATAAGTTGTTGATTAAATTTAGTTTTTAACTTTAAATTATTAAATTAAGAATTGTTAGAATAATGTGAGTTTGATGCACATGAGAGTACGTAGTTAAAGTTAAAAAAAAATTTGCTAATATGTGCCAGCGAATTTAGGTAGGAATTGAAATTAGAGGAGGTTAAGTTAGTAAATTGGCGGAGACTAAAATAAAAAAGTATGATAGTAACACTAATGAAAAAAGCCTGGAACTACAAATGATGAGCTACAACTACTAAGTAGACAATACAATTTCAATCCCAACATATTCCATAGCAAGATGAGAATGATAGATAATACATAATTTAAAAAAAAATTGTTTAGAATCCTTCAAATTCGTTGAACTTAAATTAAGTATATGCTCCTTCCTAAACAACAAGGCTTAATCAAATCCTCACAATTCATGTAATTTAATCCGCACAAATCAGCCTATTTAAACAGTAAGGGAGAGAGAGAGAGGAAGGAGTAGTAAATTAAATTGCTTCATCTCCTCAAACACAAAATAAAATTTATTTTTAAAAAACTAATGTCAACCCTTGTTGTTAAAAATAATTAAATGGCAAAAAAAATCTCCTTCTTGGTGCTATCTCGTAGTTTGATAAAAAAAATTCACATTCCTAAAAACATCTTTTGTTTTTAGATTATTTTTAGGATGTTTAATTGTTCTTTATTTATTTTTCATAAAAGTCACAGAAATAGGATTAGATTTGTAAAATCAAAGTTCACCGTTGAAAAGTACAACTAATACAATAAATTTACTGTATTACTTTTATTTTACTATTACTTAGGGCATTCCTAGCCCATTACCCGCGAGGCAACCCCCCCCCCCCCCACGCGGGACACCCGGCCCCCTCGCAGCCCGTGCCACGAGGGTAGGGGCACGCAGGCCTCCCCACGGTCTCTCTCCTTGGTTTTTTTTGTTTTTTTTGAGGTTATAAATAATTTTTATATGATTTAAAAAATAAGTTGTGTGTCATGAAGTGGGTCCATGGTAACTTTTTTTATTGGGTTATTCAAATTGGAGTTCTATGGGTTGGAGAAATGATGGAATACAAGCTCGAAAAATTTGAAACTTTTGCTGACGCGGCAAGTCAGAATTTCAAAAAGTGAAACTCTAGCTGGGAATGCCTTTACAATAGTAGCTTTTACCATAAAATAAATCTTTGATGTATAAAGTTACTTAAATATCCGTAAATTACAAAACTATCTTCAATAGTGAGTGATTAGTGACTTAGCCTTATTTTGCCCAAACTAGTAAGACTTGCATTTGCAAATTATAATACCTCTCCCTTTCTGCAACCCGAAAGTGGAAAAAAAGAAAAGAAAAGAAAAGAAAGGAAAGGAAAAGGAAAGGAAGAAAAAAATTTGCAGGGTAGTCGGTATTCCCCACCTCATATAATAAAAAAGAAGAACAGTGGTGTGGAGCCCGACAAGATGAGTAAAATTAGGGTTATCAGGTGGCAAATGCAATTGGGTTTTAATGGCTCCATAGACAAGCCAACAGTGGAGCTAAATATGAGGCTTCTTTTCGTGTATTCTACAACACCCCCACCCCCTAAAACACATTTACAAACCCTAAGTATCCCAACACCCCCACTTGCGTAGCGTAGTCGGCAGCCGAACTAGTCACGACAAATATATTATTAATTCAATTCAATATTTAAAACCAACACTGTATGGTTCAATTGACTCCTAACTTGTTTGGTGGTTGTTTTAAGCAAAATATGTGATAGAAAAATTTTAATCCTTTTTTGTTCTTGGTGTAAAAGAGGGGTTAACTTTTTATTAAATTATAACTGACCGTAGGAACTTAACCCGTACTCTATCTACATAAAAAAATTCAAAAAGCTCTATAGGGGTTGTTAAAAAGATAAAATCATGATTTGCTGCATGACATCAATGGGAAATCACCACTTCCCAGTTCAATTAATGGTTCAATTAAGATTAAATCTTTATCAATCACCAGTAACTTTACTCGGATAACATATACTCGGAGATTTAAAATAAAAGAAAAAAATTTAAAATGAAAAAATAACGTTTGAAATATCTAACCCTAGATCATTTCATTCGCAATGCGCAGTACGGCGGTACAAGTAAAACCAATCTGTAAAATTTACTCTCTCTGCCCCTATTCTTCCCCTTATAAATACACTCTCCTTCCCACCTCTTCACTCCCAAATTAATCTCCTTCATCTTCATTTTTTAGATCTTGTCATCTCCATGGGGTTTTCGCGTAGAAAGTATGGAAGTATCTGTAAAGCTCAGGAGGGATAGCGCCCATTAATTGAACTTCCATTCAAAGAGTTCAATTTACATATATAGCTTAAAATTTAGTGGCGCTATCCATCCTGAGTTTCATGGGTTCTTCTTGCTCTTGTTCAATTCAACATAATCTTAGCTTCTCCACCTCTAATACTGCAATTTTTAGGTATGTTTACACATTACCCATGTTAATTTTCTTCCTTTTTCTTCTAATTTCTCGCTTTTCAAACTGAAAAACCTTTTGGTTGATTTTTCTGTGTCGCTGGATTACGTAGAGTACCAACAGTTACACAAATTTTTGGTTGATTGTTGAGAAAAAGAAAGAATACGCAGAGGAGCTGATGCTGTACTTACAGTACTAAAGAATCAGCTGTATGAGTTTCACACATGTTCGATATGTAATATGCAAACACTGCTGATAATTAATTAAACCCTAGACTCCAAAGAAGATAATAAGAACTACTGAGCTAACTAGGGTTTGATTTTCTGAGGCTAATTTGATCGGACTGTGACATGGCTGTATATCTTCTTCTCTTCAAGCTTTGAAAGCATGGTTAGGAATCTTTTTAACAAAGTTTAACGCCCTATATAAACACGTGGATAGATGTACATAGTACTCATATATTCATACTTTTTTATGCTTTTCTAAAGTTTGACAATCTATGGACCCTTCAGGAGCATAAGATGATTATGCCCTATATTGACTTTCATGGCTTATGGTATTGGGATTCAATTTATCATTATTTGGTCCCCCCGCCCCCCCTTTTAGACTAAAGAATGTATAGATAACATATATATTGGAAAAGTTCGGTATGATTATTATGAGTTTCAGGGCCGAAACTAGATCCTGTGTGAGATTGTTTATGAACTAGATCTACTAATTTGAAGGTTATAATACTGGAAATTAATTAACTCAAATTTGTCAAATTTACAGAGTCGTATAACCAAAAAAATTAACTTATACGCGAAAAGTTGAGGATGTTGTGGTCGCCTTCCCTTCCACTTAGTTCAGCCTTCATCAACTCTCAACAATTTGATTGGATGAACTTATTGAGATAAATTACACATTATTGGTCTCATTTCAGTACATAACATCTTCTTCGCCCATAATTAGATCTGAAAAACGGATCAGTTTGGTTTAACTCATTTAATAAACGGGTTACGTTAGGTTCAAAAATAGCATAGACTTACTCCAAATTTAAAATAACATGTTTCATGCTAAACGGTTAAATTGTGTCGATTTTAGGTCAAAATTAGTTCGGTTTTTGTCGGGTTCGGGTTTCTCTCTGTAATTTTGGGTCACGTTGAGGTTACATTATCGATTTGGCTCAGGCTTTCGGAGCTCTACCTGTAATATTGCGATGTAACTTTAGACAGGAACGTGTACAGTTGTGGTAGGTCATATACTTCACATGTTTGGCTGGCATAGGTTTCAAGTCTTAGAAGAAACTAGCCTTTTAGTAAAAATCAAGAATACATTTGTATGTAGAGATCACTATCAACTGAATTGATATTTTGATGACAGTCATGTTCATTAAAAATCAAATGTTTAGACCATTGAGATCCATGGATTCATCTTTTAATTAATAGTACTTACTAGAGAATACAAAATTAAAAACTTGTATATACCCAACTTGAATCAATACTTGTCAAAGTTGATCAGCAGTCTTCTCTTGTAATTCTTGATGGATGAACTTTTCACCTTTCGGATGCATCATTGTTGATACTTATCAAGTTTGATCAATATATATAAACACACTGACCAAAAAAATTTATCTCAGAAAACAAAGTTAAAAGGCTTTAATATTTGGCACTACTTTAGGGTCCGTGGTGTGTGTGAGTGTTGTAAGGGGACAAAGGAACACAGGGCTCATCTATGACTGACCTCCAACACCTTCAAAATCTTGCTTATATATCTGGCATCAATACATGACTGGATATGTGCATATATTTTAAGATTTGTTCATCATAATGTTTCCTATGATCATGGTGGGAACTATGCCCCAACAGTTGCTTCCATTAACTTGATTAATTTTTCCATGGTCGAAATCAGTAAGGCCTTGATAGTTTGGGATGTCTTATCTAACCCGTGTTCATTTTTGGTACTACTTCTTTCGTTTTCTGTAGTCAATTATGTGATCTCCCTTTCATTTCGGCGCGGTTATTTTAAACACCCAACTCTTCGTACCATTAAGTGACCAAGAAAATACTTTGTGATCTTGAACATTTGAAGATCATCAGTTATTTAATTCACATTTTTTTTGTATATATGTTGTTGTGAGTGGAACACTCTTGATTTGTTTTTAAATACTTTTATTCTCTTAACTGTCTCGAAAGATTCACATTACAAGAATGCATGCCAATGTCGATGGAATTCCCCTAAACAATTAGTCAACTCAAATTACACCTATAGCTCGCAAACCTTAGGTTTTTAATCATTCATATAAGATATATATATATATATATATATATATATATATATATATATATATATATAATTTCAGAAGCAATACTGATGTATCTCATTGGGTATTTAATTTATGCAAAGTCCATACGCAAATTTTTGAGAAACTAAAGTACATCATTTGACAAAGCGCCTATAAAACTTAAGTTGATTTCGGAATCCACAACCTGGAAACCAGTAACCAATACAATGATGTATGAAATTATCAAGTTATATGCACGTACACATTAAGAGATTAATATTTTTGTAAAGATACTATAAATACTACAAGTATCAATTATAGTTTTACTGTTGGTTCCAGCAAGAGATTGATTTTAGAGTGTGTACATCATGCAAGAATGCAAAATTTGAATTTGAATTTTTCATGAATCATTGAAGGAAAATCCAATCACGATGCTCATACAAATGTTTAACACATTTATGCTTTTTGGGACATTGGAAGGACAAAGGGCCTATTTTTTTTATGATAAGATGCAGTTTTAAACTGTAAAGAAATGTAAGGAGCTGTAAGAAGAATATAAGAAATTGTATTGTAAGAAGATATAAGGAGCTGTAAATATAGATTTAAAGAGTTGTTGAATTTTATTAAAAATTTATATAGTATAATTTTTAGATATGTATGTATAATTATTGGTCTTTAATGCATGAATTATGAAAAAAATATTTCATGAAAATAAATTATGTGTATCATTGATATTTATAAAATAAAGTTTATAACATCACTAAGCAAATTATATTTTAATATTACACAAAAAAATATTTTTCTACAATTATTGTTTTGGATAATAAAAAAATAATATTGAAATAACATAATTAATGAAAATAAACCTTTGAAAAAGTAAATTAAATATCAATAAGATAAATCTAAGCTGGCAATATGTAGAACTAAATATGTGAGGTATTGTTTGGTATTACTCTTAGTTTCACCTCTCTATGAGCACATTTAAAAAAATGATAATTTTTTTCAACAAAATTGAATAGAACCTTAAAAATGAAATTTTATTTGAATTAAATATTTTGAAATTAAATTCAATCTAATATTCAATTGTACGATGATAGCAATCAAGTTGTTATGAATAAATTTATGAGTGAAATAGCTAAAATATGCTTTTTTCATCTACAGTTTGACTATTTTCATGCATGATTCACGTTAAAATTCAAACATAAATGTGATTTTTGTATTACAATTTTAAAACATGTTGACTTATTTTCTTTACAATGCCATATATGTTTCATGTTGGAGCTCAAATATTGATTTACATCATTAAAATCTATTTTCATGTTTATACATATATTACATTCATAAAAAAAAACTATAAGATTTTTCATATTGATAGTATATAAAAAATATATACGTATTTCTATATAAATATGAGAACAAAATAGATAATAAGTTGAATGTTATAAAAAAACATAACAAAAATTAAGAAGATATAAAAAAATATAAGGAGATGTAAAAAGTTACAAGGAGTTATAAGTTGTAATCTAAATCTTTATGATTGCAGAAAAGAATAGGTTAGAGAGTAAATGTGTCATTGAGTTTTGAACCTCATTCATTATTAAATGTATGACTCGTTCATTCGCAATATTTTCACATCTTGTAAATAATCGCAGATTTAAATAATATAGTAGGATGAGAAAAAAAAAATCAGAAAAAAAAAATAATTTATAAAGAGCGGTTGTGTTGTGTATTGCATTGCGTGGTCCTTGGTAATGTAATGAAGTGATGAGATCAGAGGAATGGATGGAAGCAAGAGGCATGCAGAGAGACAGAGAGAGAGAGAGAGAGAGAGAAGAAGATAATTAAAGGAGAAGCTGTGGCTGCGCTGCAATAACGCTGCGCCCCTAATAAAGTGCCTTATACCCAGCAACAGTAACAGCAACAGCAGCAGCACTAGCATCAGGGTCAGGGTCAGGGTCAGCGTCAGAAGGGTCAGCGTCAGTGATTCCAGGGAATACATTTATTGTACGTGGATATATATCATGTATGTGTGTGTGTGCGCGCTCTCTGATGAGTGGTCCTGATCCTACTGATCCTATTCTCCTGTGGACCTATATATCACTGCATGAATGGGAATGGGCATCAGCATGGAAGGTGATGCCATCGTCAAATATTCAGGATACCTTGTCAGTGCTTTGAATATTTTTTTCCTTCTTTGACCCCGTTTTGTAAATTTAAGGTCCTGGTTTTTCCGTGATGCATTTATCTATTTGACAATTAATTATTAATTATTAATTATTAATTATTAACTATTTTTATTAGTTATTTATATTAACTGTTTGAATAAGTTATTTTTTCAACAAATTGATAAAATTAGCTGTGCCTGAAAAGATTATTTGTTAAAATTTTATTTATGTCCCTTTTTTTACATTACTTTTTATTTGAACATGATTTTTTTAGTTATTCGCCATTTTATTTTCTTTTCAAAGATAGATAAATTTATTGTTCATCTTGTTTCTTTTCAATTTATATGTATTTATATATATCTTATTTCTTTTCAATTTATATGTATTCATTATTTATCTTATTTTTTTTCAAAAATAATTAAATTTATATGTATTCACATGTAAAAATAATTCAATACTTAACCTTATTTTTATACTAATTCTACATATTTTGTATTCATTATTTATCTTATTTCTTTTCAATTTATATATACTTATGTGATGTCTACATCTCACAACCTTATTTTATAATTCATTTGAGGATTTTTTTTTGTAAATTAAAATTTATATAATTTTTTAATCTAATTTAATCTTTTTAAGATCTTTTTCTTTCTTTTCTACATTACGTAAGGTTTTTTCAACCAGGTCAAGATAGCAAAAAGCCATTTTGTATTTAAAAAAAAAGTAATAAAAAGCTAACGACCAAACACTAGGGCTGTCAAATAGGTCAGGTCGGGTTGGGTTCGTGTTCGGGTCGAAGTTAAACGGGTTGAAAACCCCCCGACCTGAACCTGACCTGTTTAATAAACGGGTTAAAAAATCCAACCTGGAACCGTTTAACATTTAAACGGGTCAACCTGATTTTAACATGTTTAACCCGTTTAGGTTAAACAGGTTAGAATCAGGTACCATTTACCTGTTTAACCTGTTTAACCCACTTAAGTTTCAAACTTTAAATGAACATGTGTGTGAGCCTGAGAGTGCAGCTGGACACTTTGTAAACAATACATGATTACATGAATTCTTGGTATACCAACTACTGAAAGAACCGGCTTCTGAGGAGATCAGTAAGTCCTAGAGATCAGTAGCGAGGAGATGGGGCGAGGGGAGTGGAGAGGACATGGGGAGACCGGATTAGTAGAGAGGATAAGAGAGGGGCGACTGAAGGCTGAAGCAACTCAAACAAGCTCTAACTCTGTGAGGAGGAGTGGTATTGCGAATGAGGAACTGAAGAAGACAAGAAGCCTTTTATATCTAGGGTTTTCACTTGATAGGGTGGGCTTTATGGGCTTAGGAACAAAAAATGTGAAAAATATAAAATTTGAACTCCCCACCCCCTAGCCAAAAATCTGAAAATTAAAATTTTAATGGCCCCCAAAAATATTCAAAAAAACTACACATAATTATATACCAATAGACGGGTTAAACGAGTTACTGTAAATGGGTAAACGGGTTGACCTATTTAACCTGTTTATTTAAACGGGTTAAATAGGTATTTTTTCGTGTCGAAAATTTCAACCTGAACCTAACCCGTTTAATTAAACGGGTTAATCGTGTCAACCCATTTAATTAAACGGGTTGAAAATCTTTACCCAAACCGGCCTAATTTCGTGTTCGGTTCGGGTCGGTAATCGTGTCGGGTCAGTTTTTGACAGCCCTACCAAACACCTTTATTACTAAACTTTTCAATTTGGGGCTGCTAGACTATAGGTTGAGGTGTATTCGAGCTTGAATAAAATAAAATTTAGATGTATTTTAAATTTAAGTAAAATACGAGCGAATATATTCTAGTTTTGTGAGTTTAGGATCTGTATAATGTATTTAGGATGCTTTTTTTGGCCAATTATTCTTTCTTTAGTCGCGTCTAAAAATGCAACATGTTTTTTGGTTATAAATTCTTCATCATTTTTGAAAAATATAATAATTGCGTTTGCTTTAAAAAACATTACCATATTAAAACTTTTTATTACAAGGCTAGACCTAGCAAAATTAACAGAAAACCACAGCCCAAAATCCAAACTAAATGACCTGGACTCATATCAGACTCGACAAATCGAAACAAGCTTACTCGAAAGTTGACCAAATTAGCATAAACTAAATCAAATCTGATCTGAAATTTTGTACAAATTAAGTTATTTGTTGTTGTAAGACAAGCTTATTGGACCAAAAATCTATTGATCCAAAGTTAACTTAAACTAAAAATCACCTGATCTAAGCCCTATTCAAATCATAACCTGATCTATACCCAAAACGAACAACATACTCACTAAATGCCAAATTTATATAAGGTGATCGTTAAGGTTAAATATCAATTAGAATGAAACATAACTTCTCTAAGCTTCTAATTGCGCAAGAATTATGACACGATTTTTTTCTTTCTCCGGCATAAAGTTCAAAAATATGAAATACTATACTTTTCTTCTTGTAAGAGTGCTCTTAGTTCATCTCACCTAAGAGTATAGCATTATATAAATGCACATACATATACACACACAACAATAACTCCTCGTATTGTGAATCTCGTTTTTGTAGGTATGAAAGATTTATCTGTTGACAATCTTATTTCTACAGATATAATAATCTGTAAAAATTACAATCAATGTTCATCAGTAGTGACATTAAGTGAAATACTAGAGGATTACGACTTCTTGAATCGTGGTACACCCATCTTCATCTAGGGATGGCAACGGAACGGGGCGGGGACAGAGGAATATTCCCCCGCCCCTGCCCCCGCTCAACACCCCACTCCCCGCCCCCGCTGTCAGGGATGATTTTCCCCCGTTCCCGCCCCGTCAGGGACCCCATTCCCCGCTGGGGCTCGGTTCCCCGCCCCTGCCCCCGCCCCCGCTCCCCGCCCCCGCCGTTAGGGATGGTTTTCCCCCGAGCTCGGCTTCCCCGAATTTTAGTAACGAAATCACACAAAATGCATGCCTAATTACGGCAAAAATTACAAGCCCAATATCAAAAATAATCAAACAATAAACCCTAAACAAAAAACAGAAGTTAAACTAATAAATTAAGAATATATATATGTAATTTTAATTAATTTTCGGGGAGGAAAAATCGGAATAGGGACAGGTACATTTCCCCAACAGGGAGCGGGGCTGGGGACGGGGGGAAATTTCCCCCCGCCCCACTCCCGTCCCCGCTACCAGGGGAGGAATTTTCCCTCGTTCCCGTCGAATTCGGGGAATTTTCCCCACTGCTGTCGGGGCCCCATTGCCATCCCTACCTTCATCATTTTTGCTAGGTCTATAATCAATGTTCCAATGGTTCTACAAGGCCATACGTTGCCATAGAAGGAATACTAAACATCCCTTGCAAAACTCCCACAACTAAATTGCAAAAGCATGTCCATATGTGGGGTCCTAATCTTAAATCGTAGGAAACCAAGAATACTATAAAATCAATCCACACGTAGCTAATATTTTCATAGGTACCTGTGTGGGAATCCTGTCTTGTTATTATTGTAGATAACACCCTATTTATATATTTTTTTAAAAAAAAAAACACTTATAGAAATGAAACTGAAATCACCATCACCAAATACGTACATAAGAATGAGAATATTCATAAGTAGCGACATAAGTGAAACACTAGAAAATTACGAGGAGATTGAGGAACAAAAAACTTGCACACCAACCATAATAAATGTGCTAATTACGATTAGACTCTTTAGTATCTAACTGTTGAAAAAAATTAAGAAAGGAATCGGTCTAGGATCACTCCGAGACTTCTAGGCAGGTGGTGTACTCTTTTCCTAAAGACTCTAATCGCCCCTAATTATGCAACAAGGTTTAGTTATTAGATCTTTGGGATACAAATAAGTCTCCATATCTGTGTGTTGCACACACGAAGACAGGGCTTAGGAGCCTTAGGACGTAACAAAAATTCAAAGGGAATGTTGCTAGGAATAATTTTTGGATCGATCAAATCACACCACTCATCCTCTATTTATAGAGAATATGGTGTGGTTTTAAGAGACATACACTTTTTCGTGAGATGAAATCTCATCCATTGATTTTAATCTCAATGGTAATAATTGAAGAGATACTTATAAAATTAGTTAGTTAATTAACTAATTACATCTCTTCAATAACAAATAATATTGATTACTATTTATATTTAATAGCAAAAAATATTATTTATTAGATGCCTTTTGCCAAAAGTCACTATTGGCATCCTTTGAAGCGTTTAAGTAATGCCAATTAATAATAATAATAATAATAATAATAATAATAATAATAATAATAATAATGATGATGATAATAATAATAATAAAACTCATGCCTCTTATAAATTTTCATTTTTATGGAAATTACTCCAACATTGCCCCACCATTTCCATAATAAATGGTGTAACAAATTTCCGGAGGTTTTTATGCATAAATGAAAGTGTCTTGCGATTGAACCTCCACCTTAGTGACTTGTCCGTCAAATATTCAGGTTTAAGTAGTAGACTATGCTTTAAACCAGTAAACATCTCTGAATGCTTGCATCTAAGTCACACACAAAACTTCCGTCTCATAATCACCTAGTAATCCTGACACTTTTAAATGGCCATAAGTCCTGTATCCATTCATGAGCATATCAAAGCCAAGCCCATTAGACTCTTCTAAGTCGGCCTTGCTTAAATGCTCATATAGGTGAACATTTACAATTTCTGAATTAGAGAAATAAGATTTCATTTTCATTAACTTGATGAATACTTACAATTACACCAAGGCATACCCGGGGACTTACAAGAAATTTATCGAAGTCAAGCACTTATTTCTAAACATTCTAAAAGTTCTTCATGTAAGGTTCATTAAAAGCCTTAGCTCACCCTCCAAAACTATATATGGGAATCTAAGCACTCCAGTCATGAATGAGAAGTGAATTAGTGCCTCAAACTATTCTTATGATGTACTTTGACTCATTGAACTTAGGACTGAATGTTCCCATCTAGTGTTGAGTTGAGTTTCCACCATAGAAGGTTTTGGATATGGACTTTAACCACATCCCTCTGGCGGTTTGATTACTAAATCTCTTGCAAGGCCTTTCATTAATGGATCAGCCAGATTTTGTGCCCAATGTACAAAATCCACAGTTGTGACACCATCTTTGATAAGTTGTCTTACATAACTGTGACGTAAACCAATATGCCTTGATTTACCATTATATACATTATTGTATGATCTTGCCAAAACAGAAGCATTGTCACAAGTAGAGAAAGAGGTGACATTGGTTTTGGCCACAAAGGAATTTCATATAGCAAATTCCTTAACCATTCGGCTTTTTTACAAGCCGATGCTAGAGCAACAAATTCAGCTAACATAGTCGAATCAGCTATGCAAGTTTACTTCTTTGATCCCCAGGATACCGCACCCCCACCAAGAGTGAAAATCCATCCACTTGTGGAGGAATGATCTTCACTATTTGTTATCCAACTTGCATATGAAAAACCTTGCAAAACAGATGGATAACCACAAGAGTGAAGTCCGTAGTCAATAGATGACTTAAGGTATTTTAATACCCTTCTTACTGCATGCCAATGCTTATGACTAGGGTTCCTTGTATATCGACTCAACTTGCTAACAGCAAAAGCTATATCCGATCTTGTGCATGACATTGCATACATCAAATATCCTATAACCCTAGCATATTCAAATTGACATACTAATTTTCCAGTATTCTTTTCAAGTTTTAAACTTACATCAAAAGGTGTAGATACAGGTTTACAATCATGATTGTTAAATCGCTTCAACACCTTTTCAATATAATGCGATTGAGACGATATCAATCCATTTTTAATCTTTGTTATCTTAATCCCCATGATAACATCAGCTTCTCCCAAATCCTTCATAAAAAATTTTTTGGGACAAAAATCATTTGATATTCTCTACTTGCTCAATATCTGTACCAAAAGTCAACATATCATCTACATATAAGCAAATCATAACTCCTTTATCACCAGTAAACTTGGTGTAAACACATTTGTCGGCATCATTTATACGAAAAACATTTTTCAAGACAACCTCATCAAGCTTTTAATGCCATTGTTTAGGGGCTTGCATAAGTCCATACAAGGACTTAACTAATTCACATACCTTGTGCTCTTGAGCCGACACAACGAACCCATTGGGTTGTCTCATATACACCTCTTCATCTAGATCACCATTTAAAAATGCTGTCTTGACATCCATTTGGTGAATTACTAGATTATGTATAGAGGCTAGTGCTAGCAACAATCTAATGGTAGATGTTTTAGCAACTGAGGCATATGTATCAAAATAATCTATGCCCTCCTTTTGGGTATTCCCTTTGGCTACCAACCTAGCCTTAAACTTAAGAATTGAACCATCAAGGTTCTTCTTTGTTTTAAACACCCATTTACATCCAATAGGTTTACATCCCGGTGGGAGATAAACTAATTTCCAAGTGTCATTGCCCATGATTGAAGTCATTTCATCATCTATTGCTTCTTTTCAAAAGGAAGCTTTCGATGATGACATTGCCTCCTCATATGTTAAAGGATCCGATTCCACATTAAAACAATATAGAACACAATTAGAGATTGAATCTCTAGAACCTTCAATAAGGTAGATAAGAAAATCTAGCTCATAATTTTTAGTCTTTCCTGCCCTTTTACTCTTTCTAAGTTCAAGTACATCATTAATATCAACCTCTTGTTGATATTGTACTTGACTACCATTATGTTCCATTTCTGGAACTTGAGAGACTACATCTCTCGATCCAGGAAGAGAAGAAAATCGTGTTTCATCAAATAATGTATCCCTAGATTCAATGATAGTATTAGCGGAAATAAAGTCATTTGGTTCAATAACCATGAACCTATATGCTTTACTACGTAGAGCATATCCAATAAAAATGCACTCGATTCCCCTGTCACCTAATTTCTTTCTCTTAGGTTCGGGTACTCTTACTATTGCCCTACAACCCCAAACTTTAAGATGACTCAAGTTGGATTTTCTTTTGTTCCAAAATTCATAAGGAGTGGTCTTACTCCTCTTATTTGGAACCTTATTTAGTACATAACAAGCAATTAATAATGCTTCTCCCCAAAAGCCATTAAACCTGAATTAGAAAGCATAACATTAACCATCTCGGTTAAAACCCTATTCTTTCTTTCGGCAACACCATTTTGTTGCGGTGTATAGGGAGCCATCACTTCATGGACAATACCGATGGTCTTAAAATATGTAGGATCATAGTATTCACCATCCTGATCACTCATTAGGCACTTAATAAATTTTTCACAATGAAGTTCAACTTCATTTTTATATGTCTTAAACATATCAAGTGCCTCATCCTTTGAACTTAGTAAGTACACATAGCAAAATCTAGAATAGTCATCTATGAAACTGATAAAATATCTTTTACCACTCATAGTTAATTGTCCACTCATTTCACATGTATCACTATGTACTAAGTCAAGGATATTTAAATTTCTTTGAATAGATGGAAAGGGTTGTCTAATGATTTTTGTTAGCATGCAAATTTTGCATTTATCATTGTTTGTATTCACGTAAGGAATCAAGTCAAGCTTTACCATATCATTCATTCTTCTAAAATTAACATGGCCTAATCTATTATGCCATAAAGAAAATGAATCACAAATATAAGCATAAACATTATTAAGATTATTAATGCTTCACTTGAACATTCCATCACACACGTATACCTTTCCAACAAACACCCCTCCCTTAGAAATTACAACTTTATCAGTCTCAAAAACTAATTTGAACCCAAAGCAGTTCAACAAACTACCCGACACAAGATTCTTCCGGATGTCCAGAACATGATATACATCATTAAAAGTACGTTAAAAACTTTCCGGAAGTAAATTCTAGAATTACACTTCCCTTGCCTAGGACTTGTGCTTTCGAGGAATTTCCCATATAAAGAAAAACACCATCCTCCACCACTTCATACATCTTGAAGCATGCCTTGTCCTTGCAAATGTGTCTTGTAGCACCAGAGTCAATCCACCAAGAATTCTCATCTTGGATCATGAAGACTTCAGAGATCATGGCTACAAATTCTTCTCTCTTCTCAGACTGCTTGGGTCCAGATATGGACTTGTTAAAGTCCTTTTTCTCCGTGGGGTTAGAACAATCATGTCTCAAGTGATTTCGGCTACCACAATCCTAACAAACCTTTCTCTTTTTATTCTTCTTGTCATAAATCTTGTTGTAATTTCTCTTTTTAGGTTGGCTAGATTATACAACATTAACAGTTGAGATAATCTTATTCTCTTCTTATTTACAGAATTCCTCTTCTATTCGAAGAGAGTTAGCGAACTCCTCGAGAGAAATGTCTTCTTTTTTATGTTTGAGGCTATGTTTAAAATCTTTCCAAGAAGTAGGGAGCTTGTCAATTGTACTAGATACTACTATAGTTTCATCCATATTTATATTGTGCATTTTGAAATGCCCTAAAATCCTCTCAAGTTCATTAAAATAGTCCATTATACAACGGTCTTCCCTCATTTGATAATTATTGAATTGACTCACCAGGAATTTGTTACTAGTAGCATCCTCCTTCGTGTATTTGGTCTCCAAAAGATTCAACAATTCCTTTGCATATGACTCAGCTTGATACGTGCCGAACAATGAGTAACACATGCTGTTGAGGATATGGCCACGACAAATGTAGTCATCATTGTCCCACTTGTGGTGACGCCGAATTTGTTCAACAGTCTCATCATCATGTTATTGTGGTGGGTTGGGTGTGAAGACATATGCTACTTGCAAGGTGGTAAGTAGGAAATGCATCTTCTTCTGCCATCGCCTAAAACTCCCTCCATCGAATCTCTCCAACTTTACAATGTTAGTGGCCAAATATCTAAGAGAAGAAGCCATGATTAGAGTTTAGAATGTTGGAAAAAATTAAGAAAGGAATCAGTCTGGGATCACTTCAAGACTTCTAGGCAGGTGGTGTACTCTTTTCTTAAAGACTCTAATCGCCACTAATTGTGCAACAGGGTTTAATGATTAGATCTTTGAGACATAAAGAAGTCCCTCTGTCTGTGTATTGCACACACGAAGATAGGGCTTAGGAGCCTTAGGACGTAATAGAAATTCAAAGGGAAGGTTGCTAGGAACAATTTTTGGATCGATCAAATCACACCACTCATCATCTATTCATAAAGAATATGTGTGGTTTCAAGCGACATGCA
Organism: Selenicereus undatus; assembly: GCA_017589665.1. NCBI lineage: Eukaryota > Viridiplantae > Streptophyta > Magnoliopsida > Caryophyllales > Cactaceae > Selenicereus > Selenicereus undatus. The sequence continues at coordinate 108,737,955 of JACYFF010019584.1, read as the reverse complement.
TATTTTCATGAGTTGAAATTCCATCCATTGATTTTAATCTCAATAGTAATAATAGAAGAGACACTTATGAAATTAGTTAGTTAATTAACTAATTACATCTCTTCAATAGCAAATAATATTAATTACTATTTATATTTAATAGCAAAAAATGTTATTTATTAGATGCCTTTTGCCAAAAGTCACTATTGGCATCATTTGGAGCATTTAATTAATGCCAATTAATAATAATAAGTAACTCATGTCTCTTATAAATGTCCATTTTTATGAAAATTACTCCAACACTAACTCTAGTTGACATTAATTGTTTGAAGTGGCAGAGCTTTTAGATTTTATTACTAGCCATTTTGTCACAAATTAGTAGTCTCCTTTTGTTCCACTAGCTGTAATTCTCCCATTAACTGTGTTTTGCTGTCTCTTGGATTGTATTTACTAAGGACCTGTTATTTTCGTTGGTGAATTGAAGTTGGTAAAATAGTGAAGTTGGTTGAAGTGGGTTAAAGTAGATTAAAATTTGTGTTTTTTTTGTTAAGGTGGATTGAAGAAGGTTGGAAAAGGTTGAAGTGGATTGAAATTGGTTGAAGTGCGTTAAACTTAATATATTTTTTGAAGTTGGTTAAAATAGTGGGAATAAAATTTTGAAGGAGATAGGCTGAAGTGGGTTGAAATATGTTGAAATGGATTAAAGTTGGTATTTTTTGGCCATGTTTGGCAAAATTAGCTGTTTAAGTAGCGGATAGCAGTTCAGGTAGCAAATAGCTGTTTAGATAGTGGATAGTATTTCTAATTTAGTTGTTATAGGGGATAGTTGTTTATATTAGCGGTTGAAATTAGGGAAGAGCATGTGGCGGGTTGAGCTATACCCACACCCATAGCCATTTTCAAAATTTATACCCATACCCATACTCATATCCATCGAATTTTGGATGGTTGTACCCATGCCCATGCCCATTCCCATCGGGTTTTTCAGGATTACGAGTTTTATTCGAGTATATATGGAGTGGGCAAAATGTCAACCATATTCAACTCATATTTGCATACACGATATATTTGATTAACAATTTCAAGCGACGCTACTAAAATATATGTTGGATAAACTCACGAAAGTTAAAAATATAAAAAATTTTAATTTTTTTTATTTCTACATAAATAAACACCATACACTTAGAGTTTCATGCCAAACATTGATTTTTGGATTTTACTGCATTTTGGTCGTCTTTTACTAGCAAATCGGGTGCACAATTGGGTACGAGTTTTAAGAATCCATACCCATACCCATACCCATACCCATATCCATTTTCAAACGCAATATCCATACCCGCCCCATATCTATTTTTTTACAAGTTTTCGTACCCATACCCGCTGTAAATGGGGCGGGTTCGGAGCGGATTTTTCGGGTTCGGGTGCAACTCTCATCCCTAGTTGAAACTAACGTGTTCGGTAAATTTAGCTGTTATGCTAGCTGATTAATGTAAATTGACATAAAAAGATATAGATAATTTTCAAAGATAAAATTTTTAAAGGATACTTTTTGGCTAAAAATATGAAACGCTATTTTTAAATGTCAAATGTTAATACTATTAGTTTTTCAAAAACGCTGCTTAAAACGACAAACAATATTTGAAATACTGGTCAAAATAGTAGTTTACCCAACACTGCAAAGTAACTAATTAGTGTATTGACCTGATCAAAATATAAAATATTACCCAAAATGTTGTTGTCGAACACGACCTTTATTGAATTGGATTGAAGTAAATTAAAGTAGGTTGAAATTAATAAATTGAAAAAAACCAACAAAAAAACAGGCCTAAATGTGGTGAAATACTAAATAGAATTTGTCCTTTTTAAACATTAATGAGTTAGTTTACTGTAAAACGTATCAAAATGCTGATTTTCATGTATGAGTGACGACAGGGTGTGAGGGTAACACAGGGTGTGTTTCGTGAGAAGAAAGAGAATGGAACTGGAAACTTCAAATTTCAAGTTCCTTAACGAAGTGTTCGGTGTGAATTTTTTGGGTGTGGACCTTGAAACGTAGGAGTCATGTCTCTCTCAAAACAAAGAAACTTGAATCCCTTCATTTTGAAGGGGTTTAAGTTCCCTACCCTTAAAGCTCAGGATTTTAGTTGAAAAAGAGAAATAATTTCCAAAAACCTCAACCCATTATCTGTTGCTTGCCAATCAGCCAACGCGACCCTATTCTTGTTCATCTTGAGCGCCACCACCTCCCACGCCAAGTCCTTGACCCCAGGGCGGTGGAACCTGTAGGGCCACCTCCTCATGGCAGCGGCCCTACCCTGTGGTCACAGCTCGCAGACCCTCGTATCCAAGAGAGAGAGAGAGAGAGAGAGAGAGAGACCGGCGATTGACTGACTGTGCATCACCGGCAAGTCTGACCTCTGGCGACTACATCTGTACTTCACCATGACTTTTCGATCTCCTCTAGGTTAGTGGGTTTGTGAGAATTCGAATGATTTTTGGGAATTTGCCCAGATCTATATTTCGGTTCACAATTTGGTTACATACTTAGTGTGTACCACTGGCTAATATGGCACCCGACGACGGCGGGTCCACGACGAATTTCCATCTTTACCTGGTTTCTGGGTTTGTGGCTGGGAAGTTGCGCTGGTGGTGGTTGAACCTTTTTTTTTTTTTAAAAAAAAACAACTATTATATTAAAATACAATATTAAAAAGCTTGAATATTCATACTTCAGTATGATACATCATATATGCTGACAGATTTTGATTTTAAGAAACCTTTCTTCGAAAGAATAAAATGAATATAAGGCATGGATAAATTTACTCTGCAAAAAGTTGTGTATAAATGAATATTAATATGTAAAAAGATACATATTTTTTAAAAAATTTTTTGTTCAAAATCATTACAGGTTATTATTATTTTTGTTGTTATCATACATATATAAAGATTTTAAAAATAAAACATATTTAATCCTATTCTATAACTCTAGTTAAACAACTAGGATTGGAATGATTCCATTTCAAACCTTCGTCAAATACTTGAGTTCAGAATTTAAGTTTCATCCCCAACCCTTTAGGTATCAAATGTTAATTTCATTTTATTTCAGTTTTTCTCACCAAACAGGATCATAATTTTCTTTTTTTGGAGTTGTTATTTAACCTAAATCTTTGTGTTGAATGGTCTAAAATTTTTTGATTGTCGATGGCTATAATCTACCATCATTTTTTACATTTAAAAACTCATCGTTTACTACAAAAAGAAGAATTATAGATACTAGGCCCATAGCTAATCAATGAATATTACTAGTAGAATCTATATATATATTTTTTTCACACTAAACGATTTCTTATAAAATACAAAAATGTGAAATCAATTATCCCAAAAACAAGGGCTGCCAAATCATAAGCCCAACACCTTTGAACAGAAAAGGCCCAATACAAAGGCAAACGTAAATACAGCCCCAATTCCCGGCAATGATACGTTTGAAAATCCTGAGCTCACTCTGGCGGAAAGCTGGCCCAGTCTCGCAAGATCGTCCTGACTCCTGAAATGGAGTTGGCTATGCCCAGCGTCATAATCCTACTCAGCCCAGCAACTACTCGCGCTGCTGCTGCTGCTGATGATCGGGTCCCTGTTCATAATGATGATGATGAATGATGATAATGAAGGTAACACTTTTCTCCCTCTAATCTTTCTCTTTCCTTTTCGCACCATGATTTGATGTGATAACGAGTTTTCTATTGAGAATTGGAGGAATGTCGATTGCTGATGGTCGAACTGTGAAATTTCTTATGGAATTGAAGAGGACAACACCGAAACGCTTTGAAATTTGAATTCAGGATTGTATATGATCGAATATGTTTATTGGAGTGTTTGATAGATGCTAGTAATGAGATCGTTTATTTAGTGGAGTTGCTCCAGTATTATTTGGCTCTAGATTGTTTCTTGGAACAATTGTTGTGCTTCATGTTCATGGTTTAGATTTTCTCATTGTTTATTCTTAGAATCTTGGCCGAAATAAGTTTCAGATTATTTAAGCAAACTATTCGTAGGCAGAAATATTGCTTCACAATTATATGACTGAGCAACAACTTAGGGCGAGCAGCACTTGATCACACTAGCAACATCATAGACTGAAGGGCGCTCGTTCTCTGTAACGGCCTTCTTCTATGAAGCGAATACACAAATAGGTACATAACTTGAATGTCTTTGGGCCTATGTCTTGAGCAAGCAGACATTCCATGTAGTCTCAACATTGAGGAAGATCCAGTGGGGGAGGAGTCTCTATCGACTGCAGTTCACCGACACCATTCTCCACCAAGAAGGCCATAGCTAGGCCCCCGCCAACGTGAACATCCAAGTGGCAATGCATTAGCCAAATCCCTGTTTGAATCAGTGTAATAGAAAAGGAAATATTAGCAAATGTTGTCTACTAGGGTGAGAAATAGAGTAAGTGATGAACTGGTGTTTGAAAAGTATAAAATTCCTTGGATCTGCTTGTACATTCCCTGGGTTATTAGCCACAAATCGAATGGCAACCTATCCACCCAGGGATGTTCCAATTGTGTTCCTTACTGGTGGGTCAATTAGATTAAACTTGGCAGGATCTCTATATGGATCGAAATTCCCTGAACCTGTGCCAACCACTTAGAAATGGTAACATGAAGGTGCATTGGGTGATCCTCAATTGCAAAGATATTTGTGTCCTGCAAAATGATTTGGACTTGAGTTCCGAGCTTCAACTTGTACAGTTTCGTGCCTCGAACAGGTGTCCACAACCCTCGGCTTACATTGCCTGTATAATCAAATTGCAATAGGGGGTACTGGAGGAAAGTCTGTAGTGAACACACAAGGTGTTTTTGGTACATGCATGGCTTGCAGTACTGAATTCCTTGTTGGTAGTGTGAAGGATATGTTGTTCATGCTAGCAGTGAATCTAATGCTATTGGGACCTTGGCAGTGAAAACTTGGACGTGAACAATTAACTAACCCAAGGCCAACCATGAAGAACAGGTTTTCGTCAATCTCAAGCGGAACCTTTCCCTTGGAGATGCCTCTGAATTGGGCTACGAATTGTTTTGCAGTATTTGTGTCATTCCAGGCTGGTAATCTTGGAAGGATTGATCTTGAAGGACTACTGGTTTTGGAATTGCGAGGCGCAGACTTGTATTGAAGAACTGCAGTCGTACTCGTGGTGGTATTGTCAAAGGCTACCCCAGGAGCACTGGCATAGGCTGTAGCTGCCATGTAGTAATGAGCTGGGGTTGATCAGCAGTAACTAGGACATTGGTTGTTTGACCTGGTCCAATCATGACAACATTGGTGGTGAAGGGCTTGGTGTAAGCAGCATCGGCTTTGACAATTGTCATTTTGTGGTTGGCAATCACAAAGAAGAGCTGTTGATTGAGTGCAGCATTGATGATGCGAAGGAGAATTGTCTCACTGGCTATCACATGAAATACTGTTGTATCTGCAAAGTAAATATGGTAGTCATTATAATGAGATCTTATGTATGAATGATTTCTTTGTCATATGAAGATCATTCACCCCCCCCCCCAAAACATATCTTTCCTTGGTGTAGTACCCTTTCTTATTATTCTAAACTGGAATTGTGTCTATGTTCATTCTAATCTAGTTAGTGATCAAATTATATTGATATCCTTCTTCAGATTGATGGTCAATGTTGTTGAGTAAATTTGAGTTTGCTTTGTTTTAGTGATCCCGATTCCAATTGAAGATGCTGTTCAGGCAAGTAGCTGGATGTTTATCACTCTCACACTCTCTTCAGAAGATTCAAGGAACATTATCTTAAATATCTTTAATTATTCAAAATCCAGCCTTTATTATACCTTGTGTTGTACTTTCAACCATATTGATGCGATTCATGAGCTTTCCTAGATAATCTTATCAAAAGAGATGGAGAGGAATAATTTCAACCAAACCTTTGTTAGAGCATCTGTAAAGATCACCAGGTTGACCAATGCATCAGACACATCAGGAGCTACTCCTATTATAATAGCCTGTCCAAGGACATCCATAGGATCTCTGTTCCATCATCCCCCTGTCAAATCACCATTTCAACCGTCATACTGTAAATGATGTTTTTTCATGTTTTCTTTTTATGTGTCAAATTAACTTTGTTGTGTTCAAATTTGTTTACCGAGGAGAAGTGGATATTCTTTTCAGGCTTTGGGAAGGGATACGAACGAAGATCCTAACTGTGGATAAATAACTAAAGCCCCGTATACAGTAGCTCTCATCCATTTGCTGTGAGCATGCCACCGTAAAGTCCCCTCTTGGTTTTCAATGGGGAACCTGTATGTGTAGGTTCCTCCTGACCTAATTGGGCACTGTGTCACATATTCAGGTCCATCTGCCCATAGTGTTCTCATTTGATGAATTCCGTGCATAGTTGATGATAAAAATGTTGAAGGTAAGCACAAAATAAGACTAATATTATTTATGAGTCAGATCAATGTCCTTAGCATAGTAAACCAGAATTGTTAACGGAGTGTCGATGCATTCTGTAGTTACCAATGGAGCGTGATGTTGTATTTTCCTGCATTTGTAACTTTGATGACTAAAGTGTCCCCCTTGCGTACCTCTAGGGTTGTACCTTGAAACTGACCATTCACTGTCATAATGTGTTGTGTCTTGCAGAGCCTCCTCACTGGTGTTGGTTGAATCTGTTGCATTCCAACCATGACACATGTTTTAATACATGGAAATGAAAGCAAACTGCACATACAATACTAGTAGAACGGATGACATACCACAAAGTCATGGTGATGGATCTCTGAATTGACTAAACTAGCCGTGAATATAAAAAAAAATAGGGATAATGCAAGGACAATGCCACATCTTGTAGTGTGCAAGTCCATCCTATGATTTTAGCGTTTTGCTGAAGTGAAGGTTTTGAGGTTGTCTGGGAGTACGAGGAGAATGTTTAGTGTTTGTACGTAAGAATGAATGATGAAACAACACTATATTTTCAAGAGATGTATTTGAATTAATATGTTATGGAGTGTTATTTGGCAAATTACAAATGTACTCAATCCGACAAAGAAGAGGATTTGATGCACCACCTAGTTGTTTCTTTTTCCTTTCTTTTTCTTTTTAAAGATTGTGCTTAATTACAGTATGGCCAATTCTTATGATAGATTTTTATACTTTTGAACTTTAGTAATGAATACATTTATTTTAATCTTTCTTAGCGTTGACTTTTGCTTGATAATGTATGCAGGTGATCTTCAGCTTTTACAGTGGAACGAGTAAGAACTGCGGATGCAGAAATGAGAAGAAAATATTCATTACAGGTATGCGTTGTTTTTTGGCCATTCGTATTGTTTGAGTGTCACATTACTTACAGTCTACGGCAAGCAACAATTACATGACAGAACCATGCTTCTCATTCTCTTGTGCCTCTGCATAAGATGCTTGCATGGTTAGCACGTAGTACATGGATTTCATTGGCATTTGCTTGGGTAACTCTATTTGCCACTTCATTTAATGTTTTGCCTGCAATGTCAAGGATAAGATGGAAGTCCTACAACATACTTGAAGCTGGCAGTTGGATTATTATTTAGCGATTCAGGGACCATTAATAGTAATAGGTCTGAGAAGATCTAGTAACGCTGAAGTCGAAAAGCCAAAATAGCGTAACCGGATTTTGCCAAACCCAAATTAGCTTATCTTATGCCCATATTTCTGTTACTTTGAAGACAGGCTTCTTGGATCAATAGTTGGCAAACCCAAATGCAAAATAACGTAATGAAGATTCATGGACACCTGGATTGGACTTGATATGAAATTAATCCAACATGTACCTAACAATTTGCTTGCCAAGTCTAGGGGTTGAGGAGGCACTAGTGTAGAAGAGTTAAGCTACCATATGCAAATAGTAAATGTTATAATATGTGACGGATCAGTTTATGGTTCTGCAGAATCATTGGTCCTTGATATATAGATTAATCCTTCTGCAGTTGTGTACTATGGCTGTTCCAATAATAGTTACGATTAAAAAATAAAAATTAGTTTCTTTTTTTTTGGGACGGGGTATTGTCTTTAAAAATGCATCTGAATTAGAGAGGTTATGCAGTACAAATTAATGGCATATTAGGTTTGAAACCAAGGAATCTGTCTGTCCAACAATAAAGTGGATTTGGTGCATCTTATCGGGTTTTTAATGAAAAATAATGTCCCGACTCAAGCTGCATTAGGGCCGGTTCTGAAGACAAATGTGTGTATTGTTGAGAGTTAATAATGATAAGTATTTTTATCCTAGTGTCTCGTTGGCGTTGAATCAAAGAGTTGATATTCCTTTTGACAGTGCCTTTCTATAGTGATTACATTTGATCGCTGTAAATAAAGATCTTCCTGTGGTTCAATGATTGCTTGACTTTCTGCCATTCGTATTCAGTTGCAACTTGGCATCCTCATTGTTTCTTACTCTTAGTGAGATTTGCTTGAGACACTTCGAAGTTTCTTCCTTGATCTCAATTCTCATGCTAGGTTGATTGGACACGTCCAAAATGAAATGGATCTTTGTGGCATGTATTTATGGATTATTCTGTATCCTGACAAGAAACTGCATTCAAATGCCGTGGTCTTTTCACTTCACTGCTTCATACTTTCAGCTTGGTTCCTTAATTGTGGGCAATCAAGTATTAGATGTCACAAATTAAGAATCAGGGCTAACTATTAAGACTTGAGAGTTACTATTATGTTTTCATTGTTTTCTTATTTGGCTGTTTCTACTCATTCTTTAGTGCTTGGTATGATGACTTCTAGGAGTATTTATTATGCTAACTATTGGGTTTTCATGAGATTCTATGGAACAGCATATTGAGGAGTCTGTGCCATAAGTGAGAGTTTGGGATCACTTATTAAGAGTTTAATGCCACTTCCAAAGAGTCATATTTGAACAATGCTCAAGGAAAATGCACCGAGATCTCCAGATATTGACAGTTCTTCTTAGATGTAGAAAACGTCTGAGCAGGACCCAAGGTTAGATTATGTCTTGTAAAATATTGCTTAAACCAAGAAATCACACGGCACATATACAAGTAACAAGCACGCACTGCAGACTAGTTATAATGGATAAAAGGGATGTCACCAATAACTCTCAATGTAACAGGTGTGACAAAAAAAATTGTTTTCTAAATAACTCAATAGGATGGAATCTAGCTATGTAAGTGTAAGCGATCTCTTTTATACTTCTAGTCGTCTTGGCTCTGGCAGAGCTCCAAACTGCCGCACAAATAGACAAATAAGCTCATTTCTTAGTCTGACCTTTTACACTTTGTTGTCATTATAGCATTAGTTTGTTTTCCTAAGTGGTTGTATCTGGTTTCTTTTATACTTCTGCTGTTGACCTGCAGTTCATAGAGTATACAATGTTGCTAGGCCACATTTCAAAACCCACTCATTAGATTGATGTGCTTATTGAATGACAGCCAAACTTGTTTTCCTTAGGCTCCCCAGAAATTCCAACGCCAACTTAAATTAGGTAGGATTTTTTATTTTTTCCCCCTGCCTCAAATGAGATGCTGAGAAAACTACCCCTTTCTTTTCCAGCTCGCAGAATATAATGACTAGCTAAACATATTTCTCTGCTCTCCTAGAAGCATATACATTCATTGAGCTAGTTGCTTGATCTAATTTATGCTTTGCTGCATAGGAATCTTTGAAATTAACAAATTTTAATCTCATTTCTCTGTCTCAAACTCTGCGATACTGACAGAATCCTTTTAAATAATTAGTTTCTGATCCTTATAAGTGCTATTGTGTTACATCTTCGTTTTATCTTCTTTTTGCTTCTTCAAACTTGACATTATTTCACTAATATTCCTAGCTAGTAACTTATAGGACAAGAAAAATCAAAACTACCAAAATTTTAAAAATCATCAGAAAAATTATTGCCTCCGTGGTGAGTATTACTCAACTATCTTTTCCAAAACATTAAAAATAAAAGGAGCTCAACTAGTTAAAAAAGGGTGGAAAAGAAAAAGAAAAAGAAAACTTGGTATAAAAAATTAAGTCACATGAATAAGATCCCTTGCTAAATGGAGCTTGATCTTGTTCTGCATCTAGGAACAAAAATCAAAGTACGCAAAATGGGTATGTCAGATGAAGAATTTCTCTTAGGCTCATGAGCTGGCTAAATGGATATTCATTCTCATGAGGAGTGAGTCCCATCCTTGGTTTTGAAGCCTTTACTGTTATCAGCATGGAGGAAGATCTGGTGGAGGAGGTTCTATGGACTGCAGTTCACCCACACCATTCTCAACCAAGAAGGCAGTAGCCAAACCCCAGGCGAGATGATTATCAAAATGACAGTGCACGAACCATACCCCTGTTTGAACCAGCAAAGAAAGAAGCATGAACCTCATCATGTTTTAAGTCTTAATGAGAAAAAGAAAAAAAAACATTATCCTCACTAGGAAGGGTGCATGACATTAACCTGGGTTATCAGCCACAAAACGAAGGGCTACCCATCCTCCAGGTGATGTTCCAATAGTGTTCCTCACAGGTGGGTCGAACAGATTAAACTTAGCAGGATCTCTTTGAGGATCAAAGTTGCCTGTGCCTGTGCCGACCACAAAGAAATGGTACCCATGAAGATGCATGGGGTGATCCTCAATTGCAAAGATATTTGTGTCCTGGAAAACAATCTGCACACGAGATCCATACTTCAACCTATATATCTTAGTTGCTGAAACGGGTGTCCACAAACTTCGGGGTACATTGCCAGTATAATCAAATTGTACTGGTGGAATTGGAGGGAAGTCTTCAGTGAAGACACCAGGGATATTTTGGTATGCAGCTTGCAGTATGGAACTTCTTGTTGGTAAGGCAAAAGATATGTTGTTCATGCTGGCTGTGAACCTAGTATTGTTTGGGCCTTGACACTGGGAACTTGGTTGTGGACAACTGATGAGCCCTAGGCCAACTGTGATGAATAGGTCTTCATCAATCTCAAGTGGGACTGACCCCTTGTTATTGGGGAGACCCCTAAATTGAGCCGTGAATTGTTGTGCTGTGTTCGTGTCATTCCAAGCTGGTAGCTGTGGGAGGATTGGTCTCAAAAAGCCACCTGTTCTAGCTCCACATGCAGCAGACCTATATTCTAGGATGGCGGTTGTGGTGGTGTTGTCAAAAGGTACGCCGGGAGCATTGGCATAGGCTGTAGCTGCCATGTAATATCGACCTGGTGGTTGGTCAGCTGTGACTAGCACATTGGTTGTCTGACCGGGTCCAATCATGATGACATTGGTGGTGAAAGGCTTGTCATAGGCAGCATCCGCCCCAACAACTGTCATTCTATGGTTGGCAATTGCAAAGAACAGCTGTTGATTGAGTGCAGCATTGATGATCCGGAGAAGAATTGTCTCACCTTGTTCGACTGGAAATACTGTTGTATCTGCATGGTAATTTATTGAGTCACATAATTGTGCTCTTATCCAGGTATGGTTATTTCATGATTTCCACAACAAACTTCCTAATTATTTCTTGGCTTAACCTTATTGCTCATATTGAATGTCTTTTAACATCCAGTAAGTTTGATTATTAACCGTTGATTTGGACCATGATTTATGGTTTATTTTCCTAGACAAACGACGTGGTTTTTAAGGGTATAAACATTTGAGTTGTCCATAATTGAAAAAGAAAAGGGTCGAAGACTGATGCATAAGATAGTTAATTGGCTACTCCACTAGTCCACCTACACGCCAGTGATTTCAGTGCTGAATCTCGATTGGGCCCTTGTAAAGGCATGGTCTACTTCTTCCTGCCTATGGATCTGCCTAGGATGCTAGGCTCTGTATCATTGATTCAAATTAAGCCCCCCCCCCCTCTCAACCATCTGACATGATGAGAGCAGGAAAGCAAATGCAATAAATGTCTTGCTGTAGGATGTTCAAATTTACACAGCCATACCCTTATGTAACAACCAAAAGGTTTTTATCCAATTCTTTGTGCTTTGGTGTTTATTTGTTTTTAGCTCCCATGTTTCATGATACTGTTAGACATTAGTTTAGCAGCATACTTTAGATGAATGGAGCAAACATAGACAGTAATATGTAAAAAGACTAAGACCAAACCTCTGCTGGAGCATATGTGAAGATCACCGGGTTGACCATTGATCAAGTATGCATCAGACACATTTGGAGCAGCTCCTGTTATCAGAGATTGTCTAAGGACAACCATGGGGTCCCTGTTCCACCACTCCCCTGCCAAAAACAGCATTTGCTCCCTCAAACTGCTTTTGATTCATGACAATATGCTTATTTTTATATTATCAAATGGAGAATGTTCCTGGTATTTTCTTTACCTAGAAGAACAGGATATTCTCTTGCAGGCTTTGGGAAAGGATATGCCGATCCAAGCCTGGGGTAAATAATTAGCGCTCCATATACACTAGCTCTCATCCATCTGCTGTGAGCATGCCACCATAGAGTCCCCTCTTGATCCACAATGGTAAACCTGTATGTGTATGTCCCTCCTGGTTTGATTGGGCACTGGGTCACATATTCTGGTCCATCTGCCCATGGCGTTCTCAGTTGGCGCACACCATGCCTAGTCGATGATCAAAAATAATAAAAATTATGCACAAGTTAGACTGCCAAGAGCTCAGCAAAGTGTTCTCAGTACTTTAGTTAGGTTTTAGCCGACTTATGTCTCTGAATGCAGCTACAAGTCACTGAAAGAGATACATGTCTAGGAGTCACACTTATTTGCAATACAAAACTGTCCATATTTGGGCCAAAAGTGAGGCATTTGGTATCCCTGAGTTAGAGTCAGGTTGTACTCTTTAGTCTATGACAAGTATTTAAAATTTTCCTGAGTTCTGCAGATGACGTAGTTGGCATAGAGAGAAATGTAGACATGTGGGCACAGTTACCAGTGGAGAGTGATGTTGTATCTGCCAGCATTAGTGACTTTGATAAAAAGGGTGTCGCCATCATGTACCTCCAGGGTTGGCCCCGGAAACTGACCATTTACTGTAAACACGTAGTGGGTTTTGCACAGCCTCTTCACTGGGGTTGGTTGAATCTGTTCCATTCCCAGCAGAAACACAAGAAGAAAAAAGATGATGAAGTGCTTTTTTCATGCATGGAAGTTAAAGCATAAACAAGGGTAGAAGGGGGGAACATACAACAAACTCATGATATTGTATCTCTGCATTTGTTAAGCTGGCTTCGAAAGTGAAAACTAGGGACAATCCAAGGAAGATGCCAAATTTTGTGATGTGGTGCCTTATCATGCTTACGTTGTCTTGAGTTGTCTTTTAGGGGTTTTCTGAGGATGGCGCCAGGAGAAGCATTTAATATATATAGGAGTGAAGGTGAACACTTGGTACTTCATTATCAAACGATGTATCAGAATCAACATGGTTTGGACGTAAGGAGTGTATTAGCAGATTAGGTCTTGACTCACAAGTAACCCAGTTCAACCATAAGGAGCATTTGGTATACCCACTAACCCCATTGCACTTTTAAAAATTGATATCATGTGCTTAGTCAGCATTATCCTTAATTCTATAATGTCATTTTTGTCTCTCTTTATTGATCTCTAAAATATTTTATCTTAATATTTCATTGCCCTGTAATTGGTGTCATTTGTCTCGTCTTGTGAGAGAATCCTCTGCTTCATGGAGTTGGCCATTTACTCTTATTAGATTGTGCAGAACCCAGCACAGATGGACTCGGCATTTTCTGAGCATTTTGTTTTTTGGGTCTAAATTGAACTGCCTACTGCAAGATCTGATGCAATTATGTGCTAAAGTTCAGTAATCTTCCTCCTGATGTAGTCTACAGTGGGGGATTAAAAACATGTACAGCTTGGCTTCTGAGATAATCAGATGTGTTGAGTTTTACTATCCTGGATTCAAAGATTTCTTCATTTTCTGCCACTCACATCTATGTTAATGCGGCATCTTCCTTTATTTTTACTTGCTGTACATTGACAGCTGCATGACAAAATGCATGCTTTCAACTTCTCGCGCTCATGTTTGATTCATTACATGTCTGCGTTTTTGTGCTTCTTTCACGTAAAACTGCCTCCGCACAAATGGTTTATGCCTAAATGGATTATGCCAACCAAAGAGACGCTGATTCCCCAATCCCCAGTACTCTGTTCCTTTTGGAGATTTCTAGCTTCAACGTTCACAGCGTTTTCTGCTTTATTACCCAATGTAATCATATATACTAGCACTCCTTCAATATATGTTAGCAAACTCTGTACACCCCTACCCACTCACATATTATGCATATGCGCACCTCAGTTCATGCCTCTCCTTGCAAATGAGTTAATTAGGTCAAGTGTGGTTGAGTTGATCTCAAAATGTGGTGATCAATAGAATGGCTTGATGAATGCCGCTTGAGATCGACCGGCACGCAGAGATACTTGTAGAGGTATAGCTGCCTACATTTATACAATATACTCTACTAAGTTCTTTTGGGTCCAATCAATTCAAATTAAAGCCTATTGACCTTATTCAAAGAGAGTTAGACTTTCTTTCAGTATTGATGTCATCAATATAACCAAAATTGGTATACTTGCAATTCTTGTGAGAGATTCTACCAGATGCACAGTAACACTGACACCCCAAAGGTTTAGTCAGAATGGCTGGTTGAATATTATTGAGAATTATTTGAGCTGGTTACTCCGTAATTAGCTGAAGACATTAATACACACGTCGCCGGTTAGGAATGACTTAAACTGAATGTTTGAGATTTTAAGACAGTCATTCATGTTGTAGAGAAATTTCTCGATTCGTAATAGTACTGCAGTAAACAGTTGGTTTGCCAAACAGTGAAAACCAACCAATTACAGAGGAAAAATTTGGCCTAAGCAGATCGGGGGACTCTCTTGGGCACCATTTCGATCCTGACCCATAAGCAAATTAAATCTTTTCTAGCTCCGGCACCTCATCTATCCTGTTTCTTACTACATATTTAGTAAATCTAACAATTTGTAGATGTCAGTTAGTTCAATTAGCAAAGTGTCTAATTTTTTTTTAATAAAGGTAAGTAAAAGAAAATATTAGAAGCTTCTTCTCACAAGAGCACGTCTCATCACTTCATCATTCAAAATAGCCATGAGCTCCGAAGATGGTGTAGAATCCCACAAAGTAGATGATGAACAACCTCGTCCCACCTTAGCCAGCCAATCAGCCGCCATATTAGCCTCTCTATAAATATGTAAGATCTTGAATTGCTCAATAAGACTCAAATATCTGGAAATATCTCGGATGATAATCTTAATCTGTCAGGGAACTGATATGACCCTTTAAGTGCTTGTATAACCGTAGCGCTATCCCCTTCAACTATAACACGTCGAAAGCCAGCTTTAACCAGCTCCTGCAACCCATCCCGTAGTGCTCTTGCTTCAGCAACCAAAATGGTAGAATCTCCATAATGCTCGGCACCTACCTTGATGAATTGACCCCCCCAATCCCTGATGATGAATCCTCCTGCTGCAGAGTTATGTGAAAGAGATCCGTCAAAATTAAGCTTGACGAATCCCAGAGGGGGGCGTTCCACCTCACAATAAAGTTTGAGGAAGAACCTCGCTGGCGACCCCCCCAACAAAATAATCATCCGACATGCAATTTCGGATTCTCCATTCTACAAACGCTTTTTTCACATGGATTAGTATTCTTATAGGATTCCCCATTAGCAAAGTGTCTATATGCTGTTGCTAGAGATTTATGTTCGCATTTCACCAATATGTACCTTTGTGCTTCATTCACCAAAAAAACAAAAAAAAAACAATCTGACAGTGAAAATAACTATATTGATTCTGTACTGTGATGATAAAGATAAAAGTGATTAGAATAAGTGAATAACAATTAAAATGGATCAACTCAAAATAAATTGATACATTTTTAGTATGATTTGAATTGTTATAATTATGAATACTTGTCTCTCGGCCGAGAATGATTGTAGGGTTAAATCTTAGTTGAGCTTGGTCTACTTCTTTGGTTGACTTGATCAGTTTCAATTAGCCACCACATTTTGATCGAACCCATCTGCTCTATTATTTGCTAACATATACCAGCATGAAACACTACATTCTCTCATAGAGAGAGAGAGGGGGGGGGGGGGGAGTGGTTTACTCGACATTCGACAATGATAACGGTGATGCTTAAGTAACGGTTTGATTAGGTGCTCCAGCAACTTCAATGCACAACAACTTTTAGTTTGCTCGATGGTGTATGAGTGACTCAATGTGCACATCTATCTTGCGTAATCACATGATTTTTCAGGATAGGGCACACAGACTAGATTATAGATCCTATTTAGGACATAATGTAAGTGAATTGACAATAATAATTGGGTAGCTTTGATATAAAACACAATACACAAGTGCAATCTGTTCAATTGATGATGTCTATGTGGCAAAATATGACAATTTGTTCAGATAATTGCAATGGTGAATATACTTTAGGATTACCGTAGTATATTGCTCTTTCAAAAAATATGTATAATAAGTATTTGCTAAAAGTTTGCGCTACTATAAATACCGCAAGTTTTTTGAAATCTACTCTTATAAAAATAAATTTTAGTACAATGCTAAATTATCTTTCTTTCGAGAATTTTATGAAAGTCGTCAACCAACCAAAAAAAAAAAAGAGGGACTATGACAATTTCTTGTGTGCTCATGAGCACATGCTTTCATTGTTCACACATATATGTCTTTCACATATGTATTTTTCGTATACCAATTTTTAAAAATATATATTTGTTACTATGGCTCCTACGAGTATGTGCTCCTAGCAATATAAAATAGATATTGACTACGATAGGTATTGGGTGGGCTACATGTCCAAAGAGCGAAGAAAGAAACAAAATGACCATATCATGCTAGTCAGTCATCAGCATTATCTAATTCTATTAAAAATTTTCAAATAAGTTTATATAGAGAAGCAAGGTTGTTAGCTTCTATCTTCCCATGACCAATCCCTCTATTTGCTTGGTTGACAGTTTTTTTCATAAAGAACTCTCTGTTAATCTTGTCAAGAGCATTACATGTATGCTTTGAGAGTTTGAAAAATTGCATAGGATGTGTCGAAGAGATTCAAGGTTTAGACTAAATTGTCACATACTTGCCAACTTTTGACAACGCATTGCTTACTAAGAGCTTAATTTTGCCTAGTTTTTTCTATTAATTGGGAGGGCGGGGGGGGGGGGGGGAGTTTGTCTTCCTTCCGTGGATAGGATAAAAGAGCTTTGTTAGGTACAATCTCCCAAGTCGCAAGTAGTTGGCAGTAAATATTGATACCCTCTGTTGAACAACTAATCGGCCATAGGAGATCTTCTAACCTCTACGTAATAAGTTGAAAATTGTTAATTCAGTTTAACCGCAAAGAGTCATCTGCCTGCACTGATGCCCAGAGAGTATCTTTAGGAGCTTGACTTAGCACGCACTGCAAAAGATTAGGTGGCCGGCCAAGTTGAAAGCAACCGCTAGCCATGTGCTCTACGTTCATACTCAGTTTGTCTTTCGATCCTGTCAAAATTTGTGGATAATGTTTTGATTAACCTGCTTTAACTATTAAAGTTCATCACCATGTCCATGTGTAAGAGTATTACTTGACTACGAGAAACCAACATTGGCCAACAACTGACATATCTATTCATAACGAGCAAGAATTCATGCGTGACATCGAAATTTGAAAGTCACTTCTATGTTTGATCTTCTATCCCTGTTTGTTAGAAAGTGCAGAAAGAAACAAACCTCATGGACATTGGACGGAAGCCATGCGACAAGTTCGCGTAGGAGTTGTTACTAAGCTTGGCTAAATGCTGGACCAGAATTATATCCACAAAATTTCTCTGAGAGATACAAGCATTTTTCTGGGCATACACTAGAGAACGACAATTCCTCAGTTTTATTTTAATGTACATATTTATCACTCAAAACTCTCTCAACAGACATCTCAAGCTCAAATCGAAGAAAAGGAAAACTGGTAACCCAAAAAATCTCATGTCATCTGTATCGTGTGAGTCTTTGAGTTTAGCAATCAAACTGAAAGAATGGAAGCACAACATACAGCTCCGACTTCAACACTGTCCTCTGGAAGAACACGAGGCACGGCTAAAGTTTACCTGGATGACAAACCAATCAAGCCAAAATAATACCAAACATAACTAGCAGTCGATATTCTGCTGGAATCCCTATATTTGCTGTTTGAGTCCCTCCAACAACTTGAGTTTAGAGCTGCAGATTTGCAGAAAGTCAGACATCATCCTACGCTGTCCCCTGATCATCTTCCTGGCGACATCTGTAGGACTCCAAGACTTAACTGCTTGGAAAATGCGATCGCCCAGTTCACCTTCCTTTGCGTTAGATACGAAATCCTTAATACCCTGGCAGATCCGACCAGGACCTTCACTCTGTCCGCCAGCAAGAAACAAGAGTAACTGGTCCAGTGCTTCATCCTCTGTTCTGTTGACCTCTGCTTTCAACCATTCCGCTACCATTTCCACTGTCCCACAAAGGGACAAAATCGAATCCCGAACTGCCTGAGACAATGAAGAATTTGAACCATCTGCAAGTCCACTTTTCTTTTTCTTCTTCCCAAGAGGAAGAGATGCACGAACATAAGACTGAAGTACTAGACTATGCCAAGCGACCGCTTCCGAGATTAGTTGCACAAGAACGGGAACATGTCCTCTTGGGGAATATAACAAAGGATCTGTTTTTCTGGCCTCTTGCTCTACACATTTTGTCACCAAAGCATTCACCATGTGCCATCTGTCAATGAATTGGAGCATGGGTCCATGTGAACTCAAGCTCCAAGCATTAACAAACACAGCTAAGTTCACCCAATCAATCATGTCAGAGCCAAATGCCTGTAAAAAGTACATCAAATAAGGCCTTTTGGAAAGGCACACAGCTTTAAAATCTACAAGCCTTAAAATCTACAAACGTGGAACAGCTTGTAATGAATTGTAAGAAACCAGAGACATAAGAAGGATGTGTTGCTCAGACACAACAAACCAGTAACAAAGAATCGCCTGAGTCAAGTTTCCTACAGGAGAGTGCCCAACAGTTTTGTCTCTTTGGGCTGGGACCAAGTCCTTTTGCACAGCCTTGTTTATCTTCCCCTTACCAATAGGCTCTAGCCTTGTGAAGACAAGGATACACCCCTTAGGGCATGCTATGTCAGAGTGCACAGTCTAGTACCACAACAAGGTGCACCACATGCTGTGGAAGCAGTCAGGCAACCAAAAAAAAAAGAAAAAGAAAATGCATATACCATTTTATATAAGACAGACAGGATACATAATGCGGTTTGTGCTTTTCTTCCACTCGGGTTTGTTTGAATAAGGTCCTCTCTATGCCTTTTTTAATATGAATAATCAAAAAAATGCATTTGATAGACATCAAAGGGTGCCATCCAAGTACAAAAGGGGCAATTACAAAAATCATTATGCCCCAAGCTCTCATGACTTTACGGCTTTTATTTTTCCCATGCCTCGGGGCACTGCATGCCTACTATTCTCAATGCTTTGCATCACCTAGTTTATCTCCCCAAGTTTCTTCGCCTCTCTCTCTCTCATCAGGCCCCTCATCCCCCCACCCCCCTGAGAGAATGAAAGAAACCCTGTTTCTTCATTCTCACCCTTCTGGTTTTCGCTTCGGATCACTACTCCTAGCACTACCAAAACATCATCCGATGATCCAAGCATTCATCAGAATTTCAAATTGAACAATTGATTATGTCCAGAAAACTAAGGTCCAGTTATGAATCTTGTAGCTTGGACTGCATTGTCCCAACAGGCAAAAATAATCAGGTCTGGAAAATTAAGAAATTTAGTCCTTAGCATAAAAGGCTAATCCTTGAATGACAAGGTCCCGTGAATTCCTCCCCTCTCGTGGGAGCACACTCTTTTGTTGGACCGCTTGCACAGGCCCAACGATCCGTCTTCTTATGTCTCACAGTTATCTTAGGTAAGATAGTCCCACTCAAGACAAGCCCCTAACTCTGCCCAAAACTTGCATCACATGATGCTGACAACTAACAGCATGGATTCTTCAGAACACTGAAGTCTGTACAATAATCAGGCCCAGACCAAGTTCAATGATCACCAAACGGATGCATGTGAAAGATTTTTAAGCTGAGCGAACCATGTTCTCTCTGCAAAATTTGACTTGGTAAATGATCTAGATTCTAGATGTATTTCCACATTCCCACTTGAATTTTTAGCTTTCCTCCCATACCCTCTCCTCCAGCTGAGGGCCATGTTACCTCACCAAAGGAACATCCCATCAACAATGTGAATTGATCCATTAACAAAATGGAGTACCAAGGAGAACATATTTTGTGTGAAAAAAAATTTCAAGCAAGCGGAATGTATATTCATAAAAGAATCGTTAAAAGGCAGAGGACACAAAACATTAGAAGGGATATCACCAAATGGATAACAATAAAAGAATTGGGATTTGCAGGACACACCTCCAGAGAATTTTTTCCCTCTGCAACATCAAGCAGAACTTTCAAAGCATCATTTAGTGAAAACCCAAAGAGCTGTGCATAGCGCTCTAGCAAAGATTCCATCTCTGACAGAAATTTAGCATCTGACATAGAGCCATTGGCTTCAATGCTGTCCTTGATAGAAGCAGAAACACACTGAATAGACAAATATATCATCCGAGGAAGAAGAGATCTCCTCTGAGCAGTCTGCCGCGCATTTGTTTCCCAATCTTTTCTATAATCTTGCTGCACAATCCATATTACCATAATCAGTACGGATGGCTGAAGAATAACTCTGAACAAGCACAGTAAATAGACTAGATCTTATACCAAATTTTCCTTAGTATAACAGAGTCCATCAATTGGTCCTGCAATAAAGAAAGCAATGCCTAATCAGCAGAAAAATCATGCATTACACACATTCTCGCTCAATTTCAGAGATGTTGCATTGTTACCATAGAGGCAAAGCAATAATAAAGATTTTTTTTGGGGGGGGGGGGGGGAAGGGAAGGAAGGAGAAAATTCGAACAGAATTTAAGACTTCCAGACCTTTGTAATACCAGGATCCAGTCTGGATGGTGTTGTGTTCTATAGCTGATGGGACTAATTAAGAGTAAACCTCCCAAATTATAAAACCAAGTGGTGAAGTAAGAGGCATTGACAATTTAGAAACTGGCACTGACATCACTCATGATCCAGCAAAAAGAAGGGAAAACGGGTTTTTATTTTAAAAAATAAGCCAAATTAAGAAGCGAGAAGTTCCATCCAAATACAGAAATCATGGCTACAAAGGACCACTAGCACTTACCTGAAAGAAAATTCTTTATTGGTGTTGGTGTCCACCACGGCCTTAATTGCAAATCTTCATTGAAGGTCAGGGACTTGCACGAAGTTTCATTTGCAAGCTCAAGAACTTGCGTTCCAGATTTAAGGCCATTGAGAACACGCTGAGAAAAATATACAAGTCATTCATTGTTATTGAAACACGCAAGACTGATGACATATACTGCAAATGCAATACCTCCTCCTCATCAATACTATCTGCCTTCTCCTTCAGCCTTAAAATAGCCGATTCAAGCCTTGCAGTCAAATATTGGTTAGAGTGCTCCAACCGCTCTTTAAACTGGACAAACTCGATCACCTGAAAACCAAGGGGCAAAATATTATAGCTTAGCTGTGCGATGTGTTATTGAACCTCAATTTGACCGCCTTACAGCAGGCTACAATACCTATTTTGTAGAGCCATGAATAACTTAAAACAGTGGGGAGCTATGCTCGCATCAGTATCAAGAAGCAGCTTTCAACCTAGGAAATGATTACTAATGCAGAATCATGCCTGATGTAGCACTTTCATGTACCATGCAACAGCCAGCAAAAAAGCCAACATAGAGTGAAAGAGGGCAAAGGGAACGAGGTGTACTACAAATAGCGTCTCCATAGATAAAACTGAATAAACACAACTGGAAATTACAGCTTACTTTTGAGTAGTTTCGATGACGGTAAGCAAGGAACGTAAGATCAGCAGATTCTCTGAGATAGTCATCCATGAACCTAAGATAATCTCTCAAAAGATCATCTAAATCTTCCCAAAGAGGAGACGTTAACATTTGTGGCACTATTTGGTGTGAAACAGTCTCTAGTAGGATATTTTTCACATCCAGAGTTCGATACCTACCGATAAAAATAAAATAAATAAATAATAAATAGATAAATACACACACACACTATGATCCTATGCAAGAGTATAATATGGTCAATTCAAAATATTAAATGAAATCTTAGAGAAACTAAGACGTTCCAATAACTTTGGCACTGCTTATGAATACCAACCATTCGCAGGCCACAGGAAGAGCACCGAAATAAGAATACAAGTGCAGCAACAATATCTTGTATTGTGACACAAATCTGCAAAATAACACAAACACTAAATTCAAATTCAACGTATGAAACAGAAATAAACAGATTAGATGCATAAATATTATCAATTAGCCCAGAACCAAAGCATGTCAAACGAGTACAAAGCATCAAGTCATTTTAGAACAATTAAATAGGAGAATAAGGGGGGGGGGGGGCTTCATTTGAAAAAGAACAAACCTTCTTATATTTAACCCCAATTCAAGCATCATAACGGCCTCCAGTAAATAGCCAATACTTCCTGTTCGCCAGTATAACTGAAAGCAGTAACAGTAATTGAGAAAACAGAAATCATCATTGTGAATGGACAGCCAAACCATAATGTAGGTCATAGGAAAAGGAACATAGTCAGAGGCACATATACCAATTGCTAAATGCACGATATCATAAACATAAACATAAAGAGAAGAGAAGCTTAGAACATCAAATGTGTAAGAAAAAACATATGCAACTAACTCCTACCCATGTGCAGCCCACAAAGGATGAATTATGTCTGCCAATTTATCCCCATGACCACAGGCCCACAACTCCCCTTAACGTGCATCTCAAAGAAATTCAGAAAGGCGCTATTACAGTATAGTTGAAAAACTGGCCACATGACAAGTAATAAGAATGCCTAATAAGCGAAGACAACTATACCGTAACCCTTAAAAGGCAAGTACGATGCATATTCACTGGAGAACATCCTCTCAGACAGTTTCAATCCCACCCCCAATCCTTTCATGTGATGGTGCCAGATGCAACTCAGACCTTTTTGGCAGAATAATTAAGTAGCTACATGCATCAAGAAAACTAACTGTTCTCGTAATATTATAAATCCCAACAGAGATACCTGCACCAATATGTTAGAAGCCATGGATAAGAGCTCTTCACCATGCATGCTCTCCTGTGGATCCAATTCCTTCGAAAGAGAAAGCCTCTCACAATACATATGAACCATCCTTTCTGCAGTACTCTCAAGCTCTGAGAAAAATAGCTAATGGTCAATATCCACTGAGATAAACAGCTAGCAATAAAAAACTCCAAGAAGACAAATATGGAATCTTAATTTTTTTAAGAGCAATTAAAAAATTGTTTAATAAGAAAAAAAGGGAATTTCACCCATGTACAAGAGGCAATCACAAAAGATCCTCATACATTCATGCCCTCAAGCTCTCTAGAATATTGTTATCAACAAAATCCAAGAGTCAAATTATGGAATTTCAATTTTTTATCTTCACAATGATGAGGCTAAAAGGATATAAGACATACCAGTGGCAGGTAGCGCACAGTCACTTCCAATTTGCATCCGTAGCTTCTGAAGGCTTATTGATTGACCCAGAGATTTTGTTGGTGTCAATGCAATAGATGAGGAACTCTCACCAAGTTTTTCTAGCAACTTTGTCTTGTCATCAGCGTGTAAGATCTCAAGAAATACTTCAACATCAGAACAGAAGCATGCTAAATAGCCAAATCTGCATAGACATAACCGAAAGGACAGGAGGAGAAAAAGAACATTATGCTTCGCTGTTTATCCAAGTAGGTGCTGTGTTCGAATGAAAGATAGTTGCATGAAATAGCAAGAACAGACTTGCATGCGAGCAGCTCAAGACTCAAGAGTAAGCATGTAAGAACAGCATAAACCCATTTCAGAAAACCAAAACTTGACCTCAATACCATTAATCTTTGTTATAAGAGGCGAATGGCACTCCAAGGCGCGAAGGGTCCTGGGGTGCAAGGCGGACGAACATGCATCATAGATGCGCGAGACACATCTTTATAGAAGTGTCAAAATCATGCAGAAAATGTACTGTATGTAAAGAATGACTTGCTTTGCAATATTACCATAGAAAAAAAATTGCAATTCTGGTTCATTATACAACGAAGGAGAATCACACTATGCAAAAGTGGCTATAAGGACACTTTAACGAATTTTTAAGGGAAGATTTTCTTCTCAGTATTTTTTTATTAACATCTTTCCTCTGTGCATGCATGTGCACATGTGCGCACGTGTGAGCATTGACAGAGAAGAATCTTCTCAATATTAATATTAAATATTAAAGAACTTTAAAAGAGTCAAACGACAAGAAAAAGAAATATCTCATTTAAAACCTGAAAATACCCTCCTTTTCAACCACTTCCACCTACGGTCCTCCAACAAAAAAAGCAAATATTAAAAAATTTTGTCCATTAATATGCCCCATCTTCTGTCAGCTGCTCTGCGAAATCAGCCTTAACGCCCAACCGAAATTTTCATCAGATCCCCCCCCCCCAAAAAAGGGCACCCCCATATGTCCTATTAGACGAGAAATGGACTCCAGATAAGGATGGGGAGAAGAGATGGATTTCATCACTCACTACACAGATGAGCAGGCGCCAGCAAAGACCAGCCAAGAGCCGCCGGACAAGTATGAGAAAACATGGCTGGGAAACACCATGAGCCCTTGATTAGAGCAAAACCTTTGGTTAGTTAGGATTTTCAAATATTAGGGTCCTTCAGTTTTTAGTTTAATTCTGAATGATTCCACCCAACAAATTAAGGCCTCGAATTGGGTAGTATGGCTGAAGTATCAATCAGAGGGATTTTTTAGGCTTTCCTAGCCAGCCCCCCCCCCCCAAAAAAACACCTTTATGTTGCGAATTCCATGAGGTGCTCACCTAAGGCACAATGAGGCATGCGCTTTAGCCAACCTCAAATAGTCACTGCACTCTGAAGAGTCTGTGCAGGGAAGGCGTGTGCCTCATGCCTGCACACGCCTAATGTGATTTAACCCAGCTAGCCATCAACCGTTCGTTCATTTCTATCCATATGCTATATACTAGACAAGAAGAAAACTACAGCAAGTGGAGAAAAGGTCCAGCAGAGCATCAAGCAGTGATAATTGCCAGTTGCACAACATACACGCCCCTATGCTACTCAAAAGCTTCATTTTTCAGCTAACCTGCATAACTCTGTCAATGCTAGACATTAGAAATGCTGACATCATTATAGAAAATATTTTCTTTTCTCAGGTGAGGAACAGATTCTAACAATCAACCATGTGTCCGACCAATTTCAATCATCCTTTAGTGTTTCAGCTTTGCAGTATGACATTGTGTCTAACAAAAATGAGGCCTATAATACTTGTCAAAAATATACAAAAAATAGCAAATACCTGGAAAAATATTGCACTAAGGCTTCTATGAACTTCTCTTTATCCCCCTTGCCATGTAAGTGTTTCCTCCTATGAATTTCAAGATAAGCCAAATATGGACCCCTTTTAGGATCAATTTTGGCTTCCGTTTCTAACTTCTGCACAAAACCGACCGCATCTTCGATACGAGAATAGAACTGCATTGAGAAACCAAGAAAAAATGCAGGTCAAAGAGATTAATTTACAAATGACAAGATTGCAACTGATGCAAGGTTTACTGACAGCCACAACTAAAGTTGAACTACAGAGTGCGCTATGTTGATACATACTATACTCTTGCACAGCACAGAAAAAAAGAGACATTTTGAAAGATCTTCTAAAAGCACTTGACAGTCTTATAGTTGGATTGTGCATCCATAAAATTGCATAAATGGGTGCCTTAAAAAGTAGATCACTCACCACATCATCTGTTACATGTGAGGGTTTAACCACAGATTTTGGCGGACAACTTGGCTCACTAGATGGCCCATTGCACCAACTTTGATCATCCTCCAGCAAACAGCCTAGATAATGTAGGAAACACTCCCAGTCATCAGGGCTGCCAGATCAAAGATGGACATCACAAAGATTAAATAATGTAAACAGTGAAACGATGTTGATAAAAAAAAAGAAAAGAAAATCAGAAAAGCCACAGAAAATTCCCAGCCAGACCATAAGTTCACTTCACAAATGAGAATGCCCAGTCACAGTCAACAGAATCGCAAATCGCAATATGTAATGTTGCTAGGATCATGAAATATGGGGGTAGGTCCACTCCGGATGCTAATTTGGATCGTAATTCGCCTTACATTTATTCGGATCACTAACTAAATTTTTGGAATCAACAGCCCAAAATATGCTTTTTTTCATTATAAAGGTTGCTTCAAATTTAATTACATTATGCCCAAAAAAATATTTACAATCGCCTTTATGTTACTTCAACTCTTCGTTTAACCCTACCTACCTCTTTCAGACCCTCGACATTTGGACAGAGGTACAACACTTGACACTCCAAATCCGCAAATTTTCTCGAAAACAACAAGTCTGATGCTCGGAAACATATTGGTACCCGAATGGCTGTACCCGAGTCGAAGAAAAACAGGCCCTTTACTACTTGGACTTCAGCCAAACAAAGCAGAATCCCAACCACTGTTTACAGTAGCAAAATAAGATGACTAGGCCTAGAACTAAAACCCAAATTCAATTAAAGTCAAGGCACTGTGCAAAGCTTGGAGCCTAGACTGTTAGCAATAGTGCTCAAACCCCAGCTTGAACTACGCTGTTCCTGGACATTGCATGTCGTGAGAGAGAGGAGCGAGACAGAACAAGATAGAGAAAAGGAAGGTGGTCAAAACTAATCAGAGAGAGAGAGAGACAGGAGAGAGAGAGAGAGACAGACAGATTGTTGAGCATCAACAAGGAGAGGAATCTTACCATGGAATCTAACATGCTAGTAAGCCATACACACCCCTCTCCCCCCCCCCCAAAAAACCAAAACCAAGAATAAAAGCAAAAAGGAGAAAAAAGGTTCACAGAGCGCACACACACACAAGAAAAAATGAAGTGCCCAAAGTTTACCCCTTAATCTTTTAGTTGTTTAGATTTACGCATCCTCCTGATCTTATGCCATCATCCTTTCAGACAAGCAATCACAGCCCAATTTCTGTAACAAAACCTTCACCTAGTAATTAGTATAGCGCAACTGCACCACCTTTGACTCGGTTTTCCCTATTGTGTCTGAATGTTCAATGTTGATTACAAACCGAGAGAAAGATCCTACAATGGAAGCTAACATGGTAAGCAAGCCCTTTTTCTACACGGATGTCACCCAACTCACCTCCCTTGGTGTCTCATTAATAGATTACTTTGCTTACTTATCCCAGAAAAAAAAAATGTTGAGCAAGCCGTTATCCGCCATCCCTGCAACACACACACAAAAGTGGGGGGGGGGAAGGAAGAAAGCCCCTCCACAATCACTAAAAAGACAAAGAAAGGACAGTGACCACCAAAAAGAAGACATTGTATGAGGCCAATGCCATATTGACCACCCTTCCCCCACTCAGATGGTCCCCTGTCCAAACCTTCATAATCACCCTGATGAAAAACACGATCATGGAGGTACAATTCAAGTCCTAAAAGCAATAGTCTATATGACAACTCTATGCTTGACACTCGAAATATTTAACATTAATAAGTTCTTTATAATGCAACAGATAAAGTATAAAACTTTAGTAGCTGCTGCAGAGAAACTATAATCTTAACGAAATTATTTACAAAATATTACATTAAAGAACACATTATCGTATCGCAGAAATGATTTCTGTATCCAAACATCAATAAGCCAATAGTTTCAGACCACTTTAAACCTGGAGGTACCTGTAAAATAATTTTCTAAACTTTGCCTAAGTCTAACGTGCCGATAGCACAAATAAACCATACAGAGATAAATAGGAAAGCATGCAAACAAAAGCTCACAAGTTCTACAAGGAATGCAACATTAAAATTAACTGGGGAGACATTTTTTATATCAAGAACCATTAACTAATCAATCAAAAAGAGGTGGATGCATAAGTCAGCATCCTACTAAAACACAATATCCAACTCCCAAGAAGACGAACTACAGAATCCAAAACCTCCAACAGAGAGGGGCAAGAATCCACTTTATCCCAAAACACAAAGCCTAGACACGGTGAGTATGTCTTTCCACACTATTAGACATGTTCTATCCCCCCGCAAAAGGGGGAAAGAAAATTGTCAACAAAACTAAGAGGAAAGACCCAGGAAATCAAGTTGTTCAAATGCTATATTCTGCATCATTGTATGCCATCGGTGGAGTGAATCCTACACCTATCTTGTCGGGTGCACTCATTTTGCCCCCAATGTCATGGCCTAACAGCTAAGAGCCCATGCATCACAGACAATACAGATCAAGCTTATAACAGAGGCACAAGAGCAAGAGATGTGACCCCAAGAGGCAAAGACAACCCAAAAGAAGGGAGGAAAATCCAAAAAGAATCACAAAGCATCCGAAAATCAAGCACTTTCACTTAATTCACACAGAGACAAAGACAAAAGAAAAGGAGATAGAGATTGTAGACAATAGATAACACTTTCCTAACAAGATGATGCCATCTTGCAAGAATATCATAACCTTGATAAACTAGCTGGAGGACTAGACATGCATACCATGATTCTAGAATTTTCTGGAACGTAATGGCGGCAGCAGCATTGTCACCTGACTTAGCAAGAAGTCTACCCTGCCAGCTTAAGTCAAAGAAAATAAGTTAACAAGAAAGCAAAAACAGCAAAATAGAGAAAGGAAAGAGATCAATCCAGCTCAATGTCAATCAGCTGATAGTAAACCCCAAGACAAGAACTAAAACAAAAACCCAAAAAAAGAGGCTTTTAATTTGCAAAGCCATCTCATTTGAACTCATCATTTGATCCTCCAAGCCCAAGTCATAAGCGGACATGCAACACTCTGACATAGATATGACACTTGAACACTTCAAGTCAGGTTAAAAACCCACAAAATTCCTTCAACATACTCATATTCAATACACTCATGCATATCTATCTCAGAAGCCTGTACCCAGATCAAAGTAACATAGATGCACAAACATTACTCCATACTAAGCTTCAGCATGTATACATAATTTGGCCATGGAGGAGTATTTTCAGGATACTAGAGTGTCCCAACATATCAAGAATTAATGCCCAATGAATAATGACTGGTTTTTATTAAAAAAAAAAATTGCACAGACATCTATGCATAAAAAAATCATTAATCAATTCTCGCTAATCTTATAGTATGATTAGAATTGACACCAACACAAAAGAAACAAAAAGGCATCAGAAAATACCTGCAAGCGCAGCCGATCAACCTCAATTAGAATCAGTGACCCTAATGTTCCAGATAAGACCTCTAATGCATCCCCATACTTCCCTTGCTGTTCCAGCACAGAAATGTACACCATAAGAGCTGCAGCATGCATCAATCACCCAGTCAAAGGCCATCCCAATGAACGGTGAAAAACTGAAAAATACGGGGAAAATCCAATAAAAACCTTCTGGTTCGTGCAAGCTATGTGTAGCAATGTGCTTTTTAAGTAAACCTTCCGCTAAGCCCAACAACTTCTCTCCCCCTTGGCCACAACTAACCTGCAGGAATTGCCAACCAACAAACAAATCAGCCAAGAAGCTACATTGCATAAAGCGACTTGTGATAACAAAATAACGCAAGTGAGCGAGTAGCTATGTGTCTCTGCACAGAAGAATGATAGCCAACTGCTGAAAACATAAGCTACATCAACCTAAGCAACCACACAAAAATGAAACAAGTAGTCATAGATCGGGTACTAGAAGATGGCAATGTTATGATTTGGATACCATAGATTGCAACCATTTAGCTGCAGCAATAAAAATATGCACCCAAAGAAAAGTGGCTAGATAAAGTGCACCACTTTGATAATTTATCCCGGAAAAAAAAATAAAAACCAATTAAAATAGAAATGTCGTACATTAATTACTTGAAGACTAAGGAAAAGTATGGTTTGTGAGAATAATTTCTTCAAAGAGACAGCCTGCATTGAAATCCCATTAGCCACAGTCTCACTCAAGGCCATAAGAATGCCTGAGCATCTTAGCCTCTGAATGTCCCACGGGACTGATTGGAGAGGTGTTCTAAGAAAAAGCAAACAAAGAAGATGGGAAAGGAGGGTAATCGGTAGAGCAGAACTTCATAAATTGATAAAAGCTCAGGAAACTTTAACCTCCAATCAATTGGGATCAAAGATGCAAAGAACCAAGATGCAGCCAAATTTTATCATACTAAAAAGAGTAAGGGAATGAGTACATTCGGCCCAATACAAAACAGAATACTCAAAGCAATTCGACGTAAACTCAAGATGATATCGCTCAGCAGCCACTAGGTATAACAGAAGATGGTGCCTCTTCATTTAAATCTGATATCTCAATTCTTTATTCAACAAAGTATACTTACACATAATATACACTACTTAGAGGGCATAAAGAGAGTAAAAACCTGTAACTGTATACTGCAAACTGCCCAGAGCAAGAACCTTTCTTCATTCGCAAGCTTGTACATTTTAATAGCTGTCTGGCAGGAAATGAAGAACAAATTAGCATTATAATCCCATATCCAAAGGCAAAATTCATTTATGAAACCAAATTCAGAATAAGTGACAACAATTATTGAAGGACAGACTATTGACCTGTTGCTGTTTCACATATGCATATTCACGAACATAGCAATTGAAAAGTCCCATCATTAACTCCAGATTATTTGGAAATTTTACACAGGCATAATCATACAAGTTTGTCGCCAAATCCACTGCCCACAGAGACAAATAAATTAGGGATGAACAGAAAATACAAATAAATATTAAACAACTGTCAATGCCACACTTACAGCGACCAAGTCTTTGAAAGACAATCTGCAATGTACTGAGAGTAAGATCATCCATTAGCAAAGTAACATTTTTATGCAACAGTTCTTTTGCTTCCAGGCATAGAGACAGAGCTTCTTCCGATTTCCCCATTCTTTCCGAAACAAGAGCCTTCAATGCCTGCACATTTTCCAGGACAGGAAAAATTAACTACCACATTCTTCAGCTTCAATTAACAGAGGAAAGCAGGGAACATTATGATGTTGGGAAGTGACTAAGACCCCGATGACGAAAGTACATGAGAAAATCATACCAAAATTAGACTAAATAAACAGAAAGCCAGCACATAGAACATTATGCAAGCAACATGACATTTTACTAATAAAATGTAAGGTAGATGGACAATCCAAGGTGAAGAAACGATACTGATTTCGGTACAGGACTAAAGCTGAAGAATCTCCTATGAGAACATTTTTAAAATCATGAGTGAATTCTTGACCGGGAAAAAATAAAAGCAGCTGGGTGGTTGGGGGGGGGGGGGGAAGGCAAAGGCTCAGCCATAAAATGCTAACTCATCACATAAATAAGAAAACACAGCCAAGCTTTGAGAATCTTTCGCAATGCATGCAACAGGAGATAAGAATACCCAGGGAATGTAAGAATCGTTAATTGGGAGGAAGAAATGGCAGTAAACAAGGATAAACTTAGCTACACCATGCAAGGGTTCTATACATCCACACCTCTACATCAAGGTTGAGAAAACAGAAAACCTCCCTAATGCAAAGAAATCGATTATAGTAATAGTTGATCAGATTTGACATTAAAAGAGAAATGCCATCTTCAGCCTTTGCTATGCTAATGTCTGACCACCAAGTCACAGACCACTGACCCCATCAAGCTAAGAACTTGCCTCTAACCCTCGTAATTTACTTCTTCTCACATATACTTACAGCAATCCAAAAAGAAAAAAAGAAGAATCTATAAGAAGGGGGGGGGACACATCTTGAACTAAGCACTATTGCATCTTTCAGAATTACCAAGCAAGAGTCCGAAAAAAGAATGCAAGTGGCTCTATGAAGAGACTCTCATGGACTTTAAAAAATGACACTTAACTCCCGAAACTAATAAGTGGACTATGAACTCGTGAAAATTGAAATCCCTCAGGTGCCATAATCTATCAAATAGCATAAAGACAACAAACTACAGTTCAACCCAAACTCCCCCATTCACGTCAAGAAACGCTAATCTCAATGATGCCACTGAAGAAACCCTAGATGAGTAAAGAGGTAAGAGAACAGAGCACGTATTTGAATTGAAAGAACATGAAAACATTGTACAGTAAGAGACAGAGAGAGAAGGGGAACTGACCACAGGGTATGGGAGATTGGGGTACTTAGAGAGAAGAGAAGACGAGAGTTTGAGAGCATTCTTGTACTGTCTAGAGTAGATTGCATCCCATATCGGTCGGACTTTTCTGTTCGGCATGCCGCCGGAGTAGCCAAATTTTCCGGCGAGTGGATTCGACATCACAGTGAAGAGATTCTGCTATCTCTCTCAATGAAGAAGTGTGAGAATTTATTGTCGAAGTGGAAGAGAAGTAGGAGGACGAGAAAGCAGGTTGGTTGTTGTTCGCAGTGTTGGGTTGGGTTGCGCTGGGTTGGGGAGCACCCAGAAATAAGAAATCTTTCGGAATGCATGCAACAGGAGATAAGAATACCCAGGGAATGTAAGAATCGTTAATTGAGAGGAAGAAATGGCAGTAAACAAGGATAAACTTAGCTACACCACACAAGGGTTCTATACGTCCACACCTCTACATCAAGGTTGACAAAACAGAAAACCTCCCTAATGCAAAGAAATTGATTATAGCAATAGTTGATCAGATTTGACATTAAAAGAGAAATGCCATCTTTGGCCTTTGCTATGCTAATGTCTGACCACCAAGTCACAGACCACTGACCCCGTCAAGCTAAGAACTTGCCTCTAACCCTCATAATTTACTTCTTCTCACATATACTTACAGCAATCCAAAAAGAAAAAAAGAAGAATCTATAGGGGGTGGGGACACATCTTGAACTAAGCACTATTGCATCTTTCAGAATTACCAAGCAAGAGTCCGATACAAGAATGCAAGTGGCTCTATGAAGAGACTCTCATGGACTTTAAAAAATGACAATTAACTCCCGAAACTAATAAGTGGACTATGTCCTCGTGAAAATTGAAATCCCTCGGGTGCCATAATCTATCAAATAGCATAAAGACAACAAACTACAGTTGGAAGGGGAGTCTTTGAGCAACGGTAAGGTTGTCTCTGTGTGACCAATAGGTCACAGGTTCGAGCCGTGGAATCAGCCACTGACAAAGTCAGGTTAGGATGCCTACAATTTCACCCCTTGGGGTGCGGCCCTTCCCCGGACACTGTGTAATCGTGGGATGCTTGTGCACCGGGCTGCCTTTTTCACAACAAACTACAGTTCAACCCAAACTCCCCCATTTACGTCAAGAAACGCTAATCTCAATAATGCCACTGAAGAAACCCTAGATGAGTAAAGAAGTAAGCGAACAGAGCACGTATTTGAATCGAAAGAACATGAAAACATTGTACAGTAAGAGACAGAGAGAGAAGGGGAACTGACCATAGGGTATGGGAGATTGGGGTACTTAGAGAGAAGAGAAGAAGAGAGTTTGAGAGCATTCTTGTACTGTCTAGAGTCGATTGCATCCCATATCGGTCGGACTTTTCTCTCAGGCATGCCGCCGGCGTAGCCAAATTTTCCGGCGAGTGGATTCGACATCACAGTGGAGAGATTCTGCTATCTCTCTCAATGAAGAAGTGTGAGAATTGATTGTCGAAGTGGAAGAGAAGTAGGAGGACGAGAAAGCAGGTTAGTTGTTGTTCGCAGTGTTGGTTGGGGAGCACCCAGAAATGGGGGCCGTCGAGCTTCGACGCTGGGCTTGAGAAAACCTACTTCTGAGTTGGGGAATTTGGACCGCCTTTTCTTGAAACAGAGGAGGCAGGAAAATCAAAGGAAAAATCTATAAAATGAGATTACAAGAATACTAGCCAATATCATACTCCGAGGAGCATATACTTTTACGAGCTACATCATCAAATATATATTAAAAAAATAAATATATGATAAATACACACGTAAAAAATATATACACGTAGATAACAAAAGTCTGTGCTCCCGGGAGCACATAAGAAATTGTCAATACCAGCTAATGGGGTTGGTAATAGATTGGATTTGAATCGAATGAATCATCACCCGTTTTTCATTTGGTTCATTCCATTCACCCATAATCCCCAAAAATTCAATCCGTTCTAATCCATTCATCCATTATCCAAGGATAAAAACGGGTGGATTGAGTTGTAAAGGGTGATGAAAACTTATATGTAATATGTTAGTATATTTATAAGAAAAAAATAAATTTTGCCTTTTGAAAAGTTTAAAAGATATATTTTAGGTATACGAAATGAATAAGTATTATATTCATCATATTAATTTGACAAAAATCCCGAATTAACGATATAATCATTCAAAAAGGTGTAAAATTTAAATGACAAAATAAAAAGTAAACTAATTGCAAATAGAGGATAAACAAGTGGATGACAAAATGGATGATGAATCAGGTGGCGAGTTGGATGATGCATTACCCAATTCCAATCCAATCCGCCAAGCCATCATCTATCGTCCATTTATTTTGGATTTCCACCCACGTTTTCAGGTCGGATGGAATGAATACCCATCAGGTGCAAGTGAAGTTGTCATCTCTACTAGCCAACGGGAGCCTAGATCCAATTATTCCATAATATGTTCAACATAGTGATGGTACAATTAGTTTAAAGGAGTGGCTAGATCGGCAATGTATTTTGAGAGATAATTCTGAATTGAGGGAGTGGTTAATTTTTTTGGCTCAAAAGAACTAAGAATAGTGGTAAATTCCTTCACAAGATAGCAAATATCCCTATCATTGAAATGGAATACATGCACATTAGTTGTCTAGGAAAAGACTCAAAGCTCACCACAAAATGAAAAAACAATACGGAGGCCTTGGTATGTATAGCTCTTGAGTTGGATAAGCCTGCGGGAAAACAGATATAAACTTTCTAATGCTGACAGTTTTTCGTTGGTTTCGCTTGCTTGCATACGTACTTTTGTTGCTTTCCTTTTTCTCCGTGACCTAAAATTTAGAATCTTTCTCTTCTTTTGGAGTTGCCAAATCTTGTAACTGATTGTAAACTTGCCTATTATATACAAAATCATTTCCCAGGTATTTGACAAATACTTTATCTATCATTTGTCTTTTTCCTCTTTTCTTTTTCCCTTTCCCCTTCCCATTCTGCCTTTTGGGCTAGCCCATATTTTATCCGCAAAACTTGCGAGAGAACAAGTCGTTCAACTTCTCGACTATGGCAATTTAATCCACTTTCTATGACCAATTTTCTCAAATAAAAACATAGGATTTTTTTTCCCAACGAAATTGATGCACTCTGTTGAATGTGAAATCTTTATAATTTCGATCAAGCGAGATTAATAT
>JACYFF010019584.1:108676293-108687475 GCA_017589665.1 Selenicereus undatus | reverse complement strand
TGTGTTGTGCATATTATTTATTTTCATTAAATTTTTGCCCAACACACTCCACAAAATATTTCGCAAAATAAAAATAGTTGATCCAACAACAAAACCCGCAGAATGCTAAACATACACAAGACAAATAGTTCACGCAACCTGGAAGACAAAAAAGAAATAAAAATCCAGATACATCAGACAAAGAGGGCATTCTCTTCTCATAATTCCTCTCATTTGAGCACACCTCCTCAATCTGTGGGGAATACCCAATCGTCCAAACATCATGGCATCGTGCGACCACTTTGTTGGTACAAATTCGTGAAACAAAAGAGGCACTAGGGCACTTTGTGTGTGCCCCAAAGAAAGTATTGAAGATGAAGTAACATGTCCGTAGTCCATCAGCTCATATTGGCTAATCCCAGTTGAGGTCCATGCCATACTTTGCATCGATTAACAACACCCTAATGGTTCACACAAGATTAACATTACAAGAAATATCTTACTACCTTAAAAGATAATAATGTAAGTTACTATTGAGGGTAATTTTATAATTTAAGGGTATCTTAGTCATTTTAAGTTAACTCTAGCTCTCTCAATGAATACTTAAACGAGGGGAACCATGTAGCAAATGCGAACAATACTAGAGCCAAAGGAAGAAAACTCTAGAGAGAGAGAGGGAGAAAAACTCTAGGGAGAGAATTGGACATCTAGTGAGAGTCGCTTATCTATGAGTTCAATCAAGAGCCTAGTCTTAAAGCTATAATCATAGCAACACTTGAGTATGATATCGCCAGATCAATACGATTTACGCACAAACCAGTGGGTTGTCTCAGGTACTTACCTTGGATGTGGCTTTTACTACCTCAATTAAAGTGGATTAGAGTTGAAGATCTGCGACTTCCAGGTGATATACCCCCTTTTATTGTTTCCTTAATGATGATATGCTTGCTTGAATGTCGTGGAGATATTAGGAGCCATATGTTTTTTTTGAATTTAATTTCCAAATTTGTTTGTGTCATGCTGAATTATTTTTTTCTGGCATGCTTTAGCATTTGGTGGACTAGTATAAATAAGTATGTTGTTTATACCCAGAACATCCAACTTGACCACTTCATTTCTCAGTCTAACGCCCTAGTGCCTATGAACAATTCCTCACCAACATCCCCCTTTTCTCTAACCAACAGCCCATATGGTAGTCCTAACCACAATAACAATGTTCCCATTACTACTCATATTACCCAATCTAGAGAGCTACCTCTGTTGGGTGGAGTTCGATCTCATCATCATTGCCA
Organism: Selenicereus undatus; assembly: GCA_017589665.1. Lineage (NCBI taxonomy): Eukaryota > Viridiplantae > Streptophyta > Magnoliopsida > Caryophyllales > Cactaceae > Selenicereus > Selenicereus undatus. The sequence goes on along the minus strand of JACYFF010019584.1, from coordinate 108,686,204 downwards.
ACCTGATTCAACTAGAACCAGCCCCTTTGTCGATGCCCTCAAATACGGTGTGGGGGGGGGGGGGTAATGGCAATTCTCAAGTCCCCGCACCTGAACCAAAACTTTGTTCTCAATTTCCAATAGGTAACCCTCCAGGGCTCCTTTTCATAGCACAGACTGCACATTTTCCTAGTCAGGCTGAGTTAGAGCCTCCTTTACCCCATCACCCACAACCTAGCCATTTGGAGGAATTACTTGCGTGTTGTTTTATTGGAAAATTTTGGGGGGGCCCTCTTCCAATCTCTGCCATCATCCACAAAACCAAAAAAGACTGGCATTTTGTGAAAGGGCATGTTGATTACATTGATGCTAGTAATAACCGGATTATGCTTCGCTTTGCTAATTATGAGGATAGGAGGCTTGTCTTTGAGCTCAGGCCATTGCATGTAAATGGTCTCAACTTTGTTATCCAGAAATGGACCCCCTTCTTTGATTCATATTCTGCTTTAATTACTAAAATTGATCAGTAAGTTAGAGTTACTAGGCTACCTTGGGAATTTTGGGATATTGACTCTTAAATTGCCCTTCTTAAACCTGTGGGCCCCATAGTCCGAGTGGACCAAAACACTCTATTGCGTCTGAAAGGCAAGTTTGCCCGAGTTTGTCTAAACATAGACATCACCCATCCCTTGCCTGGTAGCCTTACCATTGTTAGGGGGAATTTTTCTATGAGAGTTCCCCTCATCTATGAGGGCCTCCATGAAGTTTGTCCCCTGTGTGGAGGAGAATCTCATCAACCTGACAGCTGCCCTCAACTCCCTGCCCAGCAAAAAATACAAGTCGTGGTCCACAAATTTGAATAAAAGAGTGTCTACTCATCTACAAAAGAACCCTTGTCTTCTAATCCTATCCAACCACCTTTGACTGAAAATTGGATCACAGTTTCACCTAAGAAAAGACTCTGTCCCGCCCTTGGCCCTTGAACAAAAAAGTACTCTATCCTAAAACGCCAAGACCCACCTATCAGACAGAGGGTTCTAGGATGGCAGCCTCAGGCACATTCGGCCTCACTAGAATTATTTTGGCTAATCCCATTAATATGAAAACCCAAGGTGAAGACTCTACTAATATTGATTCCTTAAATGCTATGGAGGATGATGAGGAAGAAGGAACGGATGCATATGAAAATGCTGATATGTTCCTTAATCTGGGAAGCATTGAGGATGTAAAAATGTCCACGGACTCCTCTAAGAGGAAGAGAATAGAAGAGGGTGAGGAGTGTAACTCCCACACCTAGCTATTCTGACACGGTTGCTTGGATTAATTGTGTTTTTTGCTTATGATTATAATGCAAGTTTTTTTGCTCATGTGGTACTCCACTAGCTAGAGTTGGTACTTAGTGCAGGTTATGTGGTACCCCCCCGGGTTAGGAATTTCTCCATTTATTATGTCTCAGATTCCTGTTCCTCAAGTTATGCCATCCGGATATAAGGTGGTCACTATCTTTTGTAATGCTATGAATAGCACTTATTGGCAAGGAATCTTTAATGAGTATATATGTCCGGTTTGCTGCTGTATTATCCAATGGAAATATTATGTTGACAATGTTTGGATCTAATTGTTTCAACCTTTCTCACCCTTCGCAAAGTGACTGGTGGAATTGGTTTGTGATAGGGTTCCTTGGGAATGTTGCAATTCTGCTCCTAAAACTAGGTGGTTGCAGGATTAGGCCTTTATACACCAAATCTTGTGTTGCCCCTAAGCTTAGTGAGCAGCCAATGTTCTGGAGTTTAAGGTCTTGTCCCCCACCTATTAAGAAGTCAATGATGCAAACCATCATGCCTGAAACTTCCCAGAATAAGCCTTGTTCAAATTATAGAACTACTTTGCAATGGCATGCAGCATTTCAATCCTAGAATATTAGTTTAGTTTTCTTTAAAATCATGTTTGCCCAGCATAGTAATTTCAATGTTAATTCCTGCCAGGAAAGGTGCAGAGCTTACGAGATGAGGTTATTATGGGCTCCCAGCTTTATATGGTTTGCTAATGGAGAATCGAATTATTTGATAGCGAGTAAAGGGTGTTACCCTTCCAAGGTTGATGCTTTGACTGCCCTTGGGCTGAGAAAAAATAAGAAGCTAGATTTGTTGTTAATTTTTATTGACATAGAGCTACCGGTTGGGTGTAATGCTATGTGGTATGTTATTTATTTTTTTTGCAGCAAGTAGACATGTTATGCTTGATCAGTGCCAACGATTTCGAACCACTAATCGTTATGAATGCATGAACATACTTATGCATTAACAATGGAGTCCTCACATGACAGCTTTGTTAGCCTAACCTCTATTAACGATATCAACCTCTACTCACTCAATTTGTATTGTCCTACTATTAAACAACGTAAACTTGGGTTCTGCTGTGTTGAATACCTCTCCCTGGTGCAAATTATACTGTGCATCATCTACTCTACGAAATGTGGCTAGGAAATGATGGTAATAGTAGCTTTAAGCGTGCGTGCTTAAGTCTCGAATACATAAGAATGACGCAAGAACCACTTCCTCACACTGCTAATTATAAATGATAATAATTTGTTGGAATATCCAACAGGCAAAAAAACCACAAGTAATTAAGGAAGTACAATTCCTAACAAGAGCTTACAAGGTAGACATAATTTTTTTATTGGAAACAATGGTGAATGAAAAAAAAAATTCTTAAAGTACTCCCTCAAATAGGTTTCGAGCATTACAATTATGTTTTACCGACTAACCACTCGGGGGGAATTGCGGTACTATGGAACAATGGTAAAATCCACGCATCGCCCCTTTTAAAAAAACCAAGGGCAATCCATATGCTTGTTCATGATCCCGAAAAAGGCCAGAACTCAATCGTATCAGGAATATATGCTCCAGCCCAATCTAGAGAGAAATATCAGTTCTGGGAATATCTCACCCATCTTAATTTGGTGTTTGATGTACCTTGGTGCTTAATGGAAGACTTTATGAATTAGGCAGTCCTAGCGAAAAATGGGGGGGATCACTCCCCACTAGTAAATTTCAAATACTTAATAGCTTCATTTCAGAGATAGATGGGGAAACTATACACGTCAAGGTAGCATATTCACCTGGAAAAAGAAAATACACACGCATCTAGTATACGAAATAATCGATAGCACTATAGCCATAAGAGATTGGCTAACCATGTATCCTAACACCTTAGAGGAATATGGAAGCTTCACATGTTCATACCACAGACGTATCATTGTAACTTCCGATCTCATAATTCAAAGGCACAAAGCATTTCCCTTTCGTTTTCAAAATTTCTGGTGCAAGTATCACCAAGTTGATACTATTACAGCAAAAGCATGGAGATCAAATTTTCGAGGAACAAATATGTTCGATCTTGCGAAGAAGCTCAAAGTTGTTAAACATGATGTTAAAGATTGGTCGAAAACCCACTTCGGCAACTTGTATGAGAAATTAAACAAGAATACACAAAAAATTGAATATGTCGAGGACAAACTTATAGCAAATCCGGATAGCTTTCGATTTAACTCGTGGTTATTACGACTCCTCAACAAAGATAAAAAAAATGATGCTTTTTAACCAAAAATAATAGGGCAAAGTGTGAAGAAAGGAATGGCTGGTCAATGGAGGTAGGAATACTACCTTCTTCCAACGTAGAGCTAACTATACGAGGAAAAAGAAACTCACTATCAAGCTCCATGATGAGTGTGGTGTATGAATTGATGAGCACAGGGCCATAGCAGACAAATTTACCGCTGATTTTTACAAAAGATTTAAATCAAGTTTTGATAGTCAACGCTACATAGCAGACCTTGGCTTGCCTCATTTAGTTACCAATCAAGAAAACAATGAATTAGTCAGACTCCCTAACCTAGAGGAGGTTAGGGATGCTCTGTTCAATATTGAGTCTAATAAAACACCAGCACCTGATGAGTTCGGTGTAGGCTTCTTTAAAAATTACTGGCACACTATTAAAAAAGACTTGTTCAATTGTATCAGTGAATTCTTCAGAAATGGTAAGATCCTCAAAGAACTAAACCATACCTTTGTAGTACTCATTCCCAAAATTGAAAATCCAACTCACACGAACCAATTTAGGCCCATCAGCCTTTGCTCTACTTTTTACAAGATCATTGCCAAGATTCTTGTTAATCGGTTAAGACCATTGCTCAACAAACTAGTTTCACCACTACAAAGTGCTTTCATCTCAGGTAGATCTATTCATGACAATATTCTCATATCTCATGAGATTTTGCATAAATTCATAAATCTAAAGACTAAATCTATTTGGGTAGCCATTAAATTGGATATGAAAAAAGCCTACGATAGAATGGAATGGGACTTCATTGTGAAATGCTTCCAAGAATTAGGCTTCCATCCCATGTGGAACAAATGGATCAAGGAGCGTATCTCCTCAGTATCTTATTATGTGATTGTCAATGACGAGCCTAATGGATTATTCACACTGACCAAAGGCATTCGTCAAGGAGATCCTCTCTCTCTATACATATTCATAATACGTACGGAAGTGCTGAACCTATGGCTATCAAAAGCGGCAGCTAAAAATAAATCAGGAATAGGTACTAAAATTTGTCCTAGATCCAGTATCATTCCTGGACTGTTCTTTGCAGACAACTGTCTACTGTTTTGTAAAACTAACGTGGGAAACTGTATGACCTTGAAAACTCTTTTGGGTGAATTTTGCTCTGTCTCAAGACAATCAATTAACTTCCACGAGTTTGTCCTTACGTTATCTCATAATGCCTCCAACCAATTGAAGCAATTAGTTGCGAGCATTTTTAATATTCCTCACAGAGCATCTTTAGGTAAATATCTTGGATGCCCTATTTTTCAAGGCCGACCTTCCAAATCTACCTTTAAAGAGATCATTGATAAAGCTACTTCAGAACTTCAAGGTTGGCAATCACACTGTCTATCAAAAATAGGGAGAACAGTATTAATTCAATCGCATCTAGAATCATTACCGGCGCATATAATGCAATGTTTCTAGCTGCCAAAGACAACTTGTCAACAGCTGGATAAACTCAATCGGGAATTCTTCTGGAAACATACTAACACAGAAAAAGGGCTTCAATTGATTGCATGGCATAAACTTTGTTTACCAAAAAGTAAAGGTGGATTAGGCCTATGGAAAACAGTAGCTGTTAATAAAGCATTCCAATGTAAGCTAGCCTGGAAGATGCTTACTAATACATCCAGCTTATGGGTTCAAGCCATGACGGAAAAGTACTTACATACTACTGACTTCTTAACCTATAAAAGGAAAACTACAGACTCACTAATCTGGAAGAATCTACTCAACTGTAGAGCATTACTCAAGCAAGGTATTATTTGGAAAGTCGGGAATGGTGAGAGCATCTCCTTCTAGTATGACAATTGGATATAAAATAAAAACCTCATTACTAGAGTTGGATAAGGAAACCATCGCTAGCCCACAAGCTAAAGTGTCTGAATTTATTCAACAAGACAGTTCTTAGAATTTTGCAAAACTCAATTCTATTTTGGACAACTACCCAATCGTCTTTAAAATCCAAGGAATTGCTATCCCAGAACATAGTAAACCAGACACCTTCTGTTGGGGATTAGATAGCTTGGGTAAATTTAGTACTAAAACTGCAACTTGGATAGCGCATGATAAGGATATAAATGATTTTTCAAAATGACCTCTTCAATGGAAATGGCAGATAGATAACATGCCAAAAATAAAAATCTTCTTATGGCAAATATGTCACAAGGCGATCCCTGTTCGAGGCATCTTGCTTAGAAGGTGTATTAACTTAGATCCAATTTGTCCAAACCACCTGAATGAAATTGAATTAATTGAGCACCTATTAAGCCAATGTCAGATAGCCAAAAAGGCTTGGGAACTAGCTGATACCCACCGCCGGTTCCTGGTTCTATATTCACCTATAGGATGCCAGGAGGCGAGTGATACCCTAAACAGGGCAAGGAGTTCACGGAACCCAAAGATGCTTCAAAAATTCTCATTCCTTGCTTGGAGCATTTGGAAAGAGAGAAATGCAGTAGTATTTGATAAACAAATCTTCAATCCAATCAGATGTCTAATCAGGGCTAAAAAGGCATATGCCGAATGGAGGATCCGAACTTGCATGTCGGACGATCATTCTCAAAGGGGACCCTTTTCCTCCCCCTCTAAAAACTTCCATCTTGTTTGTTGGTACCCTCCACCCCCAAGATTCATCAAAATCAATTTTGATGGATCTCTCATCAATTCAACAACAGCAGGAGGTTACATCATAGGAGACTGGACTAGTGAAGTTATCAAAACAGGAGCAACGAATTATGGGTAGTCGTCAATTCTTGTTGCCGAAGCAAAAGCACTGCGAGATGGAATCAAAGTGGCCACTTAGGCTTGCTTCAACAGACTCTGCATTGAAGGCGACAACGACACAAAGATCTAGGCATTACAAGGTAAAATAAGTGTACCTTGGAAAATATCTACAATTCTTGAAGACGTTCGAGCATGGATTCAACAAGTTACTCACATCCAAGTTAACCATATATTTCGAGAGGCAAATATGGCTGCTGATTGGATTTTCAAATTTGGGCACACAGTCACAGATTGTTTCTGTTTAGACGATTGTTTTTCCCTTGCGCTTGGTGCGGATGTAGTTGGACGTACTCTTCTGAGAGTAGGTTGTTTTTATCTTTACCATTGTAAAAAAACAGAAGCTAAACGAGGGGCATTTAAGTAACCTTGTATATCTAAGATCCATCCTCACAACATGAGTTACTATTATAAGCAATAGTAAAATGGGACCATTGTAGTAAATTTACTCTATTAGTGATACTGTTCAAGGGCAACTTTGACTTTACAATGCAAACTCAACTTTAATGACTTTTATGAAAAATAAATAAGATACAATTAAACAATCCAAAAACAATATATATTGCAAGCTACACAAAATAGATGTTTTTAAGGGTGTTAACTTTTTACCGAATTGAGATATACCGTTAAGAAGAAGAGTAAGGGTTTTTTCTGGGGCAGGTTTAATTGATTATTGTTAACAATCATGGATGACAGTGGTTTTTACAAATAAATTTTAGTTTGTGTTTAGGGTTGGCAAAAAAATCTTACCTGTCTAAAACCCACAAAATCCATCCAATGGGTGTGGATATGGGGGTGAAAATAGAAAAAAAAAATCGGTATGGGGCGGGTATTGGTAAATGAGTATGGGTATGGGTATAGGTATAGGTCCTACCTGCCCCATACCCTTTTTATCAATACCCACCTCGTACCCTTCTCATACCCGCCTCATATAAAACCCATACCCGTTTATTTGAAGTTCTAATTTTTCACTTGTACTTGAATATTTTGCTAGTCGCTTTAAGTTGTATAATATAATATTCGAGAATTCGACAGAACATTTTGTTTAAAGCTGTAATTTTCAAGTGCTAATTAATTGCTTTGATTGTCAAACTTTTAGTTGTATTTGATTTGATATGATATGTTATTGAAAAATTGGTGTTAATGTGACATATTGGCTAGTTGATGTCGAATATGAGTGCAAAATAGGTTTAATTCTTTTTTGTTTATATATACCCGAATAAAATCCACATATCCGTTATACCTAGTGAGTATGGGTATGGGTATAACTTTACAATATCCGATGAGTATGGGTATTAATTTTAAAAATGAGTATGGATGAGGGTATGGCTAAACCTGCCTCATACCCGCCTCATTGCCACCCCTATTTGTGTTTGAGGAGAGCAAGCAACTCACTATTCATTCTCCTCCCTCCCTCTCTCCCCCTCCTTGTTTTTTCTTTTTTAAATAAATAGGCTAATTTTTTATGGATTAAATTATATGAATGGTAAGCTCTCATTGTCTCCAAACAAGTATAAACTTAGTTTAAGTTAAATAAATCTAAAGGAAGTGAATAAACTACTTTATTATGTATTGTTCTTTCCATCTTACTCGCAATCAGATATGATGATGAGATTGAGATTTTACTGACTACTAAATAGTTGTGCCCCCTCCATTGTAGTTATAAGTTTTATATTATTCCTATTAGACTTTTCTATTTCATTATCTTCCCTAATTCACTAATTTATCCTCTACTAATCTCCCAACTGAGTTCACTTGAATGTCACATCAATTTCTTTGTTTCAACTTTTTCTACCATCATTTGCATCAAACTTAAACTATTCTAACAATTCTTAATTTAATAATTTAAAGTTAAAAACTGAATTTAATTAATAAGTTCTCTACTTTTGAATAATCATAATTTTTAATAAAAAATTTCATAGCGCTCGCAGCAAGTTTCCTATAAGCTCATTCATTCAAACTTACTCGCACAAAATGTGCATGAATTCTCACCCTAATAAGATAAATGAAAAAGAAAAATGAATGCATATGAGCCTATCGCTTACGCATCGCCCTCGACAACTAATCCACACAGTGGCTATTGAACAGTGGACTTGCGGTTTACCATGCCCCTCGTCATGGTCGCCGTTTCTTCCAAGTTGGCACTCTAAGGCGAAAATATAGAAACGATGAACAATGAAAGCCCAAGAAAACTCAGATGCATGTATCCTTTCCAATATTCTCATGTGACCTACTGAAGCTCTATGATGTCAACGTCTGGAACCTCATCAATCTCAGGCTGGTGCTCCATGGTAGCTGCGTGTACGTACTGCACGTCATGGCTATTGACATGAACAAGGTTGGAAGCTTTAGGCCATGTTCTATTTCGCGTTTTTTAAGATTTAGCTAAAAACTTACATCTCCTTAGATCTCCTTACAGCTCCTTAGATCTCCTTACAGCCTTAACATAATCCTTACATCTTCTTACATTTTCTTATATCTCCTTACATTTTCATACATCTTCTTACATCTCATAGATTTTCTATAACATTCATTTATTTTAGTTATAGAAATATGCATTTTTTTAATGATACTACCAATACACAAAATTTATAAATATCTTATGAACACAACATTTACATAAACATAAAAATATAATATAACGATGTAAATTATATTTGAGTTTCGACATGAAATATATATTATTATAGATGACCATACATTTATTTATATTTTAAATTATTTACTTAAAATAGGAATTTATTTGAAGAGTTGTATTCAATTTTTTCAAAAAAATTTGTTTTTTTGTTATACTTTGCTTATTCGATCAAATTAATGTTCATATAAAAAATCACCTCAAGTGGACGAAATTTTATTCACCAAATTTATGGGGATTAATATATTTTATTGTTATATAATTAACTTAATTAATTGTTTATTTTCAATAAGTATATTATTTTAATATTATTATTTTTCATCCAAAACGTTCATTGTAAAACAAATTATACTATACAACTCTTCAACAATTCAACACCTTCTTACATCTATCTTTACAACTTCTTACAGCTCCTTACATCTTCTTACAGCTTCTTACAATTTCTTACATCTATTTATCTATCTAAAATGTATAATAAAATAGGCCCTGAAAAGACAAATGCAAGCCACGAGACAACTAAAATCAAGCTGACAAAAAGGTGAAACAATGCAAACAACATAAACTTAAAAGGAGGAATGACAGGCGGGGTCAAACAAATATAGACAAATTCAAAATAATTACCCTTCTTAGGTAAGCCTGGCATGTTGTCCCAACCTCAACCATTGCAACTCCTCCAGCTTGAAAGGGGCCATGAAAATGGTGACCACTGGAGAGTCCTCCCGAATTAGATGATAAGACAAGCCAGATGTAACTTGTCACGTCACTTTATTATTAAATTATAATAATAATAATAATAATAATAATAATAATAATAATAATAATAATAATAATTATTATTATTATTATTATTATTATTATTATTATTATTATTATTATATAATAAGAATAATAATAACAAAAATAA
>JACYFF010019584.1:108623442-108671293 GCA_017589665.1 Selenicereus undatus | reverse complement strand
CTCCTGCATATGACCTGTTATTGTATGGTGTACTGAAATCATCAGTTGCCTGACCATAGGCCGCGACCTAAGTTTTGCATTGCATATAGTTGCCTGAGAATGCTTTATGATGAGGTGCTAGTTAATGTGCCTTTCTGTGCAAATGTGCTTTGGTATGAAAGTCGTTGTGTCTAGTTGGCTATGTGTGGCTTGAATAAGCTGATTGATTGAAAGAATGGGTTGCTTGCTAGAGCATCAACTGAATGATTTGTGTTCTTGTGAGTGAGCTGGATGTTAGCCCACTAATGAAGGTCTTATATATCTACTTTAGTGATTTAAAGCAAAGGTTTAGAGTATACTTGATTTGGACTCAAACGATTGGAAGTGTTTGAGCTCTAAGCTCCTCCTCGCCCCTAATGTACTCTTTGCTCCTCAGGCCCTATAATGGAGCGAGCAGACGTGCTTAATGGTTGGCAGAGAAAGGGCTAGAAGCAGCCAAATTATTTTTCTATCGAAACCTAGAGACATTGAAAGATAACAGTCTGCCTAAACAGTGAGTTAAAGCTTTTGTTTCGCATTGAAAGACATTTCTTATTGTACAGTTAAACCTCACTGTTGCGTCTAAAGACTTGCATTTGGTTTGCAATGATGTACGAGTCTCATTCCATGAGCGTAAGTCTCTGGGCGTGGTTAAATATATTGGATGCTTACGTGCTAAGATGCGTATGTTGCTTGATGTGTTAATGACTAGTTGCAAGTGAATAATGATTACTTCCCTTGACTGAAGGTTCTTTTGTGCAATACCCTATTATGGCACGTACGTGTCAGCATCCTTTCCAATATTTTTACGTACATGTCAAGGGAACTAAACAAGAACTTCGTACGCGTGCATGCCCGTATGAGTGCTATTGACGCTCAGATGTGGCCTTGATATGGATTGTTATGTACATAGGGAGGCATTCTTGCATCCTAGCATGCAATTACTGCTACCCTTGAGTCAACTCAGCGTTATGCTCGTCGTGGCATGGAGCGCTATTGATATCATAGGTTTAATAGTGTATTGTCCATATAAACCCTAACACACCTAATGTGGAGATGAAAGAAAGAATCTGACAGACTTTGGAATTGTTAAGCCACATGCATCACCTCGCTACTATGCGAGGCGAGGATTTATGCCTTTTCAATATTGTTTAAGCACAAACACCAAGTGCAAGAGCTAGAATGGCTCACAGAAAAAGGTAGAACCTCCCCATTCGAACTAAGAATGCGTCAAACCTCTACAACTACCTTATGAGACAAATGCATTGCAAAGCTTCAATGTATGTCTATAAGACCATTGATGCCATTGTTTTTACTCCTGGTTGGTTGTTTGATGGCTAAATTCTAATGATATCGGACAAGCCTTAAGACATACCGGTGACCCTAGATTGCTCAAGAGGGTCGCAATCAAATATACTCGTATAGATGCCCTTTGGTGCAGCCTTATTACGAACCTATGTTTTTTGAAACACAATTATAGCACTATGAACAATGTGAGGACCTTGGAAGCTTGTATAGTTACATAGAATGCTACGTGTGGTCACTTGTATGTTTTATAAGTAAATGGTATAACAACTAAGCCATTGGGCGCTTGTTTAACTTGAATTTTATTGGGTACGTTATTGAGTTGATTAAACAGCGCAACCTACGTGAGTATTGCTTCATGTAGTCATCGTTGGCTAACCAGTACATAGCATTTAGTCCTTCTATTGTGGTTGATGTGACTGAACCATTTTGCATTATGTGTTGCATGACGAGTTTCATGTAATACATGGTAGATATTGTAGAAAACCATGGACAGTGCCCCCTATCATGCGTGCTGACAATGTTGTCTCACTATACCCTGGCCATTGGGTTTGGATTTCTCTCCCATTCAGTTGTCTGGTGGCGAGACATGACACCATTTTGCATATTATACCTACCATTTCCTGAGATATGACTACATATGTATGAACTTGTTCATGAGCACCTTGTATAAAATGGTTGAACTCAGGACGTGATGGACTGCTTTATATTGCATATGACCCTTGGGTTGTAAACATCGAACCATTGCTTCCATGAGATGTCATTGTGCCACAGTAATCCTACGTGATACTGTGGGATACCCTCATCACTCTAGAGGGTTATTGGAATCTCAAGGATAACCGTTCTAAGCCCAAAAGTAATTTGAATCCATGTTTTAGAATGAAACTACCTATGTATGACTCTTAATGGTTATGGCCTGATGTCATAACCTTAGACACCAACTCAGGGCGATGCATGTGCATGGAGTTTCTTGTCACAATGTGAATGGTGTTTAGATGATCCAAAGTCAGTGTCTTTTTCAAAAGTGAGTTAACATGGTTTTTCCAGGCCAACTCATTTGCCCTCTTCAATGCGATTTACCCTCGGCGCCTGAGTAAAGAGGGCAGACGCTTGGAAAGGTTGGCAAGGTGGTGACTGGGTATCATAAGCTCCTTTTCTATTTCAATACATTGTCAAATAGGTTTTTCTGATTTTGTTATGAATCGTGTACATTTTACTATGTGTATGCGCATGCTATGGGTGACTTACCCATAGACCCTAAAGTTTTGAGGACGAAATTCTTTTAAGGGGGGGAAGATGTAACACCCGAGATTATTATCCCCTTCGTTAAGCCCGTTATAAAATAGTATTTATTTCAATAAATTTAATGAATATCGATATGCCTGCTCAAGTGCTTCTTTTTATTGAAAAGAATAATATTATTATTTTTATTGTTATTGAGAATTATTAGCGGGCATTGCATTGAGTAGATTCCCGACTATGACTGGACTGCCGAACCTTGGGACTAATCTTGCAATTTATTGAATCGAGCCTTAATATAATCAAAAGGCGAGTAACCCGACCGACAATTATGTTAATAGTTACGGTTTAAGAATGGAGGTCGGGAATTGGATGTATGGTACAATGGGTTGGTGTTTTTTTTTTATTTTTTTTATCAGTGGCTTAAGAAAAAGAACGAAAGAAAAAGGGGCCAAAGCCGCTTCTTTCTTTTCGGGCAAACAGACCGCGACAGGAGGGAGCTCAGTGAGCCCTGACCCCGGAACACGCCAAAGAAAGAGAGAGAGGGGGGGGGGAGGAGGGGCTGACGGGCCATCGGCAAGGGGGAGTCGACCGCGACCACGACTAATTCGCGCGGCCCCCCAAACCGAAGAGCGAGAGTGAGGCTGAGCGAGAAGGAGGTCGCGGGTTGGGGTTGGGGTTTGGGGACCCTCGACCCCGCGCGATCGCCACCAGCAACGCTACTCTCACTAGGCGTCGGCGACACGGCGGCGAGTAGAGATGGCAGAGGAAAAGAGAGGCAGCGGGACTGAGCACAAAAGGGGAGCCATGTCTCTAGCCCTAATCTGCCGACCCAATTAGCCCAGGAGTTGGGTTCTTTAACTTGAATTCGAGGTGGGTTTCCTCTTCCTACTAATTATTATTAATTTTGATGAAAGTTTACCGAATATAGTTTGTTCAGGTTGAATTTGAATTAATTATCAGTAAGTCGAGGAGATTGTAGTGTAAACTGAACGATGCCTAATATATATATATATATATATTGTTCGTACTGAACAAAATTTTATCGATTATATGTATATGTTGTTTATAGTGATTGCATAGAAATGATATAGTTATGGATGTTAATTGTGAATTAAATGACAGAATTATTGTGTTACTGAACCAAGTTGGTAATTGGATTGTTGAGATGAACCGCAATCGTGTGGATTGCGAAACGAGTGTGGAAGATTGTTTTATATATTGAATTAATGCGTTAGGTGAATCCCCCAGACCCTAATCGGTGGAAATGGGTGGTTTGCTGGTTTCCAAACTTTCGAAACCTTATAAATGAGCGTGAATACTGATTTACATGAGTCCAAGGCATTGTTAAATGTTTTATTAGTTGCGTGCTTCGTTTGCAAGTATTTATGCATCAGTTAATGAACTAAGTTACAATATATGAGTCAGATGGGAAACATGACATTTAGTAGCAATTCATAAGCATATATGGTGATTTGGCAAGTCGTGATTAGGTGTAATCATGGTGTATGAATTAAGGACCAACTAATACGGCTAGTTAAGCCTTTATACGAGTAACAGTTAAGGGTATCGATTCCATCATTGATGCTGCCTCCGAATTTACGATCATATATATGTGTATATGTAAGTATACGTACTGATCTTGCACCTCCATTGCATCGACATGAAGTTAACCGCAATTGTGTGGATGGCGCTATGATTTTGGGAATCGGTTGATAATATGATTGTATGACGTGATCATACGTACTATGTGAAACCTTTTTTCCCCAGAATTGATAGATGTGTGAGATGGCATTGATTTCAAGTCTTGGAGATCCCTAAAAAAAAAGTTTGTAAATGCTTATTGGCATGATTTTAAAGCGTTTCTAAATGTTTATCGGTTGCCTGTTTTAATTGACAAATCTTTGGCAACGAAATAATCCTAAATCATTGGACTGCTCATCCAAATGAGGCAGGTGACCAGTCAATAGGCCTAGGAATTCTTTTAAAAAGGACTTACGTAATGAGCGTCCGGTTACGTCGTATCAATTGTTATGCTCAGTTTAGGCAAACCAGTACCCTTCATCGAAGTTTACATGAGAATTTATTGTTTCATTGTTCCGCCAGCAGGCAGCGAATTCAAAGTTCAGTGTTCATTGCTCCGCCAGTAGGCAGAGGTTTCAATGTTTAGTGTTTCATAGCTCTACCAATAGGCAGAGGATTCAAAGTTCAAAGTTTCATTGTTCTATCAATAGGCAGAAGTTTCAAAGTTCAATGCTCATAGTTCTGCTAATAAGTAGAAGTTTCAAAGTTCAATGTTCATAGCTCTGCCAGTAGGCAGATGATTCAAAGTTCAATGTTTCATAGTTCTACCGGTAGGCAGGAGACTCAAGTCCAATGTTTTATAGTTCTATTAGTAGGTAGAAAATTCAAAGTCCATCTATCCTATAGTTCTGGCGACAGGCAGTAGAGTCAAAGTCATGCGTTACAAAACCCCGTCAACTGGTAGAGAAATAAGGTCAAAGGAGACTCCCAGTTCATATGATGGTTTATAAAATGTTATGCTTTAATAAACAAGCATGTAAAGTTCAAAGGTCATATTGCTACGTCATTAGTTTGCTAATCACATGACATAGTTATATGTTTCACTATATGGTTATCGTTCCATATTTTAGAGAGGAGATTTACTCCTGCATATGACCTGTTATTGTATGGTGTACTGAAATCATCAGTTTAGTGATTGCATCACATTGGGCATGATGATTGTTTTAGTGTAATTGCTAAGTTCATGTAAGCCTTTCATAACAGAAATCCCAGCAAGTGGAGTTTATGGGTTAAACCCCTTTCTTTTCATTGAATTTATGAGTTCATATGAATTACTTATGGTAAGTTTATTGAGTATGGCTATTCTCAAGTTTAAGCTGTTGGTGCACATACTATTTCTCTTGCATTGTGGTTGGAATATACTATACGATAGGTGAGTTCTACAAAGGGAAGGAATTACGAACAACTGTTGTAAGTTATTATTGCATTTAAAGTATTGTTTTAGGAGAGGGGGTTATCCACTGAGCTGTAGTTGTTCATTCCCATATATTATTGTTCCCTTCCCAGATTTCTGAAATAGTAGGTAAAAGTCAGTCCACGTAAGCTGAGGTATAGTCATTGCTGTCCTAGGAGTAAAGCTATAAGCTTGTATGTGAGTTGTGAAGCAGTATTATGATGTAACTGTTCATTTCTATGTAACTTAAGCCCTTATGTGCATGTATTGCATACCATCTAGAGTCGCTCTCTATCGTCATATGAGCCAACCATCTAAGTTGTCAATTATGTCTTAGCTAAGGCTGTTTATAGTTGGGATGTAAACCCCAATACTCCGAACTTATGATCCGTAGAGTTGTATTTTTCATTGTTCATTTGTTTTAGCGTTGAACTGCATTGGTTGTTATGCTCTGGGCGGGTGGCCTGTGGAGCTGTGAACTCCGGCGGGTAGCTGTTGAGTTGGTTAGTACTTTATTGCTGTTTTTCAGTTCAGGGAATTTAATGTAAAGCTTTAAGCTTGGAAAATGGTCAGTTTTGAGGGAAAACTCTGTCCGTTTCGTTCTAAGATTTAAAGAAAAACGCTAACACTCCTGACCCTAGGGTTGGGGGCGTTACAAAAGGTTACTTTTCTAGTTAAAAACTCAGCAAAGATTTGGATTAGTAAAAAAAAAATACAACTCAACCCAAAAGCCCATTTTCTCTCTCCTTCCTCTCTCCTTCATGCCAGCAGCCCAACATCTACTATTTTGGTGTTTTTCGGCCAGCCCCCGTGACCTCCACCCCCCTCTGACATCCTAGTACCACTAGCCACCATCCTTCATCATCAAAACCACTAAACATCACATCCATCTCTACTTATCTTCAAGCAAAGTGAGTAATCTTGAACTTGATCTTATTGGTTTTGCTTTTTACTTTAGTTTTGATTCTTGTTTTAATGTTTGTGATCTTTGATCATGATATTTTGATAAGAAATAAGAGTTATTTTGGTGTTGATCATGGTGGAGTTGAGGTTGGATCATGCTAGGATTAGGGTTAATCCTTAATCATGCAAGCTTGCTAATGAAGTGTTGGATTTTGATTGTTTTATCTTTGATTTGGTCATCTTCTAACCTATTGGTATTTATGATAATGTTTTTGGTGATTTTAAATGAGTTGGAGTGAGTCCAAGTTGGCCATAAACTAGGATTTTGGTTAGTAATGTATGGTTTGGAGTAAACTAGCATTAAGCTTGGTTTATGTGTATTTGATTGAAAAATGATCTTTATAGGATATGATTATGAAGTGAATTTGGGTGTGGTGATTTTGTAGGGATGTTGGGATGGAACAAATATTGTTTACATGCTTTTAAGGAATCGTTTAAGTTGAGGATTTGTGTAAAAAAGAGAGGGAAAAGCTAAAATAGTGAGGTTGAAAATTTCCGAAAAAAAGGACAGATTTCAGGATTAAATTGGTAATGATCGGCCCATTAGAAAATTATGGTATTTTGTGGATAGATATTTTAGTGTGTTAGCTTTCAAATGCCTTTTGAATTGCCTTAATCCAAGGTCTATGGGAAAAGTTATGGTCATTTTACCAAAACTGTGCAGAATGAACCAAAACTGACATGCTTGCATTTTAGCCTCATTTTGGGAATTCTATTGTGGGAATCAAGCTTTGTGTTCTAAAGAAAAGATTTTTGGGACTTCCTAGGTTTTCTGTGTTGGGGTCTTGAGTCTCAATTAGCGGTCGGATGACGAAGTTGCGATTCATTCTTTCTAAGCTCGTGTTATGCTCTTACTTTTCTTTTACTAAATTATTAGCTATGAAATTAATATTTTTGCTAACCATATGTTCCTACAACGATAATTTTGTACAAAAGCAAGGCCTAATCTATCATTCCTTCCACTTTCATGCACAATATTATTCAGTGAGCTTACATTTAAAAATTTGAGGTACATTCATTGTCTGTATCTTTAAAAATCAGCACGTATTTATCAAAATTATAATGTTTTGGTAAGTACATCAATGAATAATTTTAATCAGTGATTTATCACATAATTAGTGATCATATCAGTTATCAATTTTAGGGCATTGCCCTTCAGTTACCCACGCGACTTCAGGCCAGGTCCCCTGATCGACTTGGCAGGTGTACACCTATTTTCATATCGTAACAGTTACTAGGGGTTCACTATTAGATAATAATTGACAATGCAGTTTCATATTTATCTCATTCACTGTTTTTACTTAAAATAAATTACAATGCGGGCCCAATAAGCTTTTCATTGATCGTTTAACAATACAGGAATGCATGTACTGAGTTTCGGCTCACAGTTCAAAATGTTTTCATGTTTTGTTTTAGAAAAGTATTCAGTGAATCGCCCTCAGGCGGATAAGATGGTTGAAAATGATAAGTGAGTCAGGAAGTCTATGTGGAATGGTGGTGTATTAACGTTGAGATGTTCATGACACCGTATTGTTATATATTCTGGTGTTGAAACTGTATATTTTATCAGAATTCTATATTTTGGTGAAATCTTTGAGATGGTTGAATGGTTTTGATGTTAGAAAAGTTTCTATATTTATCTAAATGGTCTGATTGGTTGTGATGATGTGAATGCCCTTTGATGGTAAGCAATGATTATTGTGGCTATGTTTATCATGCACAAGCAAAGTCTTGTCCTTGTTGGACGGCGGTAACGCCTGATCATTTGGGTTATTATTTCTAGTTGGGAAAACTAATGAAAGGAACAAAAACAGTTATTTATGTACATTTGGGGGCGTTACATTCTAGTTGGAATTGAGTATGTTTCTTATTCTCCACTCTTGGTAAATATTAGAAAAGCCATCACAATTAGGAAGGTCCTTGGAATCCACTTGATTGTCAAAATTCACATGGCTACAACTTTCCCAAATATGTACCAATTAGTCTTACAGGCCAAGCAAATGACTTTATATTTCATCAAATCATTATTCCCTACACAACCACACAAGGACCAAATAAAATCCAAAAATAATCGATTAATATTGAAGATGCAGTGAATAGAAGTACTTAAATGAACACTTTTGGTGCCTAAATATAAACTAGAAGAGAGGTTAAAGGAAAAGATAAGGAAAGAAAATCTCATTCTAGTAGCCCGAATGATGATCTTTTAATCCACTTCCAAAAGTTTTCGAACTTTGATCGATGTTTGCTTTTGCTTCTTTTTCAACTCTCTTGATGGATATAAAGTGGATGAAAATGGGTGAATATGGATAGTAGATGATGATAATATGGCCACGGAAGGTTGCAAAATGGGGATTTTATCGCTCAATTCAAGGCTGCTATGTCTAAAACTCATGGAAGTCAAACAACCATGAAGAAAATATGACGATATGGGAAAGGAGAGGCACCATTGGCCGACTATAAAGGGCCTCGTAAACCATAACCACCACCATGACCAGGCCATAGTACCCACTGGTCCGGTTGTTCTCGAATCTCGCTTGTTTAATCCGTCACTTCTTCCTGGAAGCTCATGGACCAGGCCACTAACTACAGTATGTCCGTGTTGGATGTCGTTAGGCCTTAAAAGGAGTTTCGTTCTCGAAACTCGACTACAGATAAAAGGTGAACCGATTGGGGTATTTTGCCCTTATATCGGTCTTAAGCTCCCTGGTGGCCTTGACAGAGATAAAATTAACCTATAATGCTTTGACTAACGGGACAATTTTTGTCAACAGGGTCTTTTCTCTACGATCCAAATTCTTTGTTGACTGTTCCTCATAGGTTCCTCCTACAATCGGACATAATCCATTGCCATCATGTGCAATAGGCTAGGTATATGTGCGTAAATAGAAGACATAGAACACTTTTTGCATTCTCGACAAATCAGATGAAAATTCCTATCGGTGAACAAATGTGCCAAGTGGTTTGGTTACTATACATTGCCGATAAACATTGGAGGCAATTTGCCATGTTGACCCAAGTGCACCATGCCTTTGGCAGGTGAGAGTGAGACATTCAAGAATACTTGGTCGGCCACTACGAGTTCTCGCAGGTGACGTCTCTTGTAAGTGTAGTTATTCTAATGACTCATACCAGTATTCGTAAGAGCCAAATAACTTTTACCTTCTATTGTATTTCTTGGTGTAATTCCAAACCCATAACCTAGGCATCGTCAATATCATTTTACTATAATGGGGTATGTATCATGTATGACAGATTTGTCGTACAATGCCTAGGGTGTCATTCCAATGCTGATTCAGTGATTTGGTTACTTATTGTTGTGTGAAAACTCAAACAGTTACAAGTATTTGTTTCGAGTTCCCTTGAAATCGAGAGCACAGACACGCAATATGTATCCACTTGTATACCTATCGGAGGCAGGATAGAATACTGAGATGACATTTAGCTTTGTCTTGGAGGCTTCCTGCAAAATTTTCCTAGCTCCGCTTAAAACTGGTATCATGGTACTGAGACTGTAGTGTTAATCATAACATCCAGAAGAGCTAATGTGTTCACATATATAGGACTAAGCCAATTAATTCAGGATCTAGGTTGGCATGATGAATCCATGGGCTTGATAGTCTTAATTGACTAGTCCACTCTCAAGAAGAGGTTGGCATGATGAATGCATGGGATTGATAGCTAGTCTTAATTGACTACTCCACTCTCAAGAAGATTTAGTGCTCTACAGTTAAAGGTATATCCCCTATAAAGCGGCAACTAATATATTCCATTCCAAGGCTGTCAATTTAGTGAAGAGTTTCCCTCACTATAGTGCATTAGCTGTGAAGCTTGAGGAAGAAATTTCAAAGATTGAGAAGTAACTTCCATTTATTACACAGGTGCGCAATTATCAGTTCTAAAGACAGAAAATTAGAAGTTTGATGGGTATTACAATGTACGGTATATACGGCATGATTTTGCTCACAATTGAGTCACAAAAATTTATATTTACTAATTTGTAGGAATTTCAAGGGTATTACAATCTACGGTATATACGGCATGATTTTGCTTGCCGCCTGAGCCGCGGCATGATTTTGCTTGCCGCCTGAGCCGTGGCATGAACAAAGCTACTAACCATGCCTCGGGGCGCGAGGCCCGTCTTTCTTTATGTTTTTCTTGTCCTTTATTCTCTAATTTCTCCCTCCATGAAAAACTCACAATACTTTCAAATTATTGGTTTTGGACTAACCTTCAACAACCCTAAATAAAGCAAGGATCCCTGGGGTGCTCGTTCTTGTTATACTCAGCTTCAGGTAAGTTTTGAGGATTCCATAATCCAAGATAAGTTAACCTAGTTTTCTTTTTTATCATTCTTTGTATCCTTGTTCATGATTATATGTAATTCTTCCTCATTTTGCCTATTGTGTATTATATATGTTAACACTACGGGCGTGTTCGGCAACAGCGTTTTGGGTAGCGTTTGGCGTTTTGACTAAGTCAATACACTCATCACGTAATTTGTAATGTTCGGTAACGTAGTGTTTTGACTAGCATTTCAAGTAGCGTTTAGCGTTTTAAGTAGTGTTTTTAAAAAGCTAATAGTATTAACGTTTTACATTCAAAAGTAGCGTTTCATATTTTTTTACCAAAAATTACCCTTTGGAAATTTTATCTTTGGAAATTATCTATATCCTTTTATGTCAATTTACACTAATCAGCTAATCTAACAGCTAAATTTACCGAACACATTTTATTCAACTGCTCTTCTAAAATGCTATCCGCTAACAGCTAAATTAGAAACGCTATCCGCTACCTGAACAGCTATCCGCTACCTAAACCGCTATCCGCTACTTGAACCGCTAATTTTGCCGAACATGGCCTACGTAACTAAAAAACGATTAAAAAAAATTTCTTGTCGTTTTCTCGCTTTTCTAACATGTAAAATTAACATAATTGAGGTGATCACATAGAGTTTATGTCTTTGGTATGCTAAGCTAAAAGGCTAAACTTCATATGAAATTGACTATGCATGGAATTTAGAGATTTCATACTCTCCTACAAATCCCTACCGGAGACCATTTCGAATAGGCAGTATAAGGAGGTGGACTTTAATCTTAGCCATGTGTTCTACCTTAATCCCTACCCAAATTCTTGGCTAGTTTGCATAGGAATCAAGTCAATCCCCATTTAGGATCGTGGAACTTGTTTTCTAAAAATAGTTCTCAAATTTCTACAAAAAATATGGTGGTGACTCTACTTTCCTTACATAGCTCAAACCTTCCTAAAGCATACATCGATTGAAATGACAAATCACTCTCACTAGAGGGGAGATCAGGCCCTCAAGCCGGCGCACCTTCAATGACAACTTCATTAGGGATGCTTAAGAGGTTCAGACTTGAAAAGGTCAAAGGTCAGATATTAAATCTCCAAAATTCACAAAATCCTAGTCAGGCATCTTGTATAGCACTGGAGGTTGACCAATGTTCATAAGAGCACGTCCAACGATGCTCTTGCGGGCCCAAAAATGATGCCTCGGGCACGCGGACGGCTCAGCTTGTCTCCATTGGTTGGCCCGCGCGTGAGATTCGGGCGAGCGGCCCGCTTTCACGGGCGGCCCTTGCCCAATTTGTATCTTTTTTTTAAACTGTTAGAGAATTAAAAAAAAGGAAAAGGTTGGGAAAATTATTTTTTTGAAATATAATTTTGTTAATTTTTTAATAAATTCAACTCTTAATTTTTTAATACAAATTATAACCCTGTTAAAATTAATTGTAATGGAAACTCTTGTATTGTTTTTTTTTTTAAAATTCAAAGTAGCCCAAGTTTTTTTTTTTTTTGTTGAAAAATCATTTCAACTCTTGTGTTAATTTTATTGTTAATGGAAACGCTTGTGTTGTTTTTTTAATACAAACTGTGACCTTGTTTAATTAATTGTGTTATTAAAATATTATGTGCAAATTATGTTTCGCAAAAAAAAAAGTCAAATACTAAACCAAAAAAAAAAACTAATTAAATATGGTTAGGTGTGGGGTCCTTAGGTATTATTTTATTTATTGAGCCAAAATGGCGAGCCTTTCATTGGAGAGAGTGAGGATTGTGAGCCAAAAAGTTGGAGAGAGAAATGCTGTGGCAGTGGTTGGTCCCCACTGGTGAGCCAAAAAATTGGCTCACCACTGGATATGTGATGAGTTAAAAATATACCGCAAGTGCACGACGTAGCTGTAATCAGCAACCGGCAAGTACAAGTCAAATCCACAGGGAACTTTGCTTTCAACTACTAGAACTAGATTATTCTACCCAAGCTAGGCAATCACAAGTGCAGTTTGTAGCTTAACTAAGGGAAACAATAACAACTAAAAGATGGAATAAATAGCAGAAAAGTAAACACCTAGGTTGGAATTAATAGCACGACTATGCTAGTGAATAAGTTACTAGCCCTACCAAGCATTCCCAAGCATGCATCATGAATGGACAGATTGCCAATTAAGTCTGTCTCCTCGTTCTCTCAAGGGTTGAAGACTAATCCTAGAACTATAGTCGCCTATTCTCATGGGACTAAAAGTTGAAAGATTACAAGGTCTACAATCTCAAATCCCAATTAGGATCTTAATTATTTTCATATTAAAACCCTAATCTTCTACTAAGTCGCACTAGGTAAAGGTTCCGTCTCTTAACGCTTCCCTAGACCCTAATAAAGAGGATGAACGCTCTTTCGAGCATTTCATCGAGCATGTGACGTGCATAGTAGAATTCGCAATTACAAAACAAAGGGGAGGCGGGGATTGGGCCAATTCATGATTCAACCATACATATTCAACGTTAATCCCAACCTAAGTTGGAGGATTTGGCCTACAATCATATTTCCAACAACAAACACAACATTCAATTTAACAACCATGACAAACCTCAAAACAACCAAGAACAATAGAGGAGAGAGAATTAAGAACCTGAAATTGATATGACTAAATTCAAAGTAGCATAAACTTCAATCCAATAGCAAAATCCAAAGTCGAAATAAAACTCTCTAATGAAACCTAAAAATCACCTCTAAACGTACGTGAAAAGAGAAAACTGAATGCCTCCTCAAAACAGTCCTGAACGTAATTTAAATCGCGATGCGGAACGGGGGTGGCACGGTTGTGCCCCGAGGCACGGTGCGGCCGTGCTAAAACTCTGCCCGAAATACCCCAAAACTGCATAAGTGGCACGGGTGTGCCACACTTGGCCGCCCGGCCACTTGTGCCGGTCCGAGTGGGTTGGCTGTGCTACGTGGGTCCGATTCCGTGGGACTTCCGTGCAACGCTTTTTCGCAACTTTTCTCGCCTTCTTGGCACTCCTTTCTGCTAAATGTTGTTCATCTTTCCGTTTCTTCAATAAAGTTCCTGAAAATATCGAAAGATGTTATATGAGTAAAAAGTGCACTAAAGGAGGCCGATTTGACTCTTCCTTAACACGATCGAACGTGAAAACGCAGGAGAAAATGAGTCAAATAGGGGCTAAAAATGGGACTAAATAGAGGTTCATCAATATGCTCTAAAAGACTTCGTCCCCTCATAGTGCGCATAGGTTATATTTCTTTTTTTTTTTTTTTTACCCCAGTAACCTCTTAGATACATTGTTCTTCTTACAAAGTCGGACCTTACCTTCAAAGGTTATCTCCCTTGCGGTACTCATCTTTTGCACCAATTTAGACTTGTATTAATCATCTAAAAGTTGAATTTCATGCATGTGTTTCAAATCTACAATTATTCATTCACAATTTCATTGTATTGTCGTCTGGCATTTTGTTATTGAAATAATTATATTTTCCTTTAGGAGGGAAAAAACACAAAAGAAAAGCATTACTCTAACTTTGAAAATGGATATACTACAATCATTTCTACTGTTTATGTCTAGAAATCTAAAACCGCATCTGACCAAATTTTTGTACACAAAAAGAACTAATGACTATCTAGTAAAAGAATTTGTAACCCTTAGGTTCCGTTTAACCCTTAGAAAATTTGGTGAAAAGAAAAGTTGAAGGAAAAAATGTGAAGGAAAAAAAGTAGGGAGAAAGTGAGTTTTCTTCTTTTGTTTGGATTGAGGAAAAAATACAAGAATTTGGATGTTGATGAACTACTTAAATTGTATTGATGTTATCTAAGCACTGTGAGGTTGGAGAAGGTAGGGAATTTTTCTCAAACTTTCCTCACAATTTTATGAGGAAAATTTTATCACTTGTTTTTTATAATTTTTTTACCTAACTTTCCTTGATATTTTTTTTCTTTGTGATTTTCTCTAAACCAAACACAAGAAAAAAATAACTTTCCCAAATTATTTTCTTTCTATCAAATTTTCCAAGATCTAAACGGAGCCTTATAGTTTTTTGGATCTTTTCCTATGTTTGGCTTTTGGACTCGTAAGATCTACCCTTTTTGTCATTAATGATCACGCATTAACGGCCTTTCCAAGTCCACTGCCTTTGTTGCTGAATCACCAAAACAGAAGTCTGACAGTGGAGATCAGGTGAGGCTAGAAGATCACCGAGGATACCTAATTCTGGTACTTCACTCCACTGTTTTAGACCCGTAGTCTGTGGACAATCCATTTCATACCGTCTCCCCACTATGATTAGGTCAAAATCTTCTACAATATCCTTTAGTATGTAAGCAGTCTGTGATCCTTCTGTCACTGCTTCTTCCGCGAAATGAAATCGTGGGTTGCATTCGTACTCTTCGAGTACAGATAATACTGATGAATCTAACAAGTTCAGGCAAGGATCTTCTCCAGAGGCTATGATTCGAATCACCACCAACTTTTTTGCCTTTCCTCCTAAGGCCATCCTTTTTGCGAATGCCACTGCTTCTCGGTCATCATCCCCTCCAATAAAGATCACACCTACCATAATCCTATCATTTTCATCTAGTTCATTTTGTTTTCTCAATCTGGGATTTGATGAGGCCAACCTTGCTAATGTGGTTGGTGGCCTGACACTTCCCCTGTCAATAAGGATGCCAACTGAGCAAGGGGCTCGCTCAAGGATGCTGTGGTTGAGTAACCTTTGTGCATGGTCTTCAAAATCTGTTGAGCCATCAATGTTAAGCTTTCTGTGGAAGGGTAAGATTATGATGGATACTAGCTTGTCAAGGGCAAGGGTGCATATATCTTCGTGCATGGCCTTGTAAGGTGAGATTGCAGTGAACAAGTGCACGGCGAGGCGATCCATGTTGGCTTTGTGGAAAGTGTCAAGAGTCCATATGATGTCTTGAGAGTAGGTCACACTTGATGCCTTTCTTTGTTGCAAATCATGAGATATGAAGATGGGTTGGGCTCGTCCTACTAGCTTTATGAGGTGTAGAACATTAACAATTACACGGTTCTCCTTTGTAATTCCACAGAAACTTAGTAGTTTGATTAGGGAGGAGACATTATCCGGCCTATGAATGCAAGCAAGGATTCGAAGAGAAGCATTAGCTTTGCTATGCATAATGTCTCTCCTTTGATATCCCGCGTATTTCCTTAGAGGATGGTAAAGGAGCTTTATAACTATAGGTACTACTATTGCAGTAATGGTTGTAACTATGATTAAATACGCAAAAGTTGCATCATGAATCACCTGCGACCAAAATTATAAGTACTCAAAAATTAGTAGGATGAATGGTGTAAGTTTTCTTATTCCTTTATGCGTTCCATAGCACGTAGAAAGGATTTGCTTATGTCTGTACATGAATTAGTTGTACTTACGTTGTAGTCTTGACGGAACATGACATAAGTGGCAATATCAGTGATTCCTTTAGAACACATAATGGCAGCAAGAGCTAGAGAATCGGGCATGGCCAAGTTGTAGAACCTTGCACAGGCAATGCAAACAGCAAACTTCATAGCGAAAGCAGTGAAAGTGATAACGAGTTGCCCATGAAGCAACTCATCTTCAAGATTGATCTTACAAAAATCAGCCATCATAACAGTTATAGTGATAAAGAAAGGCATAAGCATCCCAAAGATAAAAGACTCAAACTTGTGAACTAGAGCAGAAGCCAAAGGAGGCCCCTCTGGCATGACTGCACCCACAATGAAACAACCCAAGACGACATTCTCTCCATATAAATCTGCAATCAGTCCTCCCACAAGTGTAAATACAAGTGCAAGGACTACATAAATGCTGTCAACTGGCCTCCCTTTTGGGGTCCATCTGATTATAAGTCTCATCAATGGCCGCACCAAGAATATACCCAGAATGAGTAAGCAGAAAGTACCAATAATCCTAGATGCAAACTCTTTCTTGGTGATGAGGTTTTGTATTAGACCAGCTAAGTTTTTTGACCTAAGTATGAGGTAAAACCTCACCAACTCGCTGATAATCCCAGAAGATAAGGCTAATCTGCCTAACTCCGAATGGAGGAGATTCAAATCATTAAGGAGAATTGCGATGACAGGAAATGTAGTTAGTGCAAGAAGGGTTGCAGATGAAATGAGCTCTACCTTCTGAGCTTGTTTTAAACGGCGAATAATGTATGTATAACCAAGTAGCTTATTCACAACCCATGGGATGACAATGACTAGTATCCCAATTGCAATAGGCTTTTTGCCGTTGCTCCTCATCATGGTAAAATCCATTTTCACAGCTATTAAGTATAAAGAGAGACACAAACCAAATATGCCTATAGTTTGCCATAGTTCATTGGTTATCTCTGGAAATATCAGTTCATGGGCTGCTTTCAGTACCTCGACTCTTCTAATTACTAGGCTTGGAGAAAGGAGGATGCCGGCCTATATATTTCACAATACAACATATCATCACTATCAGCATTTTTGGGGTGGTATTACAAAGGTAACAAAGAACTCACATCTCAAGTATGATATGATAAAATAAGAGGGAGAGCAATCATACATGAGAACACTTATTTTATTGAGACATTAGTTTTAATTAAATTAAACCACTAAGTGAGTATTTCAGTGGCGTTACATGGTATAAATATGTCATATCGATAAGCTAAAAACACATTATATGCCTACAATATGACACCGTACCCTTAATTTATCGAGACATTAGTTTCAAACCACTAAGTGGATATTTCATTAGGGTCATATAATTTAATCTTATGGCTTGCAAAAATAAGCTTGGCTTTAAGCAAGGTAGCAACTAGGTCTTTGAGTCCATGCTTCAACGTAACTTACCCCCCTTTTTGTGGGTCCCTGGACCCTATTGGACTTCCCCAAATAGGGTCCATGTGGGGTGCCCACTTAACATTATTGTTTTGAAAAGAGCTGGCGGAAAGAATAGCATGAATGAAGGACGCTGAAGTTTAATGCAACTTTCTTATGCAAAACTATAAACGAAGGCAGAAACAACAAAAAAATATGAAGACGTACCATTAGCTGGGAGACAAGGGGAGGAAGGCCAAAATGTTTGAAGAAAAGGTGATGCAGAGATTGCGTGACCAAGAATACAATAAGAAACTGAAATTGCAATATGTGAAATGACATTTCTGTCAAGTAAAACGGCCCTTGAGGATACCATCCTCTTACTTTGAAACAACCTGATGATGATGACGATGATGAAGAAGAATTTTGTGATGACATGTTTGTGTTGTAACTCATTTTTACTGCATGCTGTTTGCTGTTTGAATAAATAATGAAGAGACACAAAATAATTGATGAGAGAAGCAGAGAACTTCTCCTTTTCTTTATCTGTTTGTAGTTTTTTTGGCTGTGGAATTAAGGGGGCAGTTGGAGTTGGTTATAAGAAAGTTGCCTTTTATTTTCATCTGTTTAACTAGCTGTTCCCTTCAATCTATTACCTGGCTCGATCTCTACAAACCCAGGTTACAGTCAATTAATATTTACAGTGTATCCATTAATTTCTTTTGATGTTATGTTATTACTTCCTTTTTTGTTTTTGGTTAATTAGGTGATGCTGGCATGCATGGTGATGGAGAAGGATGAATTTTTCTTGAACTTACAGGAAATGAAGGGGCTTTTAGCAGATGGTTCCTCCAGCAAGAAAAAACTTGTCTGTGTAATAAAAGATTTCAATTGACCAGTATGGATTGAGGGGGGCATGTAATATTCATACACGTATGCTACGATATGTATGGTTCAATTCAAGGGTAAGTTCCTTTTAATCTTCGTGATTTGTAATATCTAATAGAATTTGAAGGCACAAATATTGAACGGTCCAACAAGCTCATGTTTGAAAGATAATTATATCTGATGTAAGAGCTCTTAAATTACATCCATCACTATTGATCCGGAAATTATGATCTTCTCAAGAGACCCAACCCAACCATGGGACAGGGCCACCCACGAGGGGCCCAAAACGGGATCCTTGGGGCTCATACTAAAGGCCCAAGCGGGATAAGTAGGCGACAATCCGCTTTGGGAGCCTCTCAAGTGAAATTACTATTCCACTCTTTGCTACAGGAGTTATAAATACTTATCTACCTACCTCGGGAAGAGGATTCGGACCGTGAAATATTAAACCCTGACGAGGATTGACTGTATCTTTTCTTATTGTATTTACATCTCTTGGACCCTCCTTTGACTTGACCGTCGGAGAGGCATTCCTCGGATCAGAACCCGGGGGTGCCTTTTTTTGCAGGTTTAACCAATGAAGGGAGCCCGCCAGCGAGTCGTCAGGAGCCATCCCGTAAGCCCGAATTCTTGCCCCACATCATCTTCATTGAGGTACGAGAAAGTTCAGGAACAGATTTGGCGCCATCTGTGGGGAAGGAATTGGTGAACGATCGTAGTTAGCGACGCTACGAGGGCACGAGCCAGAAGAGATAAAGCACCAGTAGTGGGGGCACCGGTCCCTCATGAGGTGGTGGACACCTCGGAAAGCTCTCGGATGGACCCCGATCTGGTTGATCAAACCCCAGTAAGACAGGAGGCTTACGTCACGGTAGACGCCCTCAAGAATTTCATGTCCACCATGATAGATGCCATAATGCAACAAGTATCTGAGTAGGTGAAGAAGGTTGTGGAGGCCGCAAGATCGGCAATGCCTTTTCCCCGTCTCGAATATGTGCCTACTAGAGGATGCGAGCCATCCCGTGGGCACAACCCTGCAACATCTCCCCGCTGCAGTGAGAGGGTGCAAGAAGCCCTTCTCGGCGGCGGAGACCAGCGGTCTCGGGAGGACAACCACAGTCGTTCAATTGGGGCCAATGCTTATCTTAACCATTGCTTAAGCCACGGGCGCCCAACAAAGTCAACCACTACCTCCACGCCCTATGAGACATAGTCTCAATGAACCGCCTGGTTCGAAGAGTAAGAATAAACCTCGGGCCCCCAGAGAAGAGCCTCCGAATGGCAGCAAACTCCCGAGCGCCGATCAGGCCGGGACTGCACCTGGAGTTCCCCTCACGAAGGGCACGACTTGAGGTCATGGCAGCGTGATCGCACCCCTCCCGTATCCCAGAGAGGTTGTCCTCCCTGAAGGAGTTCGTCGGTGGTGGAGGTCAAAAGACGTTCGGAAACCCCCGTCAAAGTATCCGGTACGGTCTCCTGGGTAGGGGTTGTCCCATTCTCCATTCCGTTCAGCGTGGAAATCATCAACACTCCAAGGTATGGAAAGGTGAAGATGCCCACCATGGACTTCTATGATGGCATAACTAACCCTGAGGACCATATGGGGGTGTACAAGGCGCAAATGTACGTCTAGGATGTGGACGACGCCGCGTACTGCCGATATTTCCCGGCCACTCTCAAAGGAGTGTCTCAGTCATGGTTTAACGGCTTGCCACTAAGAACCATTTCCTGCTTCCAGGATCTAGCGGGCAGGTTCATTAGCCAGTTTATCGCCAACTGAAAAGAGAGGCGAACCAGCATACACCTTTCCAAGATTAAGCAAGGCCCGTAAGAATCCCTGGCGAACTTCGTCAAACATTTCCACCAAGAGGCAGTCCACATTCCAGACCTAGAAGACGGGGTTGCGTACACTTCCTTTCTAAACGGCTTGAAGAGTGGGCGGTTCAAGTTATCCCCAGCCGAGCAGAAGGAGACCACACGGAAGCGCTCAGAAAAGTTGCAGACTTCATCCGTGCTACTGAAATCTGTAACAATAGCTCTAACACCCCAAGGAAAGGCAAAATCCCTGTAGACAGGAACCCGGAAGGGGGGACAAGAATCACGGCTCCGGAGACCGAAGGCTGCGCCTCGAGGTTGTTGATTCATGGTTTACCACAGATCCTCGAAACATCCTCATTGAATTAAGGGATCACCCCATGTTGAAGAGACCACCTCCCATGACCTCGGCGCCTAAACCCCAAAACGCCCGAAAATACTACGATGAGCAAAACGGACACACGACCGCCGATGTGTCGAGAGTTGAGGAAAGCTCTTCATGAGCTAGCAGACAAAGGGAAGATTGATCCATTCCTGAAACGAGGCACGCAGTTTTTGCGAAAGGATCGTGAACTTGCGTGGCTCGAACCATGAGACGAGGAATGTTCAATCGAGATAGTGGCAACTATTACTGGCAGGTATGCTAAAGGCACCACCCGGTTCGCATGGAAGGCTTAGCTGCGGGGGGCCCACCAGGTCCTTACAATGGAACAAGGAAGTCGCATCACAGTCCCCACCATGGTGTTCGGAGGGGAACAGGGCCCACGTTTTACATCCTCGCATAATGAGCCATTGGTAGTATAAATGAAGGTGGCTAGTGCGATTGTGCGAAGAATCCTCACCGACACAGGGACCTCCATGGACATCATCACATGGGACTGCCTAAAGAAGTTGACATATCCGGGAAGGGCATCGTCCCACTGGTCCACCCAATCCTGAGCTTTGGGGGACAAGAGGTAAACCCAACCGGAATGATTCGTCTCCCCTTACGCTTTGGAGAGAAGGGAAAGGCAAAGAATGTGGAGGTAGACTTTTTGGTCGTGGATGTCCCTACCACTTATAATATCATCCTAGGGTAGCCTACCCTGCACAAAGTAAAGGCTGTTATCACCCTCTACCTACTTCTGCTTCAATTTGAAGCCGATGATGGAAGTGTGGGCACGATGTAGGGAGACCAGCGCACAGCTCAGGAATGTTACCTAGTGAGCATTCGACCTCTCGTGGAATGGAGGAACAAGAGATGGTTGGGCAGTCTGTAGGTGACTGGCAAGAAGCCCCAGACCGAGGCTCCCCATGTCCCTCTACGGGCCACAAACTCGGTTACACACACCCTGGCCTCGACTGAGCCTAATCGCCCTCCCCCCGAGGTTGCAGAAAGTGTTGAACAAGTGCAGTTAGAGGAAAGACGCCCCGACCGCATGGTTCAGATAGACCAGGAAATAGAAGCTGCCACTCGTCACTCACTGACCTTGCTCCTCAGGGAATATTGGGAAGTATTTGCTTTCGGACATGAGGAAATTCCCGGCATTCATCAAGCCGTCATGGAACACAGACTAAATGTAGACCCACTTCACAAGCCGGTCATTCAAAAGAAGCGGCACATGGGCCCGGAGCAGGCGGCCGCAGCGACTGTGAAAGTTCAGAAATGGCTAGAGGTCGGATTCATCAGGGAATGCCAGTACCCCGAGCAGATCTCCAATGTGGTATTGGAAAAAAAGCCCAACGAGGTGTGGAGGATGTTCATAGACTTCACCGACCTAAATAAAGCCAGTCTGAAAGACAGCTATCCCCTCCCGAAGATCGATAAACTGGTAGATGCCACGGCGGGGCACGCCTTGCTAAGCTTCATGGATGCCTTCTCGGGCTACCATCAGATCCCCATGTGTCAAGAAGAACAGGAGAAGACCGTGTTCATCACCGACCGCGACCTACACTGTTACAAGATGATGCCTTTTGGGTTGAAAAATGCATGGGCTACCTATCAGCGACTCGTGAATAAATTGTTCAAGCCTCTCATCGACAAAACCATGGAAGTCTACGTTGACGACATGATAGTTAAAAGCAGGATCGATGAAGCACACGACAAAGACTTACGACAGACGCTTGACGTACTGCGGACCTTTAGGATAAAGCTTAATCCCAAAAAGTACGTATTCGGGGTAAGGTCGGAAATTCCTCATATTCATGATAAGTAGCCATGGAATAGAGGCCAACCCCGACAAAATCCATGCCATCCTGGACATGAGGCCGTCAAGAAACATCAAAGAAGTACAACGATTGACGGGGTGCATTGTGGCCTTGGGGCAGTTCATGTATAGGTCTGTAGACAAGTGTCAACCGTTCTTCCACGTCCTACGACACCGAACCAACTTCACTTGAGATTAGGAAGCCGACGAGGCCTTTCAGGCACTAAAGGCATACCTGGCCCAGCTACCTTAGATAGCCAGCTTTCTCATGCGGGAAATACTTTTGCTCTACCTGGCCGTCTCAGAAAGGGCCATTAGCGCAGTCTTAGTGGCAGACCGGGCAAAAGAGCAAATCCCGGTGTATTATGTAAGTCACGCCCTGGCGGGAGCCAAAACAAACTATCCCTTCACAGAAAAGTTTGCTTACGCACTAGTGATGGCTAGTCAGAAGCCGACTCTTGAAATGGGTCGTTGAATTGTCTCAATATGACCTGACCTTCGAAGCATGGTGAGTCATCAAAGCTCAGGCTCTGGCTTATTTCTTGGCCGAAGGAACCACCCCTACTCCAGACAATGATCCACCCCTCACCATGCAACCTCTGTGTCTAAGGATCATCTACAAAGGATGGAAGCGGAGCTGACCTCATCATTGAAAGCCCCGGCGGTGAGGTGTTTGATCATGCCTTAAAGTTTATGTTCAAGGCATCCAATAATGAAGCCGAATACGAAGCCTTAATAGCGGGGATAAAGTTGTGCTACACCACCGATGCCGACTCAGTCTGGGCATTCTCAGATTCTCGGCTAGTGGTAAGCCATCTCAATAGGAAATATGAGACCAAAAACGACACCATGGCGGCCTACGTTCGGCGCGTACGGGAGGCCACCAGACTGCTGAAACACTTTGCCATAACACATATCCCCCAGTCAAAAAACTGCCAGGCTGACACGCTGTCTAGAAGCTCCTCTGAAGACGGAAAATCCGAAAACAATAGATAGCGTTACATGCCATAACGAGCATAACGCTGAGCTGACTTAAGGATAACAATAGTTGCACGTTAGGATGTGAGGATGCCTCCCAACGCACATAACACTCCAAATTAAGGCCACATCTGAGTGTTATCAACACTCATGCTAACATGCACGCATACAAAGCGCTTGCTCAGTTCTCTTGACATGTACGTAACAATATTAACAAGGATGCTACGTCACATAATAAGGTATTGCCCAAAAGAGTTTTCAGTCAAGGGTAATAATCATTATTCACTTATAACTGGTTATTAATATATTAAGTAACATATGCACCTTGGCATGTAAGCATCCAATACATTTAATCTGACCCAGAGACTCACACTCAAACAACGTGACTTGATCATCAGTGCAATATAAATGCACGTCTTTTGACTTAACATTAAGGGTTTATTATCTAATAAGAAGGATCTTTCAATGTCGAACAAAACCTTTAACTCGCCGTTTTGGCATACCTTCAACTTTCAATGTCTCTAGGTCTCGATAGAAAAGTAATTTGGCTGCTTTTAGCCCCTTTCCCTACTAACCATTCATCACGTTTGCTCGCTCCGTGAAGCCTGATGAGCAAATCGTACCCTAGAGGCAAGAAGGAGCTCAAAATTCAAATATTTCCAATCATTTGAGTCCAAATCAAGTGTACTTTAAATCTTGACACTGAATCACTAAAGCATAAATACGAGATAATCATCATTTAGCTAACAACCAGCCCACACGCAAAACACAAGTCATTCGCTCGGTGCTCTAGCAGCAACTCATCCTTTCAAATGTTTAGCTGGCTCAAGCCACACATAGTCAGCTAAACACAATGGCTTTCATAACAAAGTACATTTGCGCAGAAGAGCACATCAAATAGCAATTCATCATAAAGCATTCCTAGACCACTATATGCAATGCAGGACTTAGGTCACGGCCTATGGTCGCAGGACCTTGCTCTGATACCATCTGTAACGCCCCCAACCAAGGTTAGGAGTGTTAACGTTGTACTTTGATTTTCTTTAAATCTTGGGACGAAACGGGCAGAGTTTTCCCTGAAAACTGACCGTTTCTCAGGCTTAAAGCCTTACATTAAATTCCCTGAAATTAAACGCAATAATCAAACCAACTCAACGGCTACTCGTCGGAGTTCACGGCTCTACGGGCCACCCCCCCGGAGCATATCAACCAGCACAGTTCAATACTAAGGTAATGGAACAATAAAAGTACAACTCCACGGACCACACGTCCGAAGTACTGGGGTTACATCCCAACTATAAACAACCTGAGCTAAACGATAATCGGCTAACATGGCCGTACAGAGCGACTCTAGATGATATGCAATACATGCACACAGGGGCTTAGATTTCATAACAATACAATTGCAACTCACACAAATAGAGCATGTAACTTTGTTCCTAGAATAGCAATGACTTCATCTCGGCTTACTTGGACAGACTCTTACCTGCTACTTCAGAAACCTGTGAAGGGAACAGTGATAGATGGGAATGAGCAATTATCGCTCAGTAGATAACCCCCTCCCCCAAAACAATACTTAAAGTGCAATAGTTTATATGTATATTATAACTTATATATAACCTATACATATAACTTGAATATTACAATATTAAAGTGCAATATTAACTTACGAAAGTTGTTCGTAATTCCTTCCCTTTGAAGAAACTCACCTACCTTACGATATATTCCACCACAATGTAGGGGGAAATAGCAGTCGCTTCCACAACTTAAACTCTAAAATAGCCATACTCAATAAATTTACCATAGGAAATTCATATAAACTCATAAATTCAATGAAAAGAAAGGGCTTAACCTTATACACCACTTGTTGGGATTGCTGACATGAAAGACTTACTTTGTTTCATATAATTTATGCCGATAAATATTGAAATTTTGTTGACGATGCTGTCAAGTGACAGACTATATGAATTTAGCATATACACTAGAATAACCATCATGTTCAATGCGATAGAGTCGCTAAACTAATGTTTTCACTACACCATATGGTAACAGGTCATGTACAGAAACAGATCTCCATGTTAAAACATGGCACGATAGCTCTAATGTATGCTATTGATGTAGCATATACTCTTTGAACTATACATGCTTGTTTATTAAAGTATACTGGTCTACAAACTGTTATATGAACTGAGATTCTCTATTGTCCTGGTGGATAAGCTCTGATATCTATATGTTACCGTGTCATATGATGATATATATATATATATATATATATATATATATATATATATATATTATTGTTATTGTGTAACGTATGACTTTGAATCTTCTGCCTACTGGCAGAACAATAAAACATTGACTTTGAATCCTCTGCTTACTGGTAGGACAATGAATCACTGAATGTAAATCCTCTGCCTACTGGCAGAGCAATGAACATTGAACTTTGAATCTTCTGCCTATTGGTAGAACAATAAAATATTGAGTTTTGAATCTTCTACCTACTAGCAGAACAATAAAACATTAAACTTTGAATTCTCATGTAAACTTCGATAAAGGGTATTGGGTTGCCTAAGTCGACCAAGGCAATGAATACGGCATAATTGGTCGCTCAATACTTAAGTCCTTTCTTAAAGGATTCCTAGACATGTAACCGGCCGTCTACCTTATTCAATTGAGCAATCCGATGATTTAAGATTATTTCATTACTAATAACTTGTCAATTAAAACAGGCAACTGATAAACTTTTAAATACACTTTGAAATCATACAAATAAGCATTCACATACTTTTAAAGATCTCTAAGACTTGAAGTCAATGTTATCTCACCCATTCATCAACTCAGGAGAAAAGGATTTCACATAGCACATATAGTCATATCATGAACTCATACTGTTAACCGATTCCCCAAGCATAACGTAACCCACACGATTGCAATTAATGTCAACATTACTGTAATATATATACGCACCATTGACAAATTGCAATATTCGATAAACTTCATGTAATCAGTAAACTTTATATTTTATCATATAGTCGATAAGTCACATATAATTCGATAAACATATATAATCGATAAATTTCATATAATCAAATATATAATGAATAATCTTCATGTAATCGACAAACCTTATATAATCAATAAACTTCTTATAATTGGGAAACTCTATATAATCGAGAAACTTCATATAATCGATAAATCATTAAACTCCATATAAATCGATAAATCACTAAACTTCATATAAATCGATAAATCACTAAATTTCACATACATCGAAAATCACTAAATTTCATATAAATCGATAATTACTAACTTTCATATAAATCGATAAATCGCTGAACTTCATATAAATCGATAAATCACTAAATTTCATATAAATCGATAAACGCTATATAATCGAATAACCCTCATAATCTCATATAACCGATTATAATTCAATATAGTTTCAATAAACTATATATAATCGAATAAATTTCATATAATCGATAAACTTTTGTTCAATACGATCAAGATATATATATACTAGGCATTGTTCAGTTTACACTGCAGTTTTTTCAAGTCACTATAATCAGTTCCAATTCAAACTGAACGAACTATTATCGATAAAATTTCATCGGAATTAACAACAAATAGGAGGAAGAGGAAACCCACCTCGAACCCAAGCTAAAGGACCCGTTTTAGGGTTTGATTTGGGTTGGCTCGGTGTGGATTCATTCCTTTGTTCCCCAATCTGCTAGCCACTGCTCCTTAGCCTACCACTGCCGGCGAACCACGGAGGAGCCGCCGCGTCGACCGCCGGGACCTCTCCCGCGGTCTCTTTCTCCCTCTCTGACTCTCTTGTTGCCCGTGTGGGTCTGGCCCGGGCTGCGCGGTGGGGGACAGCCAGGGGCGCAAGGCCGGCCACCGGCGAGCCTCACCTCACCTCCCCACCGGTCGCCTCTCTCTCTCCTGAGGTGTGTGCCACCGGTGCTGGGGTCGGGGACCTCCCTTCTCGTGATTTTGTTTGGCCGAGGAAAAGAGCAGGGGCCTCCACCCCCTTCTTGCCTTTTATATATATATTTCTTTTTCCTTTTTCTTTTGTTTTTTATAATTACCTCATCACATCGTAATGAATGCGAGTTTATTCACTTGTCACATCGTAATTACTACCCAACGTTCGATTCAATAAATCGCAGGACTAGTCCCAAGAGTTGCCAGTCCAGCCATATTCAGGAATCTACTCAAAGTAGTGCCCGATAATAACCCTTAATGACAGTAAAATAAGAATATATTCTTCTCAATAAAAACAGTACTTTAAGAATGCACATAGATATTATTTCTGTTTTATTTATAACGATATAAAATAGTAGAATTGGCTTAACGAAGGGGGATAAAAATCCCGGGTGTTACAGCATAGCAAGCTCACAGCCAACTAGGAAGGCCCGTACAAGGTCATCGCTCAAGTAAGGCCTGACACATACCGCATTCAACACACCAATGGCACACTCATACCACAGACTTGGCACAACAACAATCTAGGAAAGTACTATTCATAAGTTTTCCCTTTGTGAACAATCAATTACCATGTACTACTGCTTTGCACGAAATAAATACAACACCTATGAATGCAGTTCCACAGGCAGCACCATCCAAACACTCTTAGCTCCAATGGGGGGCTAGGGGTCCTTAAGCAAGGCCCCATGGCCGATCGCTATACTTTTAGCCCCAATGAGGGCTAAGGGTCCCTGAGCACGGCCTTATGGCCAATCGCTATACTCTTAGCCCCAATGAGGACGAATGACCCTCAAGCACGGCCTTATAACCGGTCGCTATATTCTTAGCCCCGATAAGGGGTAAGGGCCCTTAAGTACGGCCTCATGGCCGGTCACTATATGCTGAGCACCAGTGGAGGCTTAGGGTCCTTGAGGACGTCGTCATGGCAGGTCGCTATACTCTTAACCCCAATAGGGGCTAAGGGCTTTTAAGTACGGCCTCATGATCGGTTGCTATACTCTTAGCCTCAATGGCAGCTAAAGGTCACTGAGCACGGGCTTGTGGCCGGTGGCTATAATCTTAGCCCCAATGGGGCTAAGGGTTCTTAAGCACGGGCTTATGGCTGGTCGCAATACTCTTAACCCCAATGAGGGCTAAAGGTCGTCGAGTACGGCCTCATAGCCGGTCACTATATTCTTAACCTCAATGAGGGCTAAGGACCCTTAAGCACGACCTTATGGTCGGTCGCTGTACTCTTAGCCTCAGTGAGGGCTCAGGTTCGTTGAGCACGGCCTCATGGTCGGTCACTATATTCTTAGCCCCAATGAGGGTTAAGGGTCGTTCAACACGACCTCATGGTCGGTCGCTATACTCCTGGCTCTAATGGTGGCTAAAAGCACGACCCTAAAGGTCACCAAAAAACATTGTCACACAACTTGGTCTTTCGCTTCGGGGCTACTATCCCACAAAGCATAAGCAGGGTAATACAAAGAGAAACAACAAGTAAACTAAACGAGCGACAAAAGGAAGAAGCGCTATTGCCAAAAAATAAACACCTTTCATTGATAGAAGGGAAGAGTACAAACACTAACGTAAAGCTAGCAGGCCAAAAAGGTACAATGAGGGGAAGAGTAAAAAAGGTTGCATATCAGGTTCCCTCCCCGTCAACAGGACCTTCATCATTCGGTGTCCCTTTCTTTCCATCTAGAGGTCTGGTTCCCTCATCTTCATCCCCTTCACTAGAGGGTGGGATAAACTCCACCTCTTCGGGGTCCTGGCCCTCAGCCTCGGCCCGTTGGCGTTCCTCTACATAGTGGATGTAGGCCTCGAAGTAATTGTCCTCTTGGAAATCAGGGGCTAATGTCGTCAAGACCATGCGGAGGAATCCCATAACCTTATCGCGGCCCCACTGGTGGCCTAACTCCTTGGCCTTGGCCGCCTTCTTGACCCCCGCTGTGGTCTCAGCTTTAACCTTCGCGAGTGCAGCCTTGGCTTTGGAGAGCGCCTCATTTAACCTGCCTTGCAGGTGTTTCTTCTCGGCCTTCCAAGCATCTTTCTCTTCCCTCAACTTTTCCCAGCGGTGCTTATACTTGGTCGCAGCCTCGTTCGACCTCCTATGCTCGGACATAGCCTTTATTGCCCAAGTGAGGGCATGTGAAACAATTCACAAAGAGTTAATAAAGTATGAAAGATAGAGAATGACAAACAGGAAAAGGAGGAGTACGTTTCACCTACCTCAGCCACAACCACCTCATCCTCGGTGACCTTAGGGGGCTCTGAAGTCCTCGAAGCGCCAAGTCCCATGACTTGGCCAACTCCCATGACTTGGCCAACTCCCAAACCAATTCCAACTTGGCAGCTGAATCAGCTGCTAAGAAGCTTGTAGAGCGCGCTCGGGTACCTGTGGGAGTTTCCCCCATGGAAAATGAAGCCGCCTGTGCAACCTTAGGAGTACTGGGGACCTTGGGCCTGGCCATCGACCAACTAGTCTACAGAACGAGTCGGAGGAGACGACCCGCTGACTTCCTTCCCTTTAATAGAGGTTGGGATAGAGGCAGCGGTGTCGTCCTGGCGATCTTTGATCCGTGCACGCTTGTGCCTACCCGTGGGGGTTAGACTTATTACGTGCTTCTTCCCGTGTGGCACTAGAGGGGATGCCTACAACAAGGGGAGAAAGTTAGTCTCCAAATACAAGTAGTGCAACATTGGGAAAATCCAAAAGTCGAGGCTTGTACCTTTTTAGCCGCCACATTCACAAGGCCGGCCCTCACTTCCTCCCGGCGGCGTTCGGCCTCGGCCGGTATCTGTTTGGAGATGGCATCTTCGCTCTCGAAGGGCGTCAGCTTTGCCCTCGCTTGTTCTGTGCAAAATAAAAAAAGAGTTAGGTAAGAACCAAACGAAAAGGCCGACCAAGGTAGGGATGTTGAGTACCCTTAAAAAAATTCTTAAGGATTAAGAGGCCTGCAGCGGTCAAAAAGAAGTTGCTCTCGAAAAATTTTAACATAGGGAGCCAATTCCAGAGCTCCCTATCACTAGATTTACTCTTCCTTTTCTTAGGCCCCTGTGTCAATTTTATCACATTGGCCATAAATTAAGGAATAGGCCTCGGGTGGTCATCCGTCCGTATGTAATAAAGAAAGTAATGAGTCGTCCACCTCTCCTCATTAGACATCCCCCCAAAGGGATTCCCAATTGGCTTCCCTTCATTCCAACCAGGAAGATCCTCTTAGCCCAAATCTTGGTGGACAAAGAGGAAATCATACTTCCAATGCTTCACTTTGGACTTCTTCTCAATGGTCGTCATGTAACCTGGTTAGTTGTTAAAACACCACCCTAGGTCCCCGGTCTCCTTAAGAGCCCTTTGGATTAAATGGACCAGGCCAAATGCTCGAGCAGTACAAACAAGGCCGCACAGCTCGCATATCGCTATGAAAGAGCATATGTTGTGTCAGGATGTGAGCACAATCTGTGCGGGCGCAAACTCAAACTTATTCAAAATCTCCACAATCACCGGGTGGAGAGGAAACCGTACGCCATAGTTAAAGGCCACTTGATAGATCGCAATACACTTCTAGGGCGGTTCATTTACCATAGTGTCTGCCTCAGGGATTACAAAACTATATCCCGCAAGCAGAAGGTACTTTTTCTCCAAGGTTGTTCTCTCTAGGGAAGGCGTGACCTTCGGATTAGGAACATGCGTGCTTAGCCTGTCCTGAGGGTCCGAGCGAGATGGAGCCCCGGGGACTACCAACCCATCAGCTACGATCTCCAAGATCGGCTCTCTTGGGGTACTGCCCTTCTTCTGAAGCACTGACCTTCCCGAGGCACTAGGTGCTCCCCGTGACGAAGAGCTAGTCGACGTCCCATCTGAAGAAGAATTGGTCGACGGTCTATCTGAAAAAGAATTAGTAGACGTCCTATCTGAAGACGAGCTAGCGGATGTTCCAGCCGAAGAAGAGTTAGAACTATTAGATAAAACCTCGAACCCCGACCTTTGAGAAACTGAGGCGAAGCAAAAATTACGTCCGGTAGTCCCTTCGGCCAACAGCTTATTGGGAGTTCGGACGCAAGGGGTAGACTTGGTCTTCGCCATTCGTCGTGCCTGGAAATCAATCATAAAGTCAGCTATAGTGATTTCCTATGGATACGAGATCTCTTCATCAATACAAAGGATATTGGGAGGGAAGGAATACTCGCAGCTAGACCATGAAAGGATGTCGGGCTCAAAAATCTACATCGCATAGGGAATCTTTTTGAGTTCCCTAAACTTGTTTTTTAGGGGAAGGCTCGCCACAACCCGGCCATCGATGAAGGTCGGGAGGCTAGGAAGCTGCGTATGGAAACTGGTCATCTGGGGCTCGGCCAGTCCTTCAGGGACGTCCCCACTTGATGAACAGGAAGAAGACATAATCACGCAAAATATAATACAACAACAATCCTTAAAGGAAGTACAAATGTGTACCTACAAAAGATGAAGAAGGTTGAAGAGGAGGTTGAAGGCATGGATGAAGGCACACACAAGTCATTTGAAGATTCAAAGGAGAAGGTTGAACATGCTACAGTAAGTTTGAATATAGACTAAAGGGGTGGCAGAGCTTCTCTCTCTAGAACTCCACTTTTCTCTTTAGAAGATTTTTGGGGACAAAATAAATGACTCGCCTCAAAGGACCCCACTACGCTTATATAAGGGAAGTAAGAAGGGAAAGAAGGCAGGCGTTCTTCCTCAGAAAGTCCGAGGGGCGACATTCTGACATGCAACACCTGAGATGACATGTGGCTGTTAGGAACCACCCTTGATCGTTGCGCCTTCCTAAGCCCAGGGGAAGGGGATGATCCAGCCACTTGGCCCAAGGGCGTGTGGTGCACCTGTAGCTCCAGCGAAGGCTAAGGACCGTGCAGCTCGGTCTAGGGATGCATAAGCACGACCTTAGGGCTGGTTGCCCCACTCTTAGCCCCAATGGGGGCTAAAGGTCCACGAGCACGGCCATGCGGTCGGTCGATATACTCTTAGACCCAATGAGGGCTAACAGTCCATGGGTACGGCCTGAGGGTCGGCCTCTACCTTCTTAGCCCCAATGGGGGTTAAGGATCCATGAGCACAGCTGCAGGGCCGACCGCTACCCTCTTAACCCCAATGGGGGTTGAGCCCAGGAGCACGACCTTAAGGTCTG
This sequence comes from Selenicereus undatus, assembly GCA_017589665.1. NCBI lineage: Eukaryota > Viridiplantae > Streptophyta > Magnoliopsida > Caryophyllales > Cactaceae > Selenicereus > Selenicereus undatus. Next base: position 108,638,678 of record JACYFF010019584.1, on the reverse strand, counting down.
TTGCTCCACTCTTAGCCCCAATGGGGGCTAAGGGTCTCAGAGTACTGCCTTATGACCGGTCACTACACTCTTAGCCCCAATAGGGGCTAAAGGCCCATAAGTATGGCCTCATGGCCGATCACTATTCTCTTAGGCCCAATTGGGGCTAAAAGCCCTTGGGCACGACCTGAGGGTCGATCGCTACACTCTTAACCCCAATGGGAGCTAAGAGCCCAGGAGCACGGCCATAAGGACAGTCGCTACACTCTTAGCCCCAATGGGGGCTAAGAGCCCAGGTGCACAACCTTAGGGTCGGTTGCTACACTCTTAGCCCCAAAGGAGGCTAAGGGTCTAGCCCCTCGATCTAGAGGCTAAGCAATACACGACTATGGTGATAGACCGAACATTACTCAGCCGACCCACGAAAGACTAATCCATATGAAAGTATCGAGCAGAACCAAAAGATATCAAGCAATAGATCAAGTTCGGATAAACGAGATAACTGTTTTATTACTCAAAATGCATAGCTACTAGTCAACTTTTACAAATGATGAAGCTGGCAACAAAGGAAACAAGATACAATGAAACTTCTATGCCTACTCTTCATCGCTTGACGCGGGAGGGAAGTCACTAAAATCGAAGTCTTCAACTGGGTCGCTCGATGCTGCAGGATCCACGGGTGGATTCACAAGGCAGTGGATATGAGCCATTCGAAGCCTTATCTCGGTTCCCCACAGCCAGGTCTCCATGATATTCCAGTTCAGGCGTCGTAGGACCGACATTATGCAGTTCATGTTGATCCTACACGAAAGCCCCAGTATTGCAGTGTCATTCAGGACCATGGCATAGAAGATCACCTATACCATCTCTGGAATATTGGAGTCATGGGCGTACTGCGTCACCATGCTGAGGTCGAAGCTCGGGAAGAGGTCGTGATAGTCCTCAGGGAGCGGGTTTGGGCGGAGAGCCAAAGACTCTCTCAGAGACCAGCGAAGAGTGTCTCGAACGTATTCGGTCACCTGCTTGGTGCTGGTGAAGTTTGGGAGCAGGATCATTTTCCTTTTCTCCCTCTGTCTCTCTCTCTCTCAAAGGCTAAGGAAATTTGTTAGATGTCATCTATTGAAGAAGCCTCCCCTCCCCCTTTTATAGTGAGGGGAAGGTAGCCTAAAGGACAGCTCACTTCCCAAGGTGACACCCGGCCAATTCGCTTTTGACACGTGGCCCCTGCGATATGGAGTTAAAAAGAAAAAATATATAAAGTAAACTAAGACAGTTGGGCCCATCCTACGGGCTCCCTGGAACCCGACCATCGGCTAGGTTTAAGGGAAGGCGTGAAGACCCCGAGAAATCATTCAAAATGTGAGCGCAATAGATTCTGCGAAGAAAAAGTCCCTAGGAAAAGGGAGTGACATTTTATTATCAAGACTCACAATCACATACGTGCCTCTATAAGAATAAATGTAAAGAAGTATAAAATAGGAGGACCCTATGAAAAATCTAGCCCTACTCATCATCACTATAAGGGGGTGGGGGATCATTGGAGCCCGAGTTCTCCTCTTGGGCATTCATAGGCTCACGGGCACCCCCCGGGGGGGATCGTTGATGAAGTTGTGCCCCCAGAAGGCCATGCCTGTTAACGTACATCCAAGACTCAAAAGACGTCCATCACAACCCTTCAAGGGACGCCTTCAATTCGGCAATAATAAGCCCACTCACGATGCCTAATCTTACAGCAGCGTTAAGCAACATGGCATAGAAGGTGGCCTAAACCATTTCGAGTAGTTCGAAGTTGTGTGTGGCCTCCTCCGCCTTGGATAGAACAAAGTGCGGACATAGCTCCCGGTAGTCTTTTGGGAGTGGACGTGGAGGGCGTGAGGCTCTTCTCCAATACCAACGGAAATTTTCCCGTACGTAGTAAGTCATCTCCTCAGTCCCCCTAAAAGGGGGAAAGGCCATGGTTATGATCACAAACTAGGACTCTGGCCGGAGCTACAAACTGAGTCTCTTTCACTCTCTCCCTGAAAACTTTTATTCCTATCTAAGAACTCAGGAGCGCTTTCGAGTGACCCTTCATAGAGATGCCTACTCCCTTTTTATAGAGAAAAGGTAGAAGGGGATAAAGGGGGATCGCCCATTCCTAAAAGTACCCAATGTCAGGCGCCACTCAATTTTCGCCACGTGGCGTTAAGTGGCAGGGTGCCTGTTCCCTATGTCGCAACAACTAATATCCGGCCTACAAAGGGGCCTTGACATCGCCCACTTAGGATTTAGGCCTAAAGGCCGAGCTTCGCAGCATCACCTAAGCAAGTCGCAATGATAGGGCCGTTTGGGTGACAACAGTACATAGGAATGCAAAGATTAAGGCAACGCCCCTGCGAGGCAAGCTTTCATTTTATTGCAAATGCTTACCCAAAAAAAAGAGAGAAAGAGAGAAAGAAAAGAAAGATGACAAAGGCTGAAGCTTGGGTGTACGCTTCAACAATCACCGCTATTTGAGCCTCACTCCTCGTTGTCATCACTCGGAGGAGGGGTTTGGCCATCAAAACCTGAGCTCACCTCCTCATCCGAGTCACTGGACTCCTCCTGTCGATGGGCTTCCATGATCCTACCCCTATAACGCCCACTCCATGCCTGAAAAGCGTTCCACCGCAACTTTTCAAGAGCCGACTCTGTTAGGCAATAATTTGTCATATTTTACATGCCCCTTTTACCTCATTTTTAGCTCGTACGATAATGTAATCTTTAGGATTTTTGCTTGTTTTCTTTACTTTTGAAGGTAATAAGATCAATGAAGCAAATATCACAAGAAGGAGCGAAGACGGACAAAAAGTGCGAAAGAAGGCAAGAAAGGACGATAAGTAATCGCCGTGCGACACCCTACTGTCGCCACCCCTGCAGGTGGCTGGATAGGGGGCCATGATGGCCACTTGTAGCGAACGCGACAACCGGTTGTTGCAATGGCGACGACCGTCGCCCCTTTTGCTTCCCCGCGCGCTGCTTTGACTGTCTTGTTTCCTCTTTAAAAGGGGTGTTTTCGGGACTTTTTGGGGCGTCTTTTTGGCCATTTTTTAGACTAGTTTAGGTTAGATTTTAGCAAATAAAAACCTCAATAGGAGGATTAGATTAGGAGATTAGATTGTATTTTGGGATTCAAGCTTGTGGATTTCAAGTTCATTCAATCAATTCAAGCCTAAGTTTCCCTTTTCTCTCTCTCTTTATTTCATGTTTGTTCTTGTTTTTCTTTTGTTTAATCTTGTTAGTTTACATTATATTTAGCTTAAATGTTTAGTTTTTATTATGATTTTGTGTTCATTAGTTGTTTTAATCCATGTTAGACTAAATTAATTTCCTCATTGTTCATGTTTGATGAGTTATCTGTTAGCTTAGGTTTAGTTTGGGGTTTTTGCGCTTTGTTGATAATTAGTTATTAATCTTGGTTGCTTGGATTGTGATTAGCCTTTGATGGCTAATTAGACTTGTATTGGACCTAACCACACCTAATTCTCGCTTAGAGTTTACAGTTTTCCCTTACGCCCGCCAAGTGTTCGATGAAATGCTTGAGAGAGATTTCATTGTTATTTTTGGGCGATAGACTTTTGCCGAGAGGTGAGGCCGATTAGCTAGCGTGGGAGAATGGATAGCCGGGCTCGGGACATGAAAATAGTCCCGATTCTAGCTAGGTTCGAGGGTTGCTATGTTTGGGGTCTAATTGGACTAAACCCATGAAAATAGGTGATTAGGCTAATTAGGCTAGCTCATGACCCTTGAGAGAGGGCTTGGGTGACCTTTGATGGTGCAACCGACCATCTCTTATTCTTAGTGGACGCGGGTAGGTTAAGACTCCTTTTGTCTATTTAGTTAATCAATTGGTTAAATCATAGTCTCAAGCCACCTCTTTTGCTTTCATTAGTTTAGTTTAGCTTAGATTTCATTTCCTTTCTTTCATTTGGCCTAGATTGAACACTTACGCTAATCCCGGTACTTAAAACCCAACTCCTTATGAACGACACCCCGAGTACTCAATGGTAGAGCCTTATACTTAGGGTTTATAAATTTAAACTCGAATTCTTCGCATCAGAGTCCATTACCGAAATCATCCATCCGCTCAGCACACCGAGCTTCACGGCTTCATTAAGCAACATCACCATGAAAACCACCGGGGGTAGCTCGTGGACCTCGTAATCCTAAGCATACTCTTCGGCCACAGCCAAATCGAAGTCTGGGCATAGCTCTTTGAAATTGTACGACAGAGGCTCGGAGGGGGGGACACCACCTCCCTATGGTACTATTCAAAATGGCCTAAAACATAGAGTGTCATCTCGTCCGTCGTCAGTGAATGGGGAAATCCCATATTGGCCTGGGGAGATGTTCAACGCAGAGGACACACAAAGGTCTAGTGCATAATCGACCTGTGGAGTGACGACCCTTTATACCCAAAGTGGGAGGAACCTCGTAATGCCAGCCAGCATCGGAAATATTAACTGGCCTCCAGGTGTCAGAACAAGAAAGGATAACCGGGTAAGGACGGACCATTTTCCTAAGCCCACCGACCTAAGATACGTTGAAAATTACTCCACATTTCACCTGACTATGAAGGCAGGCCCCCGTCCAAGTAACATGTTGGGGGCTAAGTGATCCGAAAATTATGATCTTCTTAGGAGACCCAAGGGCACCCAACCCACAACTAAAAATTTAGATTATTCCGTTAAAGCATGACATCATTCCGTCGGACCCTTTTTTAAAACTCGGCAGCCCGACTTCTTTCTTCATTTTGGATGGGTGTTTGAAGTTCGAGTTAGAGAGAGAGAGGCGATCGCTGAGCCTTGAACCACCGCTGCAACGCTGCCATCCGCCGCCACCGTCAACCCACCGCCGGTCATCCTCAATTCCACCGCCATTTGTGGCCTTTTTCATTTTATAATTTCAAGTAAGTGATATTAGTTTAGTTTATAGTAGATTTTTTAATGAATTTGAGAAATTTGATATAGAATTTAACAATTATGTGATAATTTGTGTTGGTTGTAGAAATTTTATTGAGTAATTTGTTGATTTTGAATTTTGTTGTGTTGATGTGAATGTGAAAGTAATTATTATGTATTATTAGTGATTGTTGGGTGTTGTTAAAATTTAATTGAATGTTATTTTTTGTAATTTATGATTTGTAATTTTGAATTTGTAAGTATATAGAATTTATTATTGAAAATGGAAGTTTGAATTGAATGCTATTGTAATTGGGTTGTTCAAGCTGCCCAATTTTTTTTACAAAAATTGAGAAAATTTCCGACGGACTTACCGACGGGACGGCGGATTTATCGACGGAGTTTCGACGAAATTCAGACGAAATTAGATTTTTTTTTAAAAAATTCTTTCGTTAAAAAAAAGGGGGCATCCGACGGACCATTTCCGTCGGACGCAACCCGTTTCGTCGATAGTGCGTCGGAACGGGTGTCCGACGGAATCCTCTGTCCATTGAAACAGTTCCGACGGACTGATAAATTTCGTCGGAACCCGTTCCCGACCCCAGTTATTCCGACGGTCGGAATCGGTCGGAGTATCCGTCGAAAAATGAATTTTCCGATCGAAAAAATCACTTTTTCGATCGAAAATTCGGTCGGAATAAACAGATTTTTTAGTAGTGATCGTGGAGCATGCCAAACCAAGAACTAGGAGGATTCGGACCTTGAAATATTCGGACCATTTGCTACAAGAGCTATAAATATTTATCTACCTACCTCGCGAAGAGGATTCGGACCTTGACATATTCAACCTTGACGATGATTGATTGTATCTTTTCTTATTACATTTACATCTCTTGAACCTTCCTTTGACTTGACCGTCGGAGAGGCGTTCCCGGGATCACAAATCGGGGTGCCTTTTTTTGCATGTTCGACCGAAGAAGGGAGCCCGCCAGCGAGTCGTCAGGAGCCATCCCGTAAGCCCAAATTCTTACCCCTCATTATCTTGATCGAGGTACGAGAAAGTTCTAAAACAACTATGGTCTCCCTACAGATGTAATAAATTAACTGGTTCAAGATTTGGTCCCCTAGATTTTCATAAATTGTCAAAATATTTTACAATACAGTGGTTCGGCTAATTTTATTTTCCAATCTAAAGCATAGATAACCAATGAATTTAATAGATAACGGATTCTAAATCCATACTTGCTATTTAGGCCCTGTCCTTTTTTTACAATTGGGAGGATTTAATTTACAACTTACAGCTCTTTAAAATTTCGTACAGTTTCTTACATCTTTAACATCTACTTACATCTTTAATTCTTTCATTGAAGGAATTTTTATACAAATAATTTTTACATAATTAATTTTTACATGATAATTTACAAATTAGGAAAATTTTGAAGGAGATTGCTTAAAGTTGGTTGAAGTGAGTTTTTTTTGTTTTTGTTTTTTTAAGTGAACTGAAATAGATTGAAGTGGGCTGAAATTAACATATTGAAATTTACCAACGAAAAGAATAAAGCTCAAAAACCTGAGAAAAGTTGGCGACAATTTCACATAAACTCAGTTTAAAGTTTAACCCTTCATTAGCAGCCCTCAAGCGAGGACCACTTCTTCCGCTACTCGACCGGCATTGGATCTGTTCCGGCGATGTCCTTGCCGTCTTATTGAGTTTCTAGTCCGCTGCCTCCTTCAATGGCTTCTTTAAATTTCAGTTTGCCGCCTACGTTGACTCTCCGTCGCCTGAAATAGGATCATCCATGTCCTCTTCTTCCTCAACTTTCAAATCTGCTCATATTAGGAAATAAATATTATTAGGAAATAAATATTGTAAATATTTATTCTTCAATATTTAGCAAAGTTCTTTGACTTAGAATAGGAAACCTGTATACTAAGCTAGGGTTAGTTTTATTGTATTATGGGCTTGTATACAAATACCACCAAGTGGTACACGGCTGAGGCAAGCAAAGCAATATTCTAATACATTCATCTTCCTTGAGTTTGCTCTTTTATGATACCAGAGCCTATAATGCAATAAAACTAACCCTAGTTTAATATACAGGTTTCCTATTCTAAGTCAAAGAACTTTGCTAAATATTGAAGAATAAATATTTACAATATTTATTTCCTAATAGCTCAAGATTTTAACATAAAGTGGCTAAATTTGAGAGTCAATGGGATCGTCCATGACACTTCGATTGAATACGTTGGCGAGTTCTCTGGCTAATGAACGGGAAGGTCGAGGAGCGGGAGAGGAGAGACAACGGTTTTGGAATGGTTGCGCCGTGTGCGGCTGGTGAAATTGGAGGTGGCCAAGTAGGGATCGAGAGTTTTTTTTTTTAATTATTATTATTTTCCACTTGTTTTTCCATTTGTTTTTCTTTCATACGAAACATGACAAGGAATTTAATTTTCTACCAATTTTTTCCATTTAAACTTTTTTCCCTTGTATTTTCTTTCTATTAAACTTTTCCAGTCAAAACAGGACGGTTTAGCATGCAGCGATTTACACAGATCTCCTAAATTTCGAACCATATGTTAGTATTTAATTTAAACATGAAAAAGAAATCAATAAAGTAGTAAGATTTTGTTTTTGGGTGGATAAATTTAATAGACGCACACAATTGATTAAAAATTGAACATTGGTCTTTCTTTTTCGAAATCAGTCATTATTCTAAATTACTTATAAAGGGATATAAAATATTAGGAGTTGCTCTTACAACATAGGTTATCCGTTACTATACATCTCTCTTCTTCTTTTTTTAAAGTGTCATTAATTTATTCATTCTCACTTAGCATGCTCATAATTATAGCAAATATGTCATCAGTACACACACATTAACCCTCATAATATGTAAAGTGAAAATTCAAAAAATATCGCCCTTTGATAGGAGGAGTCCATTTCTCAAAGTGAAAGATGTGAGTGAATCTTTTTGCAGGTGGTGTAATTTAAAGATGAAACCTCCTATTGGACTTGGTGTTTAATTTATGGGACATGAAAGCCAAAATACAAGAGAGAAGATAGATATGTTTAATTTTATGGGACGCCTCAGTCTACCATGCATTAGCCTTATGCTTTTATACGTACCTTATGACCAAATGTCATGAAAAGCGACCAACTGCTACACATACTTAATATTATATGATCCTGTAAACATATACTCTCACATATTATATATATCTATACTATTATATAAAAGCAACGTTGTGCTTATGTGGATTTTTTCTGCATTATTAAAAATCAGAACTTTTGGACCATAAGATTAATTCTCACTGTTAATCACATCCGTTCATATTATTAATCAATTCTGATAAAAGCAAGAAAAAATAATTAAGGAAAATATAAACATTAATTATGAAAAAATTAAAAGGAAATACGAATAAGAATGAGAATCACTGCATTCTTAAAATATAGTATTATTAAAATATAACTAGTTTGGGCCCGTGCTTTGCACGGAGTATATTCAAATAGATATTCTGTAGATATGTTATCGAAATATTAAACAAATAGTTATGGTAGACATGATTAATATTATAATTTAGAGGAGATAATGGAAAAATTCAATGAAAAAGTTAAATATACAGCAATTTCGTACATAACTAATTGGATTAATAATTAAAAAGTATATGATTGTGACAAAAGTCTATATAAGTATAATAGAGACAGTAGATAGTGAATTTGTCACAAACCATGCTAACACCCTGTTCTTTTCGTTGGGAAATCAACTCAACCAACACTCACCCACTCTTTCCCCCATCTTCCCACTCTTTCCCACACTTTAAAAAAAATATCACTCCTTCCCACACTCACTCACTCCTTCCCACACCTACATAAAACAACAATTTCTCATATTTTAAAATTTTTTACAATTTACGTAATTGTGTGTATGAATAATCTGAGAGCAATTATAAACAGTTTTAATTTTTCGGATGTCATGAAATAGTTTTATTTTTTTGTTTTTCATTATTTTTATAATTTTTCATTATTTTTTATTTTTTATTTCTATTTTTTATTTTTTATTTTTTATATTTAAAATTTTAAAATTTTAAATATTTTGCATTTATTTTTATTTTTTATTTATTTATTTTTAAATTTTTAAATTTTGTGTATTTATTTTTTTATTTTTTATTTTTTATTTTTCCGTATCTATTTATTTTTTATTTTTTATTTTTTTATTCCAGAAAAACAACCAACAAAAAATTCCAAAAAAAACAAAAATAAATACAAAAAAGAAAATAAAAAATAAATACAAAAAAATTAAAACTGAAAATATTAAAAAAATATAATAAAAATTAAAATTTAAAAAATTTAAAAAATTACAAATTACAAATTAAAAAATAAAAATTAAAAAATATAAAAAATTAAAAATTAAAAATTAAAAAATTAAAAATTAAAAATTAAAAAATTAAAAAATTAAAAATTAAAAATTAAAAATTAAAAATTAAAAATTAAAAATTAAAAATTTAAAAATTTAAAATTAAAAATATGAAATGAAATAATAAAAATACCAAAATAAAAAATAAAAAAAATAAAAACGAATGAACAAAAATAAAAACTTTCATCGTCATTAATTACTATCACAATAAAATTATTACATTAGAAAACAAAAAATTATTAATAACCAATATTTCAACTTCATTCAACTACATTCAGCTGTCACCCACACTCAGTCACCCATCCACTCCTTCCCACACTTTAAAAAAAAAATGCCACACCTACCCACTCCTACCCCTCTTTTCTCACACTCACTCATCTCACACCCCTCATTTCCCACTGAAAAGAACATGGCCTAAATTGGGTGATGATAAGTCAATCTATGATGCCAATGGTGAAAAATCTACCTTCTCCTCTTGTTGTTGAGCAAAAATTTATGAAGTGGCTAATTGTCTAGTGAATTTAGGCATAAACCATTTTGAAGTCAGTTTAGTTTCAGTTTTACATGTAACAGAAATAAAATTTGTCTTTCAACGAAAATAATTTGAACAATGTATTTATGCTAATACATAACTTTTTTGGCTATTTAAAATGACCATTAGGGGACGCTAATATAATTAAGTGTTCATACTTTGTACATTTGGCTTTCATGTCAACTGAATAGTTTCATGAGTTTTGATATAAACTTCTCATGCCCTTATGTTGTCTTGCAAGAGATGGGTTGAGTTCAGATTAGGTTGAGATATTTCTTAGTTTGAAGTGTTATGGCAATTTGGGGTATTTTATTTTAAATGGTAAAACATTAATTATAATTTTAGGTGTTTTATGTAAAGAATTTGATTATTGGATTTGTATGGTTTAAAAGAAAACGAAAGTGATTTCAATTTTTCTTGTGCATTAAATAGATTAGATTTTGATCAATTTATTTGAAATGTTAAAAAATTAATTATACGTTTAAGATTTAAATGAATTAAATTTAATTGTAAGATATATATGCTTTGAAACAAAAAGAAAAATAGTTCGTTTATTTCCTTCTGTTAAATAGATCATATTAAATGTGAAAGAAATTCAAAGATCATATTTGTATGATGATTGTGTTTTATTTTAAATTTTTTTTATATTTCACATTCAACCCTTGCAATATGTTATATCATGCTTACAATATGTAATTTTTCAGTACAACCCTTACATCTATATGATCATCATTAATATTGACTATGTTATTAAATTCAAAGAGAAAGATAACAGCGACGATAACTACAATGACAACAACAACAATAGTAAGAATGGAAATAATCATGGAAATCATATTTATACTTATATTATCTCTAATAATACATGCTCAAATGTACATTTGTAATGAAAAAGACAAAATAATAATAATAATTATGGAAATAATTTTTTTTTTATTATTTCTATATAAATTTGTGTATTATATTATGTGATAATAATAAGGTGTCACATAAGGTTTTACGGCTTGTTCAGTAATTACAATTCGGTTTCCTTAAGTTAAAACTTCTAAAACATGAACTTATTCCATAATAATGAAATAATAAAAACTTTTATATCCATTATACTCCCTTAATCTCTCTTTGATAATTAGATGATCATAATTAATATTGACCATGTTATCAAATTCAAGGAGAAAGATAAAATCGCCGACAACGACAATGACGACAATAACAACAACAATAATAATGGAAATAATCATAGAAATCATAGTTATTTTTCTATTCTCTCTAATAATACATGCTCAAATTTATATTTGTATCGAAAAATAAAAAATATTAATAATAATAATAATAATGAAAATAAAAAATATTTATTGTTTCTTTATAATTGTGTATATTATATTATGTGTTAATAATAAGGTGTCATACAAGGTTTTATGACTTGTTTACTAATTATAATTTCGTTTCATTAAGTTAAAACTTCTAAATTATTAATGTATTTTATAATAATGAACTAATAAATTTTTTTATATCTATTATAATCTCTTAATCTCTCTTTGATAATTTGATGATCATTATTAATATTGACTACGTTATCAAATTCAAACGGAAAGATAACAACGACGACAACGATAATGACGACAACAACAACAATAGTAATAATAGAAATAATCATGGAAATCGTATTTATTATTCTATTATCTCTAATAACACATGCTCAAATTTATATTTGTATTGAAAAATACAAAATATTAATAATAATAATAATAATAATAATAATAATAATGACGAAAATTAAAAACGTTTTGGTCCGTAAGAGCCACAATGGGCAATACAATATAATGGGGGATGAGGGAATCGAACCCGATACCTAATGTGCCTAGTAAATAGTATAATACAATGAGGGAGGGGGGAATCGAACCTGAGACCTAATGTGGCTAGTAAAGATAAATTCAAGGGCTAAGATTGTTTAAGATTTTGATCCAACGGTTGTTAAGCAACATATACCCTAAATTTACTCCCATGTTAGCATTTTTCATTTCCTCAACACTCAACCCCTTACACATTCTAGCATTTATAATATAAAGATTACCAAAAAATTATTCCTCTTAAAATAATGTGGGCATTATTCGTCTTGAAAATTATTCCTCTTAAAAGGAACCATATAGGCATTATTTTAAAAATCTCGACTTCGAAAGCGATTGGAGTTCTTGGTTCAGAATAAAAGCATTATTTTAAGAAGAGGCAATTCAGCATCTGCAGCCACATACAAATCTCCAAGACTTGCGCATGCTTTGCTATGGGGGCTCAAAATTTCCAAGTTGGATTAGCAAGCACTGTTTTGATGCACTTGTGAGAATCGCCCTCTTTAGATGTGAAAACGCCGAGTCCTACCATCTCTGGGCCAATTAGCTGGTCTTGAAGTCCTCATCCTAATTGAATTGCTCAGAGTAAAAATAATTGAATTTCACTTCCGTAGAGATGCTAATTCCACTGAAGGGGAGAACTTTGTTGCTTTCCCAAACCTGCAGAAGCTAACAATCAAGTCCATGATTAGCTTAAAAGAGTGGAGAGACATAGGGGAACACGACTTTCCTCAGCTCACTATGCTCATAATAAAGGACTGTCTAGAGTTGGTTGGTCTCTAAAGGCTTTCAAACTTCCATTCCCTTCAACATTTGGAAATCAATAGTTGCAGTAATTTGTGGGATTTCACAGGAGATTTACCTGCTTCACTGAAAAAAGTAGTGATCGAAAAGTGTCCATTGTTGAGTTTAAGGAGTTTGGAGCAGGATGAAAAAGACTGGCAGAAGACAAAGGGTAGTCCAGCTGCGATGATGTACCAACGAGATGAGGACTCAATAGACACAGTTACACAGAAGGGCTCCCTCTTCCACCAAAAATAGTCCTACTTGAAGTTTTTCTATTCGAAGAGATTCTTTGCCAACGTAAAATTCAAACCTCTAATACTCCTTCCTCTCTTCTACTTTCATTTTCTTTTATTCCCTTTTTTCTTTCCCATTTGAAGGGGTACATCTTGGAAATTCACCGAACAAAAAAAAAATGTCTCCCCCTTTAGTATTCATAGTATTTGATAACAGTTCCTTAATGAACTTGCAGCTGCCAGAAGCTCATTTAGGCCCTGTTCTTTTCGTTGAGAAATTGCAGGTGTGCGATGGGTGAGAGTGAGAAAGGGGGTAGGAAGGGGAAGGAGTTGGACGGAGTTGAATGAAGTAAAAGAGTTGATGTAAGTTACATATTTTGTTTTTTTAATGTAATCTTTTATTTGTGATAGTAACTATCGATGAAAAAAAAAATTTAGACTGAAAAAAATATTTTTGTGTATTGACTCAAGTACGAAATATTATTTCGTGGCTGTTGTTACCCCAAAAAAGTTGTAATTTTCATTATTCGTAAAACAAATTATGGATATATTTTTTTTCCATATATTAACCAAATACGAATAACGAAAAAAGAAGACATATGTTTAGGCCTTGTTTTTTTCGTTGGTAAATCCAAATTTAACAACCTCAACCCACTTCAACCCACACCAACCCACTTTACGAACATCAATAAAAACATACCAACTTCAACCAACTTCAACCCATTTTCCACTATTTTAACCAATTTCTATCCATCATACATAAAAAAAATTTCAACCCACTTCAACTAGCTTCAAGCCTTCAACCCACTTCAATCTACTTCAACCAACTTCAACCAAAAAAATACCCACTTCAACCTATCTCAACTTCTTTCAAACCACTTCAACAAAAAAATACTCATTTCAACCAACTTCAATCCACTTCAACCCACTTCAGCTCACTTCAACCAACATCAACCCGTTTTCCACTATTTTAACCAACTTCTATCCATCATACCAAAAAAAAATAAAAAATTCAACCAACTTCAACTTACTTCAACAAAAAAAATCAACTTTAACATACTTTAACCCACTTCAACAAAAAAAAAAACTCCACTTCAACCTACTTCAACAAAAAAAAAAAAAACCCCACTTCAACATATTTCTACCAGTCTCAACCAACTTCACTCATTTACCAGTCCATATTTCTCAACGAAAAGAACATGCCCTTAGCACATGAAAAACAATCATCTGCAATTTGTGTAAAGAACTTTCAATATTTTGTAACCAACGCACACGAAAAAAATATTTGCTCAGAGCACATGTATAATACATCTGCACTTACTGGCATGAATAACAAATAACACCAAAAAAATTTACACATTCCTTTATTATGCCAAAAAAAAATTTGCAAATTTGGCCCAAATTATGATGAACGAAAAGTAAATTTGTTACACATACAGAAGCAAATTTGCACACGAAAAGTAAATATTTCGTAACCAACGCAAAAACAAAATAAATTTAAGTATCTCTTTCTTATAAAGCATCAAATCCAAAATATCTACGAGTTATAAAAAACTAACATTTGCTTAACAAAGCAAACAAAATTATTTCTTCAATATATATAACCAAAATTCCGTCATCTACAATTTCTGGCACGACTAACAAATATTTTCATAACATCTGAAAAATAAATAAAACTTTTCATAATTATTATCAGATTATTCATACACATAATTACATAGATTATAAAAGTTTTCAAAATATGAAAAATAATAGTTATATGTAGGAGTGGGAATGTATGATATTTTTTTTAAAGTATTGAAAGATGTGAGAAAGGAGGGAAGGAGTGGGTGACAGTGAAAAGAAGTGAGTTGAGTTCATTAAACAACGAAAATAACATGACCTTAATTTGACAATCTAGAGGAAATTTCAACAACCACCCAATAAAACGACCGTCTGTAGCCCAAACGCAAAAGAAGAAATTTGCAGTAGACATCTGAAAGTCGGGAAACGCAAAGTAGAGTTTCTAGACATAAATAAGGGCCTTGGGCCATTTGCCAAGCGTATATTGCAGAGCTTTATCAATTGAAGTAAAGCTCAATTCAGTGTTAAGAACGTTCTATGAGATTTTAAGAATCCAAATTACTAAGAAATTAATTTTTAATGTAGGTATAACAAAAGAAGGTAGATTTTTCGTTATTGGCGCCATAAATTCATGTATCATCATGTCATTTAGCATGATTTTTCGTTTCATTTTGACTACCTATAATCTCTATCATACTTTACATCATACTTTACATCGTGTCTTTTACAATCATAGAATGTTTTAATTATTGAGTTTCAATGGTTGTGCATGAAATGGCTATCTATTTATATTTTTTAATAAATTTGAGTTTGCTTTTTTAAATTATGATATTAACTTTGTCTCTAATGAACATTCATATATTATTCTCTCTCTCTTTCTCTCTCTCTCTCTCTCTCTCTATATATATATATTATATGTATATATTCAAACTGTCTACTGTAGCATGCACCGTGTAAAGTACGGG